>CM050166.1:33385346-33607846 GCA_027410445.1 Discoglossus pictus | reverse complement strand
TAAAATGCTTTACGTTCATGGGCTACACAGATGCGTATTTTGTTATTTACATACCTCACAAACAAGTGCTGTGTTTCTTGAACTACAGTTGCCCTTTAATATATTAGAAAGCCAGGAATTACCATCAAAATGTGATTTCCTTCATGCAATAGAGGGTACAGACGTTTTAATTATATATAAAGCTTTTCAGTAGAACAGTTTTGAGCCAACATGGCAAGTACAAGAATTCAAGCATGCCTTGGATAAGCATGTCCTGAGGATTTATTGAGGTTGGTTGATATCTGCTGTTTCTTTTTCTGTTCCATGACTGAAAAGAGTCACATTCAGACTTATATTTTAGACCCTTAGATTAGCAGACCCTCCTGCAGACCCACTTTCACATTAACTGTGTTTACAGGGAAAGCCCTGACATGTTAACATACATGAATACATACTACACACATGTGCATGTTCATGAGTGTGAGCAACAAATTACAATTGATAAAAAATAAAATATTTCTAAACTTTCCGCTTTTTGGGTTAATAATATAAATAAACACAAAACAATAATTGTTATAAATAGTTTTTGTGTATATTTTTGCCTTTATTTAATTCATGCCAGAAGATACATCCATTATTCATGATTATTTATGAGGCGAAGCCTGGTCCTGAGGGTGTTCTCTGCATCCTTTGGCAGCGCTGCCCTGCGCAAAGATGGAGGCCGCTCTGTGCTTGTTGTATATTCATCAGCTGCACATTAATATGAGACAAGCAGAATGATAATCAGCATATGTTTAAAATCTTTATTGCTCTTTCTTTGGTAATATTTATTTCCTCCACAAAAATAGAAAAAATATCTAACAATCATTAATATCATATGAATCTGCTTATTTAGATGTTTTTCATTAATTTTTAATATGTGTACTAAAGCAACAACAAATTATTTTAAGATGTACGTTAATTCTTCAGTAATCCAGGTCAAAATGCCTCATCCATCTCCTGACAGTCCCATTTACAGTGATAGTGGAGGTTTGTGGAGGCCACCAACGTTTTCCTGGGTGGGAGGAAGAGCCCCTTGACTTGACAGGACCGGGAGTAAGGGGTGGGAGTGGATAGCTGGGGTGGAGCCGGTTATAAGGCTCTGTTGGTGCCTTCCATTGTACCCCCAGTTAGCCACGTGTGAGGATACCCACCCGTCTAAAATAAAAAAGGGGAATGTTGTTATAATATTCGAGGATGTATTATGTGGGTGTTGGTTGGTGTTTAGGGCATTCTATTGATGCACATTAGTTAGTTGTTTATGATAATTACATTTATTTATGTATTCTCACAGTGTCGGATGGTGAGTGGGTGAGTCCCCACATACAGTGGTATGGCTGTCCCATCACAGTAGACCCTGGACATGGGTCCAAGGCATAGGGTGTACTGTCTATGGCCAGGCAACTCCTATCAATTGTTTATTATGCCATTGTGTTTAAAATGTTGTCTGTGTGTGATTATTGTCTGAATGCACAATATGGGCGGTACAAGTTAGAGGAGCACTGCAGTGAATATTAATAGGAAAATATCTTTAGAGAGTAAAAATAACCCAAATGGTAGATTCCATATCAGCATAACAGTATATAAAGGGGATACATTAGAGGCTGTATTTTATAATATAAGTACAAGACCACAAAGGCCCTTTAAACAGCTTGTATATTGGTGTATTAATGGTAGGGGTCTCCCACAACTGGTATTTATGTCTCTTTCTGATGATGTCACAACGAGTTGTGCACAGACCTGCTTTATACACAGTAGATTTTAGTGAAAGCCTTAAGATGCGTAACACAGTTCTATTATCACTGTTAACTAGATACTTCTTGGCTCTGTGACTGGTGCAATTCAGGTTTCTTTGTGTCATTTTAGTTATTTAGTAATTAACCCATCAATGCCTTACTCACTGTGGGCCTCATTCTATTATCAGCCGTAAAACGTCCGCAAGGCTGCGATTCCTTGCAGGGGTTCCGTTATCTTGCAATTCAATTATACGGCAAGGATCTCCCCTTACGGCCGGCCGTATATCTTGCAACCGGCCGTAAGCTCAGAAAACGTTAAAAGCAAAAATAAATTCAAGCCTGCACTGTACAGCTCTGTAAATGCTAGGGATCATATTGGGGGACATGAGGATTAATAGTAACCCCCTCTCAAGCTTGCACATCAGCCCAAATACGAGATTTCATTAACTGTTTATTTTCCGGCCGCAGCGTGGCCAGGTCTGAGGTGCTCCAAGCCCTCGGGACTTATTACCTGGATATGTGACATAAATTAAAAAATAATTTATTTACGGATTTGAGTGTAGGGGAATGTTGTGCTATTTTTGCTAACACCTACAATCACTTTATAGTCTCCTCAGAGTGCAGGATGGATTTATTTCTGCTTTATAATGTGCTTAATTGGTGCTAGCGGGACCTTTTTCCTGCAAGTAAGCTGCGGCTCGCTTTTAGCCTTGCAGAGAGGGTTCCTGGAGCAATTGAATAGCAACCGTGATTTTCTTGCGGCCGTTTTAGATCAAAGGCTTTCAAGGGATAGCAAGGCGCCGGCCGCAAGCCTGCCGGAATCCCCGGCCGGAGGGGAATTGAATAGCCGAATAGCTTGCGGCCGGTCCTTGCGGCCCCGCATCTCCTACGGCCGATAATAGAATGAGGCCCTGTGTCTCCTAATGTAGTGTAAAAGAACAAAAGTCTGAATAATCATCTAAAAGTATTTCTCTCTGTCTCTCTCTCTTTCTCTCTCTCTCTCTCTCTCTCTCTCTCTCCATATATATATATATATACACACACACACACACACACACACACACGAGTTTTGCTTAGGATTTGCTAATTTTGCAAAAGTACGGAGGACCACTACTCAATTAAACAATACGTTGGTCCCTTAAACATGATATTATTTATTACTACAGGGGAGGAGGGGGGGGAAGAGACACAGGGGAAAGAGACACAGGGAAGGGAGAGGGGGAAAGACACAGGGGCGGGAGGGAGGAGAGGATGGGAAAGAGACACAGGGGAGGGAGAATGGGGGGAAGAAACACAGAGGAGGGGAGAAAGAGATACAGGAGGAAGGGGGAAAGACACACAGGGGAGAGAGGGAGGAGGGGAAAAGACAAAGGGGAGGGGGAAAGAGACACAGAGGAGGGAGGAGAGGAGGGAAAAGAAACACAGGAGAGGGAGGGTGGAAGAAACACAGAGGGGTAAAAGACAGAGGGTAGGGAGGGAAAGAAACACAAGGAAGGGAGATTGGGGGAAAGAAACACAGGGGAGGGTGGAGGGAAAAGAGACACAGGGGAGGGAGAGGGGAGGAAAGAGACACAGGGGAGGGATAGGGGGGAAGAGACACAAGGGATGGGGGGGGGAGAGACAAACAGGGGAGGGAGAGAAACATGAACAATTATAACACGAATTGCCGTAATTTTTTAATGAGCAGTTGTCTAGTATATATATATTTTGTAACATGAGCATTGATTAGTATTTGATAAAGGACAGAGGACCACAGCTCAATTAAACAATATGTTGGTCCCTTAAACATGGTATTATTTATTGCCACACTCATTAATTATATGTATAATGTTTATACTATTCATTTTTTAGCACCGGTATGACTTATTGTCCATATCCAAAGTGCTTAAATGTGAGTAAATAAATAAAATAATTTATAAGGTGGTGAAAAAAGTCAAAATAATCCCTGAGTTTTGAAGTTTATACTGTGAGGGGTATATAATTATGGGAATCTGTGTTAGAGGTAACCAAATAGCTCTAATAATGATTCATAAGAGGTTGTTTGGTAAAACAAAGCAGACAGTTTCTAGATATCTCAAATACATTTTACATTATGGGAAAATTCCAGCGTGTTTGATGGCAATTTCCACCAAATGTGTTTAATTCTAATAGGATGACTGTTCAGTTTAATTGGCCGGTACTCTGCTGCCATCTGCTGGCTATAAGGGCCCTTATAGCTTGGATAATAATTTACTTACCACAAATGGTGGGCAAAAGGATGAGAGAAGCCATATACTGTAAGTCTTAGGTCCCTATTCAATTCCAGGAGTTACAGAGCATTACAATTAAAAAAGGCAGCAACGGCATAGCCGGGATCCAAATCCATAAACCATGCTTCGGGACGTAGCATATCCGGGGCGTGAACATGATAAATTATTCAAACCCGTACTTAAGGGTATAGACAGAGCCAATAGTAAAATAAATCATTACGTCACTAAAACATGGAGGTTATATTTTAATTACTTGCGGTTTTGAAGTCCAAGATGCGATTGGACCCGTGTTCCAGAAATAATGCAATATGAAAAAATCAGTAAATATAATATTCTAGTCAATGTGAGTTCAATTATATGTACAGGGGGGGGGAGTATTTGATCCCCTGCTGACAAAGGAATGATCAGTCTATAATTTCAATCGTAGGTGTATTTTAACAGAATAACAAAACAAAAAAACAAGAAAAATGCATGTGAAAAAATTTATAAATTGATTTGCAGGACAATGAGGGAAATAACTATTCAACCCCTTTGACTTAGTACTTGGTGGCAAAACCCTTGTGGCAATCACAGAGGTCAGACGTTTCTTGTAGTTGGCCACCAGGTTTGCACACATCTCAGGAGGGATTTTGTCCCACTCCTCTTTGCAGATCCTCTCCAAGTTATAAAGGTTTCAAGGCTGATATTTGGCAACTCAAACCTTCAGCTCCCCCCACAGATTTTCTATGGGATTAAGGTCTGGAGACTGTCTAGGCCACTCCAGAACCTTAATTTGCTTCATCTTGAGCCACTCCTTTGTTGCCTTGGCTGTGTGTTTTGGGTCATTGTCATGCTGGAATACCCATCCACGACCCATTTTCAATGCCCTGGCTGAGGGAAGGAGGTTCTCACCCAAGATTTGACATTACATGTCCCCGTCCATCGTCCCTTTGATGCAGTGCAAGTTGTCCTGTCCCCTTAGCAGAAAAACACCCCCAAAGCATAATGTTTCCACCTCTATGTTTGCTGGTGCTGATGGTGTTCTTGGGGTTATAGGCAGCATTCCTCCTCCAAACACAGCGAGTTGAGTTGAAGCCAAAGAGTGCGATTTTGGTCTCATCTGACCACTACACTTTCACCCAGTTCTCCTCTGAATCATTCAGATGTTCACTGGCAGACTTCAGACGGGCCTGTACGTGTGCTTTCTTGAGCAGGGGGACCTTGCAGACGCTGCAGGATTTCAGTCATTCACGCCTTAGTGTGTTAACAATTGTTTTCTAGGTTACTATGGTCCCAGCTGCCTTGAGATCATTAACAAGATCCTCCCGTGTAGTTCTGGGCTGATTCCTCACCGTTCTCATGATCATTAAAACTCCACAAAGTGAGATCTTGCATGGAGCATCAGACTGAGGGAGACTGGCAGTTATTTTGTGTTTCTTCCATTTGCGAATAATCGCACCAACTGTTGTCACCTTCTCACCACGCTGCTTGGAGATGGTCTGGTAGCCCATTCCAGCCATGTGTAGGTTTACAATCTTGTCCCTGACATCCTTGGACAGCTCTTTGGTCTTGGCCATGGTGGAGAGTTTGGAAACTGATTGATTGATTGCTTCTGTGGACAGGTGTCTTTTATACAGGTAACGAGCTGAGATTAGGAGCACTCCCTTTAAGAGAGTGCTCCTAATATCAACTCGTTACCTGTATAAAAGACACCTGGAGCCAGAAATCTTGCTGATTGATAGGGGATCAAATACTTACCGTATTTTTCGCCATATAAGACGCACTTTTTCCCCCCTCAAAAGTAAAGAGAAATGTCTGTGCGTCTTATGGAGCGAATGTGTGTGCCCTGGACCAGAGTGCAGGGGTGGGAAGCATACTGAGATTGTGGAGCCCCCTACTGAACCTCTCTCTGCCCCTCTTGATCCTCTCCCCCTCCTGATTCTCCTCTTCGACCCCTCTGATCCCATTGGCGCTTCCTACGGCACCAGTAGCATGCCTCTGAACTGCATCTCGTCTGCCGGTGCATCTTAGTGACGTCACACACGCGATGCAAAGGAAAGCCTGCAGTACAGGAGGAGTGCTGCTAGGAAGCGCTGCGCAATGGGGTGAGATCAAGATGGGCCAAGGGATGATCATGGATGGGCAGAGGGAAGAATCAAGAGAGGAAAGGGGAGGTTCAAGAGGGGCAGGGGTGATCAGGAGGGTCAGGGAGGGTCAAGAGCTCCTGGAGGCTCCCAAATGCTCCAAATGTTTGTGTGTGTGGTGTATGTACATATATATATATTTGTGTGTGATGTATGTGTGTATATGTGTTTGAAATGTATTTGTGTTTGATTCAGAATATTTTTTCTTGTTTGTCTCCTCTAAAAACTAGGTGCGTCTTATGGTCAGGTGCGTCTTATATGGCGAAATATACGGTATTTCCCTCACTGACCTGCAAATCAATATATAACTTTTTTATATGCGTTTTTATTGTTTTTTTGTTTTTGTTATTTTGTCTCTCACTGTTAAAAAACACCTACCATTAAAATTATAGACTGATAATTTCTTTGTCAGTGGACAAACTTCAAAATCAGCAGGGGACAAATACTTTCCCCCCCCACGGTACGTGCATTTACAGTGTTACGGATAGGACTTTAACCCCCTTGCGGGTCCTCTCTAGCACTCATTGGCTTCTTGGCTCCATTTGCGAGTTATGAGTTTGAACGCCAGTGATCTTGATGCAATTTCATAGCTAAATTGGAAAAGTAGCGGTTACGGGCTTGAGAGAACAAAGGATTTGCGGCCATGAAGTTGCACGTTCCACGTCCCATAGTCTTTTTTCGGCCTTGCTGCGTCTTATCGCGCAAGTCTTCTGCAGGTTGCTTTTAGAGGCTTATTTAATAGCCTTAAGTCTTGCAAGCTACGTTACGAGCTACGATTTATCATTTAGATGGAATTAATTGGGGCTGTTTGCAAATTTGTACACTTGTGTGTCCATTTACAAGTCTAAAACAAGTGAGAAAATACGTTCCCATTGCATTCTGGGAAACTGGGCAAGGACATGCAAATAAGCTCACAATGTGTCTCACTCCTTAATCTCAAAAACATTTTAACATGGCACTTTTATAGCATATGTCTGTCATTATAATACAGCTTTTGAGAAGAGTTGTATTACAATATCAAGTAAAGAGGCCATATTGTGAGCTCAATTGCATGTCCCCAGAATGCAGTGTAACATTGAATTTCTAGGGTTTTTCAGCTGTGAACAGTTTTTCTATTTTAGACATGCAAATGAACTATCTTGTTCAAAGAAAAATAAAAGAGCTGCATTAGGCAAAACTTAGTAATGTCAATTAATAATACTACTTTTTGACCACTAGAGATTAGGCGTACCATGTAACAGAGGTTGTTGGGGTTTTTGGTCACACAGCACATAGGGCCTGAGGGGGCCCAAAATATCTGCACCAGGGCCCTCCATTCACTGCTATTAAATGAGCTAAGGTCAGAGATTTCTCACCGGGAATGTGGCACTGGAAATATAGAGCTCACTCATTTGTAAATATGGCTCGTATAGCTATATTATTCACAGCCAAAATCGCTGCTGTAGTATTGTAAAAAATAAACAGTTAGTTGTAGCATAGTATTACTACAAATATTAAAATGCACATATTTTACAGGAAGATTTGAAAATAATGATGGAACCTTCCAAAAATATGTTATATATATTGTGTTATTTTATTCATATTTTTATCTACTACTGCATGCAAACTATTTCGTTTTCACACATACTATGAATATTAACATTTTATACTAATTATTTTTAGCAGGACAAAATTTGAATTATATTTGTGGGAAGACATCTCCAATTTTCCCTGGGTATATCTTGACAACATATGCCTAGCTCTATACAAGTAATGTATGCAAGATCTTTGTAAGAAGCAGTGAGGAAATTCTTCAGGGAATATTATGGATGGGGCTGGTCCTCTACTGCTTTAGACCCTGGGGCTGTGTTGTGATTAGTGCTGGTGCACACCATAGATGGTATCAGATGGTTGGCACGTGATGACTATGCCTTATAAACACACATAGAAACTCCATTTTTACAGTAAAGTACAATATTTTGAAGAACTACATTTGTTGATTAGCCAAATACTTTTACCGCTATTTTGCAATTACGGTATATGCATTAATGGCAATTTATGTATTTTCTTGTTAAATTGGTGAGAAAGTTGGACATTGAGACCAACTCAGTGAGGTTAATTGTGTATATCCCTAATCAATTTTAGAACAGAAGGCTCCCTATACAGTCATGTCATGGCTATTCTTTTCCTGCGTTAATATGGAAAGCTAATGAAAAGTAACTTTCAGATCTATTAAAAGTATTCATGCATGTGCATACCTCCCAACATTTGAAATGATCAAAGACGGACATACGTTCTTGAAAAATATGCATAATTAGATAGTTACAGCCATTTTGTAGTGTGTAAACTAAGATTCTGTGATACATATTCTTAAAATGTGCACAATAACCCTAAATAGACAAATGTTCTCTAGAACTGACAATCCAGGCTTACATTTTTCTCCTACATTTTGAGAGAAAGCAACACGAGGAACCTGAGAAAGTGGGATATGGTTAGTGTTTTGCCCATTAAATGTAGAATGTTCATACAAAAGAGGAGCATTTGGTAATTAAGATTGGTAGGAGGATTGCTCTTTGAAAGAAGGACTGTCCCTCCAAGTATGTGTATGGTAAGCTTGGAGTGTTTCTATATGTGTATATGTACATATATAGTGTTTCTGTTTGTTGTGCATGTCCATTAATACTGTACGTGCTTTCGAACCATTTGCTTTCGAACCATTTGTTTTAATTTGCCCTTAGGTGACAAGTTGTTTGTTAACTCCATTAGATAATTGTGCCCTACAGTACATTTGTAATGATTCTATTTGGTTGACTACTTAAAGTTTTGTATAGAACTTTTAGTGACCCTAAGGTGTTAAGTTCTAATGTAAAAAACTAATGTTGAAATTGATAGTCAATTTGTAGAAAAAAGAACACTTTTTTGTGGTTTAATATTTTTTATACCACAAGTGAATGTTAAAAAATATCTTTATTAATACTTTAAAAGTGATTAGTGATAAAATACTAACTTTGATGATTAAGACGTAAGTCGAATGAAACGTATGTCGGGCGCATACGTAATGACGTCACAAGCGTGAGACAGCGTTCACACGCTGACCCTGCAGCAAGGCTTCACAACACAGTCATTATTGCACTAAAGAGCATTCCTAAGCAAGGGAAGACCATCAAAAAAACAGGGATACTATAGAATAAGAGAGCTTTTAAAGAGGGAACTACTTACATAGTAAGATATTATCAATAGCCCCACGGTACAGTAGTGGTGTGTATCGCTACACAACCACGAGGTATCATTTTTTGTAATAGTAGTGATCATATACCCTATTGAGCACGCTATATGGTTAAAAGCCCTAACACAAATCAAAGGAATATAGATAGCAAGTTTGTTAAAACCTCATTTCTGACACTAAAAGCACTTAATAACGAAATCCTATAGTATTATAAAAGGTGCACAAGTATAAAGCACATTTAACTTTCACGAGGCACAGAAGCACTTTATGAATAATATAAAAGTGAAATAATTTCAACTAATTTGCAAAATATATTGATGTTACAAGCACTAGCATTTTATTTATTTATAAGTTTATTGCACAGCACAAGCACTTTTGCTGTTTAAAGTCAAGAAAGCACAGGGCATTTTTTTCAATCCTTCTAAATAAAATGCTTAAAAAGAAGTAAAATAAAAACATAAAGCCGCTGCTATAAACACAATAAATATAAAAGAAAAAAATTTAATTACTGAGACAATTATCTCAGTTTTTAAATCGTCCATATTTTATCACAAATCACTTTTAAAGTAAAAATAAAAGTTATTTTTTAACATTCAGCTGTGGTATAAAAAATATTAAACCACAAAAAGGTGTTCTTTTTTCTACAAATTGACTTTATCAATTTCAACATTTGTTGATTACCGTAAATTTACACTCAACTATAGCCCCATGTACAAACTTATTTATAGGCAAAGCACCACAAATGTAAATAGATGAGTGGTCAGGTGGGAGTACAATATAGCTTGAGAAAAGAAAATTCTGACCCTTTCATATAGTATGAACGCTATGAGTTCAAAAAGAATATATGAAAGATTTAAAAGATATCTAATTATAAAAATAACATTGTTTTTGTTGTCATAATGTTATACATATTTCTGGAATATATTCCAAGAGGGATGAATACAATTTTAAGGGACCATTCTTCTGGGAATTAACACCTGACACCGTTTCAGAAATTAACTCATTAACTTATTTGCTTGATATTAATCCACATTCTTTATTTATCCCATCTGGACAGAATAGAATTTTCAGATGGTATTGTCCAGTTGGTATCAACAGCCCGTCCTAGGACCAATGCTGGTGCGTAAAACGTTATCTGCTGGTCATCAAAGGCAAGGAGGGATAACTAGAGTCTAACCCACCTGCTGTTAAATTGTACGCTATTCAAATCAGTGCAAAATTACATGAACATTTACAGCCTTATTAAATTGCAATTCGGCAAATTCAAAAGAGCTCTATTTAAGCACACAGCATATTTTTTTTTACAGAAGTTTTTAGTTAGTGAAGACCTTGCTTTTGGATAGAAGTTCTCTAACTAAAAACATCTGTAAAAAAATATGCTGTGTGCTTAATTAGAGCCCTATTTAAATTTGCTGAATAGCAATTTAATAAGGCTGTTAGTGTATAACCCTACTAGATCCCAAAGGCGCTCCTTATAAGCACCGGAAGCTAACAAACCGGTCTCCAGACCAAGAGGGCCACTGGTATCTATACTGCAATTAAAGTAAATTGGTGTTAATTGTAATAATTAAATGAACACTGTAGTCCTGTCTTTTCAATATGTTCTTTTGAAGTACTAAACATGACAATGGCAAAATGCTTTTAGAAAGTACAAATAATAATACATAAACTTTAATTTGATCATTCTTATATGCAATTATACTGCAGTGGGAGCCATCATTTTTGTTTCTACTGATCTCATTCTGTTGGTGGGTGGAGATTTTCAGTCGACACATAAGCTAGCACATGCTACATGTGTCAATCCTTTTTGGTAGTGCTTTCAATAATATTAATGCGAACATAATTATAATACAAGGTCGAATTAGCAGGTCAATCAAGGCAGTTGATGTCCATGGTAACAAATAGCTAATAAAGAAAATAATATTGTTTTACTTTTCAAATACATTATCTACTTTACTTCTTCTAAACGTGTACTGTAAATAAGGAGTATAATGGTCTTTGAATATGAATGAAATTTAGAGTTAATTTGTTATTGGAACTTGCATATATTTTAAATTATCGAGTCTACAGCAATTTATTTTCAAAATAGACAGAAATATTGGATAATATTGCAAATACAACTTTGTGAGAATGGTAGCCTCATTCGTTGAAACTTCAATTCTCATGGGCAATTTAGAGTCAGTTTCATTGTATAATAATTTATTATAAAGTAGAAATGCATTATTAATAAGTGAAAAAAAACAACATACTATAATTTGTACAAATTATAGAAACAGAAATCTAAAAGTAAACATTAGTAAATCATCTGTAGACTATAAATGTACCTTTCCGGTGCAGAGAATGTGCCTTATTTTAGACTTGCTCTTCATGAGATGATCACGGTGGACTTCTGGGACAATACTCAGTACTACAGTGAATTTTACTTTCTAGGACAAAATGTCTTGAATTAACACTGTGAATGTTTGACTCACTATAGTAACCCTCTGTCAGCCCATGGACGCACCCTAACGAAAACGACCTTGCTACATTCTTGTCGACAATACACATTTTTCAATTCTAGATGAATGAAACTCACAAGGACAATACCTTATGTTTAACTTGTTACATGAAGCTGTATGTATAGCCTACAGCTAAAACATCTATTGTCTTTTTTTTCTTGAATAGCAATGGCCCTTTAGGGAATTTAAGTAATCTTGGGATAAGCTTCAAGGCAAAAGAGATGAATCAAGAATAAATGGACGATTTATTTGCTATGGGGTTCTTGTTAATTTGGAGTAGGTGAGACTCATATATTGACCTGGCAGTGGCAATTGAAGAGGCATAGGCACAACTGGATAATGGAGAAAGCAATAGTGTTCCAGAATCATTTATTTATGCTTCCCAAACTACTATAAAACTTTTAAATGTGTGGACCATTTCATAAAGAAATAAGGATACTGGGTCACCTTATTTGCCTTCAAAGGAATCTGTACAGCAGGATGAGGAACCATTTTTCTTCCGAATGCCAATTGAATATTTAGAAAATAATTTGAGGGCCGTACAAAATTGAATGTACTTACCCCTAATGTGCTGGCTAGACCTGATATCATCTGTGCTTTCTCATCAGCTCTTCCTTTCTCTTTATCTGTGTGATTAGCACTTTATCATTATCTTTCTCATTGGAATAAGGGGAAGGGCCAAATCGAACGACTCCCTCCTCATCCTCAACCTCCCTCCTCAACCCCCTCCTCAACCACCCCATCCTCATCCTCAACCCCCTCATCCTGAACCCCCTCCTCAATCTCCCTCCTCATCCTCAACCTCCCTCCTCATCCTCAACCCCCTCCTCATCCTCAACCCCCTCCTCAACCTCCCTCCTCAACCCCCCTCTTCATTCTAAACGACCCTCCTCATTCTAAACCCCCATAAATACCTCCCACTCTCCCTTTCCCCTCACTTACCTGCTTCTGCTCTGGCCTCCGCTCCTTCCGGCTCCTTGACCACCCGGTATATACTAATGACGTGACGTCACATGCGCGCCGGGTCAAGACGCCGGAAGGAGCGGAGGCCAGAGCAGAAGCAGGTAAGTGAGGGGAAAGAGAGAGGGGGAGGTATTTAGAGGGGTAATGTGAGGAGGGGGGTTTAGAATGAGGAGGGGGGTTGAGGATGAGGAGGGGGGAGGGAAAGAGACACGGGGTTAGAGAGACACAGGTGGGTTAGAGAGACACGGGGGGGTTAGAGAGACATGGGGGGGGGAGAGTGACTCGAGTGTAAGCCGAGGGGGCCCTTTTTAGCCTTAAAAAAAGGCTTATACTCGAATATATACATTATATATATATATATATATATACAGTATATATATATATATATATATATATATATATATATACATTATATATATATACAGTATATATATATATACATATATATATAATTATATATATATATATATATATAAATATTATATTAATAATAATAATAATAATAATAATAATAAAAGTCATAATAATATGTGTATGTGTACTATTGTAGGTATGTTTCTGTGCTCATGTATCTGTAAACTAGTAAAATCATTTGAATATTTCTATGAGTAGAAGTTACATTATTTGCAATGGTCTTCTTCCTTTTAGCAATATTCTCTTACAAATTAGGTTTTATTAAGTAACAACCCTATAGCAAAGAAAAGTAAAATCACATATATTACATTTAATTCACATCATTATACTTCAATTTTAACTCTTTCTGTTCCACTGGGTGGAATATTTAGAAGTCTCACACATAGCTGGTGATTAGTTATGTACTTACAAATCAAGGTTAGTCTTACAGGGCAGAATCCTCATGGATAACGTGGTTCTGTGTGGCGGTGGTGGGGTAAACTATTAGATGGTGACCCTGATCATAAGCAGTTATCACAAACTATGAACAATAATGAAACACAAAGTCACTTACCCACTGTGTCTGGTACTGATGATCTCTATTCAGTCCTGGCAGTAAGGTTTGTGATAAATCCTCAATATCTGCGGATAAGATACACAGACGTTACTCCATGTCTCTATACAATACACTCTGACTTTGACCCTGCTTCTAAGGATTTCATTGCGTGAATGTGATTTTCTCCCCAGGCGTCCGTATCCATAGAAGCTGTAAAGACTGGTATTCTGTTCTTTTGTTGACAATGTCTTAATTATACAGTGCAGGTTTACCTGAACCACAGCTGTCGTTTACACTTGACAAGTAAAGTATTTTCTGAATATGTTCTACATAATGGTCCATTGGATACAACTTACAATCTTACACACACACAAATATATATATATATATATATATATATATGTATATATATATATATATATATATACATATATATATATATATATATATATATATATATATATATATATATATATATATATAGTAGACTTTCAGTTAACCGAAACTCAAGCAATCAGAAAAACATTTGAATACTGTACTCTAAATAAAAATTTAAATTTTCCGGGCTCACCAAATGTCAGGAGCCAGGTTGTCATGCCACAGAATTCTTACAGGCACCTAGATTTAATCCACTGTATGTATCTGCAATTCAATGTTACCTGGAATCAGACAGGCATGAGTGACTGAGCCAGGGCAGGGTTCAGCACCGCACCCTCCAGAAAAAACGTACGTGTGTGTAATTGACGACTGAAAGCTGCTGCTGCTAAAACAGCCCTAACTGACAAATATACTTAGCAGAGCATCATATGTGCAGCTAACTTAGGTCTATTTTAGTATTAACTCTCAAGCAATCAGAAATGACATTTATCCTGCATCTACCAATCCCCATAGGTGTCAGCTAACTGAGAGTCTACTGTGCCTATTATAGAACATTCTTATGGTGTATTTTTCAAATCTGTGAAGTAGTAAAGTTCAATTCTAACAGTTTTTAATTTTTGTTATTTAAGAGAGTTGATTTTTTTTGTGAGAAAACTTAAACTGAAAATGGCTGATTTGCCCACCATCTTTGGGTTTAGGTTCTTCCCATCTTCTATAAATGGTGGTAGATGCATATTACGGTAGTTGCACAATTTGTACAAATAAAACAGCAAATTTTCCTTTTGAGATTTCTCACAAAAGATATTTTTTTTAAATCATAATAAATTATTAAAGGGCCATTGTAAAAATCAGTATCACCAACTTTTCAAGGATATGATATTAAAAATGGAGTATTATTAAGGATAATTAAATAAAGATTTAATGTAATTCTTCATATGGAAGTGATTTGATTTGCATATTATTTATGAACTTACTAAATGTGCCCTATTTAGGTCCATATGGGTATCATGGACCTATATATTGCCCAGTACAACTGTCACTGATTTAATTTTAAAGAGCATTAAAAACAGGGTATATATCGTACATTGTAATTTCAGAAATATTTAGAATTAAAGGGATATGTAAGTGAGCTGGATTATGAAAACATTTTTTTGAATGAAAACATCCCAAAATAAACATTGGCATTTTATCATGTACACCCTAGAAAACTTCCCCTCAATTAGCATAACATTCAAATTCAGTATCAGGATAATACATTGTATCATTCTTCACCATGGCTTCTGGCATGTGCTCAGTACAAGAACTGAAACGGTTACTTTCTGTGCTCTTTACCAGAAAGGTCAACATTTGTGTCTTGCTGTATTTCCTGTGGGTACACTGCTGTATTTCCTGTGTACCAGGCTTATGTAAGCGTCCTGTGGTTGTGAACCCCAGGATTTGACTTTTGTTCAAATAACTTTGTAAGTAAACTGAACTTTTCTATATAACACATGTTTTTATACACTACCAATTCTCCTCTATCAGATGCATTCATAACCCAGCTCACTTGCATATACCTTTAATTTTGCAGATCCTAATGTGTGGCTCAGTATATTTTATAAGAATGGGAGATGGATCTAACTGCCTAATAATATTTCATCACTTTATTTTGGCCATTGCAGACACACACACACGTTGTTGTGGGTTTTGAGGGTAAAAAGAATACCACATCCATCTATTATTTACATTATATGGTTGTCCATTGGTCTTTCTATTACCACGGTAAACACTGACACATTTATGTTATACTCTTCTAACATGTGAGGGGTTACATCATTTTCCTTTGGACAAATACAATTTCTCAGTCTATTAAACAAATCAAATCAAGACTTGGCCAGGACAAGTTTTAGATATTTTCACATGGGTAAGAAAGACTCCTCAAGATGAAACATTGTAAAGGTCTCAAGATAGCATGTTCTGAGACATACACATCTCACTTCAAGACTCCATTGTCCCAAATAAACATTATCAAGCAGGTGTTAAGATTAAGGGTACAAAACTTGGCAGACAATATGGGAAAGAGGTCATACATATTAATATGAATCCGTTTTAATATTTTGTACCAGAGTGTATAGAAACAGATATACACAACATCTTTATCAATACGTTCTAATTTATACATATACATGCAAACGGGGAGTAACTATTTGTGATTGGTGGAAACCGACCTTGTGACAATGAGGAAGAAATAGTTATCCAAGGCCAG
Source organism: Discoglossus pictus (assembly GCA_027410445.1). Taxonomy (NCBI): domain Eukaryota; kingdom Metazoa; phylum Chordata; class Amphibia; order Anura; family Alytidae; genus Discoglossus; species Discoglossus pictus. The sequence continues at coordinate 33,591,482 of CM050166.1, read as the reverse complement.
TGAGAAGATTTGAGGTCTTTTCCTGCTTTTACCTGGGGTCTTTCCTTCTGTACTATTTTTCTGTCTGGTCTTTTCTGGCTTATCTGACAGTCCTGTCTGTGGACATACCTGACTGTCATCCTTGGGCATAAACCTATGTCCCCTTCATATATTCCCTAAGATATATTACTATATCTGTGTATCAAAATTCTATTCTACATCCACAACTCTTCCTAACAAACCAATAACACAAAGAGGGATTATTTTATTCTATCTTGAGAAGGGATCCTAAAAAGGAGACAGGTGTTAGCCTGAAATCCTATACATTGTATGTATAAACTGGTTTAACTTTCTAATTTGTAGTAGAGTTAAAATTAGCCCAATATACCACAATCCTAATTTACCCTTTTGGGAGTGGTCACAGAACATAGTCTAATTAGCACCTTCATTCCAGACTGTAGGTGTTAATCAATATATTTCAATCTGTGCCCATATTCCCTACAACAGACTAATTGACTTTATTCAATAATGTAACCATTTAACTCCGTTACAAAACCAATTATTAAAAACACCTATACAGCAAACCCTACTCAGCAGTACTCAATATATACAATCTTGTGTCACACAATCCACAAATTATTGATTGAATTGACCGATTTGATAAATTATATTAAATGTAATCAATTTTGATGTAAGACCAGTAACCAAATAATATCTACAAAGGTTATTTAGTTTGCAGTCTCAGATACTACAGTGCCTTGCAAAAGTATTCACCCCCCTTGACTTTTTACCTATTTTGTTACATTACAGCCTTAAATTCAATGTTTTGTTAATCTGAATTGTATGTGATGGATCAGAACACAATAGTCTAAGTTGGTGAAGTGAAATGAGAAGAATATATACATAAAACTGTTTTTTAGAAATAGAAAACAGAAAATTGGCATGTGCGTATGTATTCAACCCCTTTGTTATGAAGCCCATAAAAAGCTCTGGTGCAACCAATTACCAACAGATGTCACATAATTAGTGAAATGATGTCCACCTGTGTGCAATCTAAGTGTCACATGATCTGTCATTACATATACACACCTTTTTTTAAAGGCCCCAGAGGCTGCAACAACTAAGCACATAGGACGACAATAATAAACTGGTCAGAGTTGCCAAATACAGGGATATTCTTGAGCAAAACCTGTACCACTCTGTACGTGATTTGAGGCTAGGACGGAGGTTTACTTTCCAGCAGGACAATGACCCCAAACACACTGCTAAAGCAACACTTGAGTGGTTTAAGGACAAACATGTAAATGTGTTGGAATGGCCTAGTCAAAGCCCATACCACAATCCAATAGAAAATCTGTGGTCAGACTTAAAGATTGCTGTTCACAAGCGCAAACCATCCAACTTGAAGGAGCAGTTTTGCAAGTAGGAATGGGCAAAAATCCCAGTAGTAAGATGTGGCAAGCTCATAGAGACTTATCCAAACTGACTTGGAGCTGTGATTGCCGCAAAAGGTGGCTCTACAAAGTATTGACTTTAGGGGGGTGAATAGTTATGCACATCGACTTTTCTGTTATTTTGTCCTATTTGTTGTTTGCTTCACAATAAAAATATTTTTGATACATATTGCTTCAATATATATTTCTATATTCTAAATGCCATATAAATTGTTATACCATATTGTACTGCTTTCATAGAGCAACAGGTTATATTGCTAATTATTAATATCATGTATACGGTAACAAATAGTTGATTGTTTATACACTCTGCATATCATATCTGTGTTGCACTAACCAAATATAGACACACTGTTAACCAAACTTTATAAGATTATATACACTGTTTATATACTCCTATATTGAACTAACCAAATATAGATTGTATTAAAATAAATTGTTAATCCACATTTGATACGTTTATATACACTGCTTATTGATTTCTGTATTGAGCTAACCAAAAATAAAGTGTGTTAAGACTAATTGTTATCCAGTCATCCAAAAGAGATTGTAATAGACATCAGGTAGATTGTATATTGTGATCTAACCAAATATCAAAGCTTACAAATGTAAACACGTATAATTGTTTATCCTTGATAATTACTGCTATACCAATAAAGGCTATTTCTGCACAAAGTGTATACTTGTTGATAAATTTAACCTCAAACTCAATTAATCTATAGACTGTAATATTTTAAGAAACTATATTAATCTATACAGTGTAATATTTATGTCATTTCAATTGCATGACAAAGTGAATTGTAACCCTAAATAGCACATCAAAGCAGTTAATTAATATGCACAGCTGCTCATTTACATATAAATACAGTAACAACATCATGGAATTTCCCGGAATTGATTTAAAACAGTCAAAAAACACAACATACAGCCAGATAGTCATGATTGTTAAGAGGGGGGGGGGGGGGGATACAGAGGAGATGGGAGGGGGAAGAGAGAGGAGAGGGGAGAGGAGAGGGGATGGTGTAGTGGGAGGTGGGGAGAGGGGGAGTGAGAGAGGAGGGGAGTGAGAAGGGAGAGGGGGAGAGGGAGTGATGAGGGAGTGAGGAGAGGGGAGAGTGGAGAGACGAGGGAGAGGAGAGGAAGTAGAAAGAGGAGCGGGTGGTGAGTGTAGAGGTGATGGTGTAGAGGGAGTTGGGTCGAGGCGGAGCGAGAGAGGAGGGGAGTGAGAAGGAAGAGGGGGAGAGGGAGGAGACGGTCTGCATGGCTGTCGTCCCAGAAGGAAGCCTCATATAAAGATGATGCACAAGAAAGCCTGCAAACAGTTTGCTGAAGAAAAGCAGGCTAAGGACATGGATTACTGGAACCATGTCCTGGGGCCCGATGAGACCAGATAAACTTATTTGGTTCAGATTAAGACAAGTATGTCTTGCCTACAGTCAAGCATGGGAGTGGGAGTGTCATGGTATGGGCCTGCATGAGTGCTGCCGGCACTGGGGAGATACAGTTCATTGAGGGAACCATGAATGCCAACATGTACTGTGACATACTGAAGCAGAGCATGATCCCCTCCCTTCCGAGACTGGGCTGCAAGGCAATATTCCAACATGATAACAACCCCAAACACACATCCAAAATGACTACTGCCTTGCTAAAGAAGCTGGAGGTAAAGGTGATGGACTGGCCAAGCATGTCTCCAGACCTAAACCCTGTTGAGCATCTGTGGGGCATCCTCAAAGGGAAGGTGGGGAGTGCAGGGTCTCTAACATCCACCAGCTCCGTGATGTCATCATGGAGGAGTGGAAGAGGACTCCAGTGGCAACCTGTGAAGCTCTCCGGAACTCCATGCCCATGAGGCTTAAGGCAGTGCTGGAAAATAATGGTGGTCACACAAAATATTGACACTTTGGGCCCAATTTGGACATTTCCACTTAGGGGTGTACTCACTTTTATTGCCAACGGTTTAGGCATTTATGGCTGTGTTTTGAGTTATTTTGAGGGGACACAAAATTTGCACTGTTATACAGACTGTACACTTACTACTTTACAATGTAGCAGAGTGTAATTTCTTCAGTATTGTCACATGAAAAGATATAATAAAATATTTACAAAAATTACAGGGGTGTACCCAGGGATATATACTTATTTCCTGCTCAAATTTCTCAGAAATACAGTATATGCACTGCACTCTGGAAAAACTGGGCGGGACATGCAAATGAAACCACATAATGCACCCTCACTCTGTCAACCCAAACCATTTTAAACATGGCTCCTTTAAGCATATGCTTACTGTATTTTATAGTGTTAGGCATAGCAACGGATGGATTTTTCACAAACAAGGTCACCAGGTCACATACAGCACTGTTTCACAGTTATTGACGATCATCAGTGTGGTGTGAGTGCCTAGATTGTGTGGTAAATGTTGTAGAGAGTGGTTCAATACAGCAACTATTTCACATATGGTGGGCTAAGAGTGATAGAAGCCCTCCAGCGTACCAAGTACAGGAGTACAAATAAGGAATAGTACAAATATAATTTAACACTTTAACAATACTTGCTATTGTTCTCTTTGGCACACTCTAGCCAGACGGTTTAATAAACTTTATACAAGCTATTTCTTAAAAATAACAGGAATTGTACGTGTGTAATTCTAAAATACGTCAGTGGTTCGGCACATATGCAACATTCAAGTCAATGACAAATGACAGAAAGGTTCCAGAGTCACTGAGAGGCCCAGATTTACCATAAGGCTGAATACACTAGTGCCCAGGGGTGCCTGCCTGCAGGGGGCACCATGATTTTGCACTTAAAAATATATTCGAATAGACTTTGTGGTTTACACATAGCTCTGTGCAGGAAGTGCCGTGCCCTGGGGTGTGAATAAGAAAGCTATTCTCCGATTGGCTGAATTGTGCTGCTTATCAAAATTTTACCCATTCTCCCTGCTTTGCCCTCAGCGCGGGGTTCTAAGGAATTCACATAGCTAGGATGTTCTATGTGATACCCTGTAGGGTAATTTGAAAATATATATTGCCCCTTTACCCCATCTCTGCCACTGGAACCAACAGAACAGTTATTGAAAAGCTGAATTAATCAGTGAATTTTTTTATTTCCTACTATATAGTGCAAAAATATATATTTCAAGTTTTTATCACCTTATTTCAACTCTCATGTCCTGATATCAACCCTTGTGTCATTATATACATATAATGTGTGTGTCAACATATATATTTTTCCAGTTTTTGCCAACACCACAATTCAAAGGAGTCAATTCTACAGCGCTCAAACTTCTTTATGGTCCAACTCTCACATCTGTATGTTACTCCTGGGAATACCATAGAGTATTATCATTACATTTTACCAGCTGGGCCAAGCTTGTCATAACTTTCCACCCCAGAAGCAAACATATTTTAATTTCATGACTACAGTGACCATCTGCAGAGATCTTGAATCCCAGGAAAATAAATTCCATCACTGCCTCCACTTCTTGCCCGTCTATTTGCCAGGAACTCTGTCATGACTAATTTTGGGGCCATGTGTGACCCCCTGCACCCCACAAGTAACTCTGTTATCTGGGACTCTTACACATCTCATTGATAACATAAAGGCTATCAAATGGATATGGGATGTGTTCTAATTATTATAACAATTTATCTTTCACTTATGTGTCATGTTTAAAGAATTAATGTGTAAATATAGTTACTGTCATAGATATAGTGTGTGAGTATAGTTATATCATGGATGTAATGTATGCACATAGTTACTGTCATGATGTAATAGATGCACATCGTTACTGTCATGGCATCGTGCATTTATCTTGTTGTGTGAAATATGTGAATGTGTCCCTCCCTAATGACACTAATAGTCCTTTTAACAAGTGCAGTTTAATTTTCTCCATTATAAAGTATTGTCATGGCTATGGACTGGAAGGAGTTGGCCCTCATGGACTATTTTATTCTGCCCCGCTGGTCATCTGGTATTTCTTCATGGCACCAACATTTATAACTTAAGATAGACAGAAGTTTGTAACTAGGGGGGGGGAGAGTGAATATATTGTGTTTTTTTTTTCATTTGTGCATTTATTTTCTATTATAGTAGTTTGTGAGGTCTGAAGATGTGTTTCCCCTGTTTATTGTAAAACCCCATTACACTCTGTCCCCCTTCAGGCCTGGATTATTAGTGACCTAAACAGATAACCTCTAGGTTCTGGTGTATCTGGCGGTGGGCCTAAGTGATGAGGTCAGCAGGTCACAGTAAGAAATCCGATCCCTGATACATGATGCATGTATGATGCACTCCGCGTGTAAGTTGAATAACTAAGTTGACAATATACAACCTTGTTGCACTCCTTTCCGATTTTGAAACATTTTGTTGTCCCGTGTACGGTTTCTTGGTCCCCATACAGATTCTTCAGTAGGAGTATGAGATGATCTGGTATTCCCATCTCTTTCAAAACATGCCAAATGTTGTTGTGACGCACAGAGTCGAAGGCATTAGAATTGTCTATGAAGCAGAAGAAAATGCTTTTCTGGAACCCTCGTGCTTCCTCTATTATCCATCGGACATTGTCAATTTTATCTCTTGTGCCTCTTCCTCTGCGGAACCTGGCTTGCACATCTGGTAGTTCCCCCAAATATTGTTGGAGTCAAGCTTGCAGAATCTTAAGCATTACCTTGCTGGCATGTGAAATTGTTGCAATTGTTCGATAATTGAAAAACTCTTTGGCTCTGCCTTTTTTTTGGCATTGGGATGTAGATTGACCTTTTCCAGTCTATTGGCCATTGCTGAGTTTTCCAAATGTGTTGGGATAAAGGAAACCACAGCATCATCTTGTAGAATTTTGAATATTTCCATTGGAATTCCATCACCTTTTGCAGCCTTATTATCAGCAAGACATCCTCTGGCCCATCTCACTTTGCTCTCCAAGATGTCTGGCTCCAGCTCATTGGACAAACTTTTGAGGTCATCACTGCTGTTAAGATCCTTCCTGTATAGATCTTCAGTGTATTCCTGCCACCTCTTCTTTATCTGATCTTCTTCTGTTAAGTGCCCACCATTTGTGTCTTTAACACGCCCACTTTTGCATTAAAGGTGCCTTTGAGATCCCCAATTCTCTTCACTTACCCATTCTGTTATCTTCTTCTATCTATTTAAATCGCTCATTGTAGAAAGTCTCCTTGTCTCTTCTTGCTATGCTCTGGAATTCTGCATTCAGTTGGACAAATCTTTTCCTATCTCTACTACCTTTCTCTTTCCTGGGATACTTTCAAAGCCTCATCAGACAGCCAGTTTGCCTTCTTACTTTTCTTTCTTTTAGGTATATTCTGTGTTGCTGTTTCTTGGATAATGTTGTTAACTTCGGTCCGAAATTATTAAGGCATTCGATCTTCCATGTCTAGTCCCTTAAATATATTCTTTACTTCCACTGCATATTCACAAGGAATATTATTTCTTTTCTATCTACTTGGTCTGATGGTTTTCCCTCTTTTCTTCAGTTTTATTCTGAACTTTACATTAAGAAGCTTGTGGTCTGAGCCGCAGTCAGCTCCAGGTCTTGTTTTTGCTTACTGTATATGGAGTTCCTCTATCTTTGGCTGCAAAATATATAGTCAATCTGATTTCTATGTTGTCCATCTGGTGATGTCCATGTCTCAGAGGATATTGGAAGAGTGTGTTTGCTACGACCATAGAATTATCTTGAGAGAATTCTACGAATATCTGACTTGCTTTATTTTGTACTCCAAGGCCAAACATGCCAGTTATTCCAGGTGTATTTTGGTTTCCTTCTTTAGCACTCCAGTCTCCTATGATGATAGAAACATCTTTTGATGGTGTTATATCTATGACATGTTGAATATTTTCGTAGAATTTGAAAATTTCAGCCTCTTCAGCATCCATGGTTGGAGCATAGACTTGGATCACTGTAATGTTAAATGGTTGCCTTGAATTCGAATTGAAAATCATTCTGTAATTTATTGGGTTGTAAACGAACACTTCCTTGGCCACCCTTTGATTGACTATGAGGCTACTCCATTTCTTCTGCGGGATTCTTGATCACAGTAGGAGATCTGTTGGTTGTCTTATGTGAAATGTCCCATTCCAGTCCATTTAAGTTCACTAATTCCCAGGATATCAATCTTTAACTTTATGATCTCATTATTGACCACATCTAGTTTGCCTTGGTTCATAGTTCTAACATTACAGGTTCCAATACTGAATTGTTTTTTGAAGCAGTGAACTTTCCTTTCTCCTTCAGACACATCCGCAGCTTGGTGTCCTTTCGGCTTTGGTCCAACCAATTCATTAGATCTGGTGCTACTTGTACTTGTACTCTGCTCTTCCTCAGGAATGTGGTAGGCACCTTCTGACCCGATCCTACCTCATCTACCAGTGCCATATTGTTAGGTCTCTGGTTATGCCTGTCCATAAAGTTTTCATAGTAACGTTACTGCAGTTTCCTTTTTCAGTGGTCCGCGATTTGTCTGACCTCTCTGCCATGACCTGCCCATCTTGGCTGACCCTACAAGTTACATAGTTACATAGTTACATAGTTACATAGTATTTAAGGTTGAAAAAAGACTTTCAGTCCATCAAGTTCAACCTTTTAAGATCTCCTTTGATCTGCAATATGCCGATTAACTATTAATTCATTAGTTGTTAATTAATTATTAATCAATTATTTAATGTTTTTTTTTTTTCTATTATTATTAATTAGTCCAGAGGAAGGCAAATAGAAAGAAAAAAAAAAAAAAAAAAAGCGAGACTTAGCCAATTGTCTAAAGGGGAAATGTTAAATTTGGATCATTACTGTCTCTCTAATTATCCATGATAACCCTGAATACCCTTTTTAATTAGAAATAAATCTAGTCCCCTTTTAAAGTTATCTATCGAATCCGCTGTCACCACCTCCTCTGGTAGAGAATTCCACAGATTAACCACCCTTACTGTGAAGAACCCTTTTCTTTCTTTGAGGTGGAATCTTTTTACTTCTAACGTCAAGGGATGTCCTCTTGTCAGTTGAAAACCTCTTGGCACAAAAAGCTCCCCCGACAAATCTTTATACTGACCCTGGATGTATTTATATAAGGTAATCATATCTCCTCTTAGACGCCTTTTTTCTAGAGAAAATAAGTTTAATTTGGTTAGTCTTTCTTCATAACTTAGCCCCTCCATTCCCCTTATTAGTTTGGTTGCCCTTCTCTGTACCTTTTCCAGCTCTAAAATGTCCTTTTTATGAAGTGGTGCCCAAAATTGTACTCCATATTCCAAATGAGGGCGCACTAGAGATTTGTATAGTGGCAGAATTATATTTGCTTCCCTGGCTTCTATACCTTTCTTAATACATGCTAATATTTTTTTTGCCTTTCAGCTGCTGCTTGGCTTTGAGCACTGTTACCTAGGTGGTTGTCCACAAGCACTCCCAAATCCCTTTCAATATCTGATACACCTAGATTTGCTCCATTAAGATTATAAATTGCATGGCTATTTTTCCTTCCCAGATGCATAACCTTACATTTATTCGTATTAAATCTCATCTGCCAATTAGATGCCCATTCCTCAATTTTATGTAAATCCCCTTGGAGGGAAAGCACATCCTTTTCTGATTTAATTACCATGCACAACTTTGTGTCATCAGCGAAAATGGAGACACCACACTCCAATCCTACCTCTAAGTCACTAATAAATATGTTAAAAAGGAGAGGACCTAATACTGAACCCTGAGGAACCCCACTTACCACATTAGTCCAATCGGAGTATGTTCCATTTACAACAACCCTTTGCTTCCTGTCTTTTAGCCAGCTCTCAATCCATGAGCAGATATTTACTGCAATTCCTGTATCCCTTAGTTTGCCCAATAGTCTCCCATGTGGCACTGTATCAAAAGCCTTTGCAAAATCCAAAAAGACTACATCCACTGAGTTGCCTTGATCCAGGTTCCTACTAACCTCCTCATAGAAACTAATTAGATTTGTTTGACATGACCTATCCCTCATAAACCCATGTTGACTCCTACTTATAATCCTGTTCAAATATACATATTCTTGTATATTATCCCTTATTAACCCTTCTAAAAGCTTCCCCACTACAGAAGTGAGGCTCACTGGTCTATAATTCCCCTGATTTGCTCTTGCTCCCTTTTTAAATATAGGTATCACATCAGCTTTTCTCCAGTCATCTGGTAGAGACCCTGTGTTGAGGGAATCTTGAAAAATTAAATATAATGGTTTGGCTATTACAGAACCCAGTTCCCTTAGTACCCTTGGATGTATTCCATCTGGACCCGGGGCTTTATTAACATTTATTTTTTCCAACCTCTTTTGGATTACTTCCTGTGTTAACCAATTATTTGGCAAAGGTAGTGTAGCCCCATTATGTCGCAGTGTCCCAACCACTGCTACCTCCCTTGTGTATACCGAGGAAAAGAACCTATTTAGCTCATCTGCCTTTTCCTGGTCACTAATTTTCAGACAGCCTGTTTCACATTGTAATGTTCCTATAGCTTCCTTCCTCGCCTTCTTCCCATTAATATACTTAAAAAACATTTTAGGGTTAGTCTTACTCTCTTTTGCAATTAATTTTTCATTTTCTATTTTAGCCAGTCTAATCGCGCTTTTGCAAGCCTTGTTGATTTCCTTGTATTCCCGTAAAGCAGTCTCTGTCCCCTCTTGTTTGTATAATTTAAATGCCTGTTTTTTACTCCGTATCTTGATCTTTAAATCATTGTTAAGCCACATAGGTTGTGATTTCCTCCTTTTACTTTTATTCCCACACGGTATATGCCGATGTGTATGTATATTTAGTAAGGATTTAAATGTTGTCCATTTATGTTCAGTGTTTTTACCTATCAGTTCTCTGTCCCAGTCTATACTTTGTATTGCTGCCCTTAGACCGTTAAAATCTGCCCTTTTAAAATTAAGAGTTTTTGTTAGCCCCTTAAAATGTTGTTTTTTAATTCAATCTCAAATGAGACTGTGTTGTGATCACTGTTTCCCAAAGGTTGCCCTATTTCAACATTTGATACAATATCAATATTATTTGTAATGAGTAAATCTAAGATAGCTTCATTTCTAGTAGGCTCCTGTATAACCTGGGCCAGATAATGATCCCTGAGTGTACTCAAGAACCTGCTCCCCTTAGCTGAACTGCTGGTCTCATTTATCCAGTTTATTTCAGGGTAATTAAAATCTCCCATTATTAGAACTTGCCCGTTCTTAGCTGCATTTCCAATCTGTAACAATAATTGTATTTCCTCACTTTCAGCTATATTTGGGGGTTTATAGCATACTCCTACTAATATTCTTTTGGAATTTGCTGCTCCGCTATTTAACTCTACCCACAAACATTCAACTTTATCACTAGAACCACCATAAATATCTTCTCTGACTATAGCCTTAAATTCAGGCTTAACATACAGACAAATCCCTCCTCCTCGTTTACCATTGCCTCTATCTTTCCTAAATAGGTTATAACCATCCAGATTAACAGTCCAGTCATGAGATTCATCCCACCACGTTTCGGTAATGCCTATTAAATCCAATTTTTCATTAATTGCTAATAATTCTAACTCTCCCATTTTTCCTGGCAAGCTTCTGGCATTAGCAAGCATACACATGTTATGAGTCTGTAGTTCTGAAGTGCCTGCCACTGAACTTGAATTACTTAGTACTACCTCCCTATTGACTATACTACCCCTCCCCCCATCTCCTCCCCTATGAGTTGTTAATTCATCCCTTATACCCTCTACACTTTCTACCCCATTACTTATATCTAGTCCCTCCCCCCACCTACTGGTTTAAAAACTCCTCCAGCCTTTCTACCATCCTATCCCCTAGTACAAAAGCTCCCTCATCATTAAGGTGCAATCCATCCCTACTATAGAGATTGTACCGAAGTGAGAAGTCAGCCCAGTGCTCTAAAAAGCCAAACCCCTCCTTAGTGCACCACATCTTTAGCCACGCATTAACCTCCCTAATCTCCTTCTGCCTCCCTGGGCTAGCACGTGGCACTGGTAGTATCTCAGAAAATACTACCTAAGTTATAATTCACAGCTTCATCATCGAAGTACACAAGCCCCTTCACCACAACAAAGTAGTGAAAGTAGAAGGGAAACTATATATATATCTAAGGATGAACCTACACAGAGTTCTATTAAAAAGCACAACGAAGACTGTTATTGTTGGACCCAATTTTACCCTGAATGATCACTGTATCCAAAACCTGAAAATCAGAGGCAATTTCAAAAATCCAGGAAAGAAAAACATTTGAAATGAGGATGATCACACTCTTTAATACTAAGAATACAAAACTTAACATGGAATTAGGTATTCTAGCATGTTATCAAAATTTACCATATGTTATTATATATATATATATATATATATATATATATATATATATATATATATATATATATGTGCAAATGTGACCTACAAATGGTTATATAATTATATATATACAAATGGAATATTACGTATATATAAATATTTCATAATTTGCCTACAGCATACTCCTGGGCTACTTAAAGTGACAGCAGAGATTCCAACTTACCTCCTGAGAAGTTGGCTGCATGGAGAAAGACCCAGGAGACGACGTGGAAAACTGGACACAAGGCTGATCAAGTAATTGAGGCATTGATGTCTCATTAACAAAATATTACAATCTTGTTTAGTAGGTGGGTCAGAAAGATTGTCTGAAGATTAATTACAAACTTCAGTGATACTTTACTGTAAGGAAATTACTTTTTTATATTAACATTCAAATGATAAATAACTTGTTATTATATTTTTAAATGATGCCATATTTGGAACCTCTGCTGAGTCACTTTATTATTATTATTATTATTATTACTTTTATTTGTAACGCGCCAACATATTCCGTAGCGCTATACAGAGGAAATGAACAAGGAAAAATATACATTTTAACAAACTGCAAAAAGTGGAGGGCCCTGTTTTGAGCTTAGAATCTTTGTAGAAAGTGCTTTTTCCCAAAGCACTCTACAAGATTGAAAACTCTCTACTTACAATCTAAAGGGGATGGAAGAGGCAGATAACAAATAGCAAGGGTCAGGAAGAAGTGAAGTTTTATTAGGTAGGAGGGTATGCAAAGTTAGAAGGAAAAGGAAAGCAACTTGGTAAGTGATCCTAGTATGTAATATGTTATCTGCCCCTAGTGGTCAGATAGTATAATCTGCGAGTGGGAGGTGAGGGGCCTGTGTTAGGAGGTATGTCCCAAGAAGCCAGCAGAAGAAAGAGAGAGAGGGAGAGGAAGTGGGATTTGGACTTGCAGGAGTGTTTCTGCTTATGAGCTTTAGAAGTGGGAGGAGATGGTGGATGGAGGAATAAGAGTAGCTCATGGGAGCATAAAAGAGGAGAGGAGAGCATGTAAGGTGAGATGGTTAGGTTGGAGACATGATGTGGCAAAGTTGAGAAGAGAAGCTTGAGGAAAGAACAGGATGTAATGAGGAAGGAAAAGGCATGAGGAAACATTGTGTAAAAGATTAATTAGGTATAGTTAGCAGATGTTGCTAATTGATCAGCTGTAGGAAATTTGAGTGACTCAATAAATCAAGAGAAACAAAGGGTGGGTGGGTGAGGGGCAGGGGGGGAGGGAAGTGGTTCCAGATCCAGAGAGAGTGAGAGAAGAAACTGAGGCCCACAGATAGTGGAGAGACTGCAACAGAATGTGAGAAGGATGGACAAATGTTATTTCAGAGATAAGAAGCAATAAAACCAGGCTTTGGGGGTGGGGGAGCAGGCAAGGTAAGGGGGGTTTCAGACAAATGCAAAAGTATGGATTTGCTTAGTAAAAGTTTCTATCTCATCAAATATTATATCACAGAAACATTCATACAAATATTGATAACAAAAACTATAATATTGCATATGTTTGTATGACAACAACTAAGTAGCCGTTGCCTAGGGGCGCCACAGGTGTAAATCTGAAGCCGCTTATCATTCAGCCTAGATAAAATATGCTTCCCTCTAATTTATATTCATCTTAAATAAGAGATAACTATTAGTGCCTTCTCCCCTCATATTCACTCTACTTCTTGGATGCTTTTTTTCAAGATGTAGTTGCACAGTCCATGTTAAACCATTAGATGGAGCCAGAACACCATAGATGATTAATCAAAATGCTACAAATATGTTCTTTATATTGGATCTGACTACTATCTGTATGTCACCATACACCCCAAATTAAAATTTTCCAAAGATGGTCACATTTTTGCACCGTAGCTAAAATAACTCATCTGAGTGTACAGACAAATTATATATCACGTAGGAAAATTGGATGACAGGTCAAAAGGGGCCCAAATTAAAGTCATTAAGTAGAAAAAAAACTAATAAAGGTGTATCACTTGAAACTATACTTTGTAATCAGGTGTTACTGTGTAACTGGGGGATGGCAAGGCCATTTACCACCAGTGTGCAATCAATGAAAATGCAGTAATAGGGCAAAAATAAGTGGTAGAGTCAAATACAGTTATTGGTTAGGATAAGATTAAGGCTTCACTGAGGATTCATTAAGACAAACCTTTAGGTTAGATAGAATATGGCATGTGTGCTCAGTTATTCTGTACTTAAAACAACTATGTGTAGTGGGAACCAATAGAAGATCAGTGAAACATTACTGCATATTACTATTTATCACATAAACTACATACTATACTATGTGTGGTATGTACTACACAAAGGAAAAAGAGCAGAATCCAGATATACATTATTTTTTTTAAATAGGTTGTTCACTACCAAGCACCTTTTATTCAATACAAAATATGCATTTATTTGTACCTAAATATTGGGGGGGGAAATAAATCAAACCTACTCACAGGACAGGAAGCAGGGGCGGATCTACCACTGGTGCCCTCGGCGCAATGCACCGGGGCCCTGCTTTGGGCCCCCCCCAAATTGCTCAAGTGCCCTTCAAAACCTGTTTAAATTCTTAATGCCCATGCCCCCTATATTATTCAAAATTATATATATATATATATATATATATATATATATATATATATATATATATATACACACACACATATATATGTCTATATGGTTGAAACGTATTATTTTTTTATGTATCTATTATGGGTCAAAGCTTTCATAAATCTGGATGCATGATTACATTAATTTTTGCTGTTTTTTGTGTCCCCTATTTATTTAACCTGGGGGGATTTGTCGCCCATTCCCCCAGTTTGTACGCACCTGTAGGTTAGCCTTATATTTACAATGAAAACAGTAGAACAACTCACATGCACTGCCCCATTTAGTTAAAAGGACATAGTCTTGGCTATAAAAAATAAATATAATCTTTGGGAAAGTGCCTCTATGGTCTGAAACCTGGCAGACAGTTGGTGAAGTCCGAGATCTATCATAAACTAATGTGCCAATAAAGATGTTGGTTTACATTTTACAGCCTATCCCCTTTAACACAGTGTAGCAGTGTGTGAGTTTTTCAATTTTCTTTCATTGTAAATGGCCCAGGGTGAATTGGACACCCACTTCCTCATACCCTCCCCTGGATGGGGAGTTGAGCAGTGAGGCAGCCAGTAATTATGAGCACTCAAGCACAATTTGTTAGCCTTATGTTTACTAAAAGCATGTACTAATTGTGTAACTGTGTAATTGTGGTTAAACCCAATTTCTTCTTCCATACATACCTTCACTTTGTAGCTCATTGAGTTGCCCGTTTTAGTATTTTTCCGATTCTGATTAGCCCGCATATAACACAGGAGTTCAGTCAAGAATATTAAAGGATATGTGTGTTCAGTTTTATTCATTAATGTGTCTTAGTGACTCTTGGTCTCTGCACAGGTTGGTTGTGAACCACAAAGAACCAGAATACACGATAGCACATCCAAGTAGTGGTACAACCAGTGGACGGCAAAATGTTACACACACTTCCATGGGGGATTCCATGAGCTCATCTCAGACGCAGAACACGTGTTTCTATATCAAAGTGCCCAAACTGAACATTTGTGTTTATCCATCGTCCTAGAGTTGGTCTTTGTGGCTATTAAAGAAGACAGAAAGTATACAAAAATAATACAAACTTTTTCAGCCTAACTGTTGTCTGTCAAATCTGATGTAGCTCTGTGATTAATTGGATGTAGTGAAAAATGTGAGAAGATCCCAAAGATGCCACACCTACCATCAAGTGTGTCCAGAATTAACATAGCACATAACTTGTTTGACATGTCAAGAAACACCACAAATCTTCACTACCAGTTTGATAACGGTGCCTCAGATTCTCATCTTGGCTAATAATAATATCAGACATCTCAAGATGCTGTGTATGTTTGGTTAGACTCTTCTGGTTGTCACCGCAGAGAGAATAATTTATTCCCGAGTGAGTTTGACGCCTGTATGTAAATTCAGGAATAGATATTCTTATGTTGAACTGAACTAAGATTTGATACATGAGTGCTTTTAATGCTACTCAATTTATAATCCTATAGCACAAAATGTGCATTTGCAGATATACTTACTTTAAACCCATTTTACATTCAATTCAATATGAAACAAGATGTATATATATATATATATATATATATATATATATATATATATATAAAATACTTTAATAGATATATTTAGTTCCAGGTGCATTCATTGGAATAGTGTACCTTATGAGTCTCACTGCCCTGTTACTACTCCTAATTTTATTTTGCTCTGTTCCTGTCAAGAGGGAGGAACTAGATCGACCAACAAATGGATCTCACCAGTTAGATCCTCTCCAACACAGGTTTCTGAATATTGGTGCATCATATTTCTTCACTGTGAAGTGCTGTGGTGTTGTTGGTGGATCTTGTTGTTGTTTAGTCGTTCAGTCGTATCAGACTCTCAGTGACCCTATGGACCAGAGCATGCCAGGTACATAACTCAGTCACTGCTTCTCTGAGCTCCATCAAGTTAATTTTCATTGCTTCAATGACTTCATCTATCCATCTCAGCCTCTGTCGTCCCTTTCTTCTTGTGCCTACAATCTTTCCCAGTATCATAGTCTTCTCCTTCACCCTGTCTTCTCATGATATGACCAAAATATCTGAGTTTCAGCCTCATGATCAAACCTTCCAGTGAACAGTTTGTATTAATTTCCTGAAGTACTGGTTTATTAGATCTTCTTGCAGTCCAAGGGACTCTAAGTAGTTTTTCGCCAACACCACAATTCAAATGTCAATTCTACGGCGCTCACACTTCTTTATTGTCCAACTCTCACATCCGTATGTTACTCCTGGGAATACCATAGTTCTAACAATGCTTTGGTGATAGTGTAATATCTTTACTTTTTACTAGCTTCTCCAAGCTTGCTCCCCAAAAGCAAACATCTCTTACAGTAATTGTATGGTTACTTCTGAAGAGATATTGGATCTTGGTCTACAAGGCATTTTGTATTTCACTTATATCCTATCATTTTTGCAAAATAATAAATTGTGTCTGATTATTACTTTCTTACTCACAATAATTCTAGGGCCTGACTTTCATTTGATTTAAATACAGTTGAATATGAATCCCATAAGAAAAATAAGAAATGTATTTTGCCTGCTCATTAATGTTTTCTTTAAAAATGGTACATACTGTATATTACCAATTCGCCAAGGGTATGCAAACTTTTGAGGACAACTGTATACATACATTCATATATATATATATATATATATATATATATATATATATATATATATATATTTATATTTAGATATAAATATTTAAAGGAAGCTGATACCCCAGCATTAAACAACACTGTTTATATGATAATTTACAGCTCCATAAACTAATTTGTGTCTCATTGTGCTAGGTAGGAGGGAAGGGATCTGTGTGATAACACTGGGCTAATGCAAATACATGAACAAATAAGCCCACTGAAGCAGCACATTAGTTACGCTCAGTAATCACAAGTACTAATGCCACTCTATAGATCTCTAGTCATGCCAGCAAGTGTATCCACAGCTCGCTATCTGTAGGTGATGGTACTGAAATTAGACACAGATTGGGAACAATTAAGATTTGTAATAAACACGTTCTGACTGTGTGTATGATACATATAAAGCCCCAATCAAGAAAGACGCTACTAGTTATATATGGGTAAAATTGGTCACATTGTATAATGATTATCATAACAGTACAATTTAGCTGGAAATGAGGAGTAGCCAGCCGACCGCCACATGCCCTAACCCTTAAACCACATTCAGGGCTGTGAGGGCAGAACAGCTGTCCTACTGTTGGGGCGTTTTGCCCTTTTCCCACACTTGGGCCGGCGACTTTACCTGCTGTGAAGGAACTTATATACAAACTTTCAACAATGTTACAAGGTATTAGAACATAGAAATCCAGGTTAAACAAACCAAAAGATTTGAGTGTTTTTGAGTGGGGAAGGGGGCGATCAACCAATGAGCAGGGAAGGGGATCCCCGGGGATTCCCTCTACTGCGTGTTTAAATGGAGGGAACCCCCAGGAATTCTGAGCACAGTCTTTCTAGCAAGACCTGAGCCTTCTAACTTACAGCAAATGCTTGGGTTTACAAGATATGGCTGAGCTACTTAAGATTATTGGCGTGGAGCTTTAAATAGACTTGTAGGGAACAGGAAAAATGCTTTTGCAGCATATTTAGAGTACACAGCTGGAATAGAATAGGGCCCTTGGTTTCTACTAATCGATTTGTGAAAGAAATCGTTGCAAGCAAAGAGTTTCTAAATCAGCCATAGGAGTAATGGAACGCTCATCATTTTACAATGACATATCATCCTAAGAAAGTAACAGACATAAATATCTTGGGTGACCCTACATATTATAGCTCACAGCTTCATTGAAGTACACAAGCCCCTTCACCCGACAAAGTAGCGATTCAAAAAGGGGACATTTAGAATACCTAATACGGAAATAATTTGGAAGATTACACAATTCGCTCATGACTACTGGTTGTTATTTTAAATCTGAAAATAGTATATTTTGAATATCAAGCAACCGCTTTCCAGCCATGACAATTACTAGAGCTGTAAGGTTTGGAAATAACTTTTTTTTTTTTTTGTAATAATATGAAGGTCAAGAAACATCACCCTGCTTTCTAAAGAGACTAACTCTCTCCTTCGAAATAAGAAACATCCTCTCAGTTCTAGAGGCTTCAGCTTGGATCTTTGATTCTAGAAATGTCAACTCAAACATCAATACCTTTCCCTTCTTTTGAGGTTTATCTCTCTTCTCAGCTTTCCATACTTAAGCCCTCTCCCTATATTGTATAAATAAAAAAGATATCCAAATGATAAAATAGAATTGACTTACTGAATTCTGCCTCCATCCAGATGTGTGGTGTAGTAGGACTGCTGCAAACACTAATATAATAATAGTTTGGTATGAAGAGTATTTGAGGAATTGCTATGTCTGTAAGTTGCACCAATAAACACACAGGGTGTTCACACTGTATGAGGATAGACTTTTATGAGATACCGTCATTTACTGCATCATTGTCACGTAGTACATTGATTTATTTATGGTAAGTTCAGCTCTCAGCAAAGTGACTATTCCATTTGTTTGAGAAGAACATTTTTAGTATTTTTTGCTGAAAAGAAGATTAATTATCTCTATTACTGGTAGCGTTAAATTACTCTGCAAACACAGAACTGCATAGTCTGCCAGACTGCCAATGAAAAAATATATATGTTTGAAAACAAGTCTGATGAAGGACACAATTAGCTAATATTTAATTAGATACAAATAAATATTGATGCCTCTGCTGGACCCTGGAAGCTTCTATGATACTTTGAAAGATGTGTGAGAAATGGGCGTTTACATTTCTGCAGGAGCAGGGGTGACATTTACTGATGCAAGCTGTATATGCTGGATAAGGAAATTAGTGTCAACTTAAATTAGGTAAAATATCAGATTCCCTCACCTTTTCCACTTCTCACCTCCCCACCTGTCCCTTTAGTCATTGATAAAAAACACACTCCTCACGATGAAACATAAACAGTCTTCAAAATTATGATTTTGGATAGACATATTTGATATTCATGTTTATTTATGTTCACAGCTGCTGTTTGTTTGTTGAATACTTCCCAATCAAGTGCAGCTTTTCTTAAAGTACAGTGGCCCTTTAAGTGCAGTTATTAAAACTCATGGAGTCATTTGCACAATTATAATATTTAGTTATGAAAACTATAACATTATAAAACTAATACTGTCAGTGCTGCATATGTAAGGCTGAAAAAAATATATGCTTATTAGTATAAAACATGTTTACGAGGCTGTCCAGGAGCCTTGTATATGCAAACTATTATAAAACCAGTAACTTGCCCGTCATAAATGATGTATAGAATGTGTAAAATATGTTCTTTTAAATACATGACTGAAAAACTGAGAGTTTCCTGTGCCTCTAAAATGTGTTGTTGTTCAGTGCTTCAGTCATGTCTGACTCTCGGTGACCATATGGACCCAGGCACCAGGACCCAGGTACATCTGTCTCTGTTTCTGGTTGTGCTTATCAATATGGTTTTCTTGGCACAGATACTGGAGAGTGTTGCCAGTCCCCCAATCAGCATTCAGCATCAGGGGAGCAATATTAACCCACTATGTACCTGCTGTTGCTTGCTCAGACAATCTCCTTGCAACTTCCTGTTTCTATGTCAGCAGCAATACATAGCACATATTATTATTATCTTTATTTATATCGTGCCAACATATTCCATAGCGATGTACAGGGGTTCATATCAATGATACACTACATATCCAAGGCTGCTTTTCAGCACAAACAGGAACCCCAAAGTTTAAATCAAATGTTTCAGCTAACCCGACTGGCCAAAACAAATCATTTTACATTTTATGCTAATTTAGCCTTGGTTTGGAGGATGTTAACCCTAATTTTCAACTGGCTGAAATTACAAGAAATGTTGCTGATTTCACATTTTTTTCATGCAAACAATGTTTGCATACACTACTAATTCTCCTCTATCAGATGTATTCATAATCCAGCAAATTTAGATATGCTTTTAAGGCAATGTTACAAAATTGGTTATACTTTATAAGTAAGCCCATCAAATCTAAATCCAATGAGAAAATCTGACAAATATATGTTGTATTGGAGATATATTGGATTGGTTTATCGGTCTTCCTCAAAATAAGAATTTGATTTACGTGTTTTACATCTATAAGAATTTATTATATTAAACAATTTACAACGAATATACACACTACATTTTTTACAGTCTAATATTAAATATATTAAATATAAGTTTAATCAAATAAACAATGAATAACTATAGTTATGTATCCAAAGTAATTTATAGAATAGGAATCACTGAATTTTCTATATTATTCAATCAAGCAACTGAATAAAAATTCTGTTAACAAGGTTATGATGGTGGTGTTTTTATATTATTATATTTTTAGAGAGCTAGCGGATTCCATATCATGATTTATTATTATTAATATTATTATATTTTATTTGTAGTGTGCCAGCAGATTCGGTGGCGCTGGGGATACAATAAACAAATGGATAACATGATTTGAAGTATACTTGAGGACAGTTAAAATAAGACAAAACACGCATTTGAACCTACACTTGATTCAGGAAGAGATGAAGTCTCTGATTACCCGCCAAGAGTTTGTATTGCTCTTTCATTCTGTGGTCAGTTGTTTAGTATGTGTTTGAGGTAAATTATATATATATATATATATATATATATATATATATATATATATATATATATATACACACACATACATTTATATATATATCTATTCATGTGACAACACTGAAGAAATGACACTCTGCTACAATGTAAAGTAGTAAGTGCACAGCCTGTATAACAGTTCAAATGTGGTGTCCCCAACAAAAGTGAGTACACCCCTAAGTGGCCACCATTATTTTCCAGCACTGCCTTAACCCTCATGGGCATGGAGTTCACCAGAGCTTCACAGGTTGCCACTGGATTCCTCTTCCACTCCTCCATAATGACACCACATAGCTGGTGGATGTTAGAGACCTTCCGTTTGAGGATGCCCTACAGATGCTCAATAGGGTTTAGGTTTGGTGACATGCTTGGCCAGTCCATCGCCTTCAGCTTCTTTTGCACGGCAGTAGTCGCCTTGGAGGTGTGTTTGGAGTTGTTATCATGTTGGAATACTGCCCTGCGGCCCAGTCTCTGAAGGGAGGGGATCATGCTCTGCTTCAGTATGTCACAGTACATGTTGGCATTCATGGTTCCCTCAATGAACTGTAGCTCCCCAGTGCCGGCAGCACTTATGCAGGCCTAGACCATGACACTACCACCACCATGCTTGACTGTATGAAAGACACACTTGTCTTTGTACTCCTCACCTGGTTGCCGCCACACAAGCTTGAATCAAATACGTTTTTCTTGGTCTCATCGGACCACAGGACATAGTTCCAGTAATCCATGTCCTTAGTCTGTTAGTCTTCATCAAACTGTTTGCGGGCTATCTTGTGCATCATCTTTAGAACAGGCTTCCTTCTGGGACAAGAGCCATGCAGACCAATTTGATGCAGTGTGCGGTGTATGGTCTGAGCACTGACAGGCTGACCCCCCACCCCTTCAACCTCTGCAGCAATGCTGGCAGCACTCATGGGTCTATTTCACAAAGACAATCTCTGGATATGACGCTGAGCACGTGCACTCAACTTCTTTGATCGACCATGACTAGGCCTGTTCTGAGTGGAACCTGTCCTGTGAAACCACTGATCTTTTTTTTCAGACCCTCAGAGAGTTCTTTGCCATGTTGAACTTCCAGTGACCAGTATGAGAGAGTGTGAGACCGATAACACCAAATTTAACACACCTGCTCCCCATTCACATCTGAGACTTTGTAACACTAACGAGTCACATGACACCGGGGAGGGAAAATGGCTAATTGGGCCCAATTTGGACATTTCCACTTAGGGGTGTACTCACTTTTGTTGCCAACGGTTTAGACATTAATGGCTGTGTGTTGAGTTTATTTGAGGGGACACCAAATTTACACTGTTATACAGGCTGTACACTGACTACTTTACATTGTAGAAGAGTTGTCACATGAAAAGATATAATAAATATTTACATAAATGTGAGGGGTGTAGTCACTTTTATGAAATACTGTATATATAGACAGATACATACATATACATACACACACACACACATATATATATATATATATATATATATATATATATATATATATATATAATTTGTTTAATTATGTAGAGCTGTACACTATCAATATAGGTCATATAATAAATATTTCTGATTTCAGTATGCACAATACAATATCAAGCAAAGGAATTTTCTCTCTTGTTTTGTATTTCTAGGACACATCATAACTAATGCAATGGCAGTAATAGCACAAGACAAGTAAATTGGGAGAGGACAAGAAGATACGTTTTTTCCCCCCAAAACAGAAAACAATATAAATGCGGGCTCCAACATAAAGCCCACATTTGTTTCTTAACTTGTTACCCCACTAATTTCGGGAGATGCTCCATACACAATTCAACATAAGTAATTTTTATATCTGAACATTTATGGAATAGGTGAAAATAAATACTTCTTATCTTTCAAAACAATCAACAGGTATTCACTCATGACTCGTCCTCACCAGCTTTACTGATCCTAGATTTGTAACACCAATATTTTTATCCAAGCCTCATCCCACTACATCAAGTCTGCAAATTATCCTCCAGGGAGTATCACATTTATAGGTAGGTTCCAGTATTCTTAAATCTGTTTTTAAAAGTTAATTCTTATCACCCCACACACACAATATTAAGTGACACATTGGGTGCTTTAAAATTAAATGTTAAATTATTTGAAACGACTCACTTTAAAAAAAAATCTTGCCATCAATTTTACATCAATTTTAGTTTTTTTTAACAAATTAGCTTTTAATGAAGATTTGTTTGTCTACGTTTACCACTGAAAAATCTTTCTATTTATGAAAATAATGCAGGTGCCTAATCCTACTTGAGTGTCATTTCCGGCTCAGTGTTGTGTAATGGTCCCACCCATGTTTTTCTAGCTATTACAACAGAATAATTACAGAGGGAGTTTTGTATTAATCCCTCCTGTCAACTGTTCAAGTCAATACATTTTAGGGATACTAACAATTGACCAAATAAAGCACGTGACAAGGTTTGGTAAATATTACTAAGCATTAATGTGAATATGAAAATAGTATTTGACACACAACAGTTTCAATACATTGAGGAGATTCATGGATCTTCACAGTAAATAGCTTAGGACCAGTCTCGGGTTGCATGACGGTTATGGGTAATTTAAAAAAGAAAAGGAAAAAACGGCAACCCTTAATTCTGGTGCTAGCTCCAAAAAAGTCTAACGAGGACAGTATCAGGGTAAATACTCACAGATTAATACTCCAGATTGGTCAATTCAGACTAAATGAACCATATTTAAAAAATAAAGAAAACGGATGATTAAAAAGTTAAACATTTGTTGGCCAAAATGCTAGACATAGAGCCAGTTAGTATATACACAGTAGATTCAATAAACCAATATCAATGGGTAATACAGTCCTCATATGTATGTAATCACATATAGAGAGGGTTCTGGGATTCAGAATCTATTTCTATTAACTAGCCACTAGCCCGTCAAAAAATGACGGCAATAAAATTTGAAGTCTGGCAATGGTGTTTGCCACACTATGGCCCCACTGAGCACCTTCGGCAACTTTCCTGCTTTGCAATGATCACCTTCAGCGCTCATCGCAAGCCCCAAGAGGATTTATTTTATCGCTCATCGCGTGGCTCGCAATGAGCTCCTTTGGTGCTCATTGCAAGCCTCTTCCCCTGTGTACTTTATAGGCCTTGCGCTTTAGCACATTCGATGCTTATCGTGAGCCTTCGGCGCTCATTGTGAGCCTGTCCCCTTGTGTAGTTTATGGGCCTCACGATGAGTGTTACTGCCTTGGGTTAAGTGTTACTGGCTTGGTTTAAGTGTTACTGGCTTGGATTAAGGGCTCGTTTTTACGTCCTTCGGCCTCTTTTTCGTCATGTTACGTTTTTTTCGGGAGCCATTTTTATTTCTTGCTTAGAAGATTTTCAATCTTGAAAAAACTGAAAATATGCCTTTAATTAACCTTCAACCTCACTTACAGGCTTCCTGGCTCTCCACTTGTGCTGTGAGTGTGTAAGTTAATTGGAGGCATATTTGGGATTTTTTGTTTGTTTTTTGAGTTCCGCGGTTCGGCCATTAAATTCGTAATTTTTTAGAGTTCCCACAATCTTTCCGAGGTCCGCAAATTTTTTGCAGGTCCTACGGGCCTCGCAATGAGCCCTTTGGCCTCGCAAAGAGCGCCTGTGGCGCTCATCTCCACCCCTGCAATGAGCGCCTTTGGATCTGCGTCCCTCGCTTTGTGAGGAGTGCAGTTGAGGCCTGCAATGAGCGCCTTCAGTGCTCATTGCAGCTAAGTCCCACGGGGATCCACCCCTGCAACTGCGTCTCCTGCATCGCGAGGGCCACAGTTGCGGGGCTTGCTATGCGAGCCCCGCAACGGGAGAAGAACTCGCAGTACGACAAATAGTGAGTATAAAAAACATCACATTCCTCCCTCATAGTGGGCAATATGAATTCGACACTCAGATATTTGGAAGTGTCCTAAATACAGGACTAAATGCTTATAATTATCCAAAAATAATGAATTATTTTACGAAAGGGACCTCCAAAAAGAATACATAAAAAAATGTCCATAAGTATAATAGGGGTTATGGATAATTACCAATGTGCAAGAGCAACACACAGAACTTTCCTGGTTATACTAGACTTTTATCCCACCCCATATTATAATTTACTATATAATTATATTATTATTTTTGTTATATATCACATAGTTTGTATTATAATAGAAACCATACCTTCAAAATAGTATTATCTTTCAGACTATAATAATACAAAAGTAAAATGCATTTTTAGATAATTTGTATAATACAGTTATGGGATTTCTGATAGGAGCATTATATTGCAGGTTTGCAGCGAGTTCTAGGAAAAAGCTTAAAGGGCCAGTGTAAGCGATTTTCATGTTAAATCAATTTTTTTTAGTTCACCGTTAATTAACATTAAAAATACATGCGAAAACAGCAGCAAAGCAAAGCTTTAGTCAGAAAATATAACTTTAAAACACAGTTTACCGGATTAATGGTTGCTGCAGAGTCTTCAAAAATTCAGATCTTCCCCAAAAATATTTTATGCCCATGGTTTACACAGCTGCTGATATTGTTAGTTTGGTACATACTTGACAAACAAGTGTATTTTTTCTTAAACTGCCATGGCCCTTTAATGAATACTAAAAAAGTTGCTATGCTGAACAAACAGGTATCTCCACTTTTCAGCCCTCCGGTCAGTGTAATCTCTGCATTTAATCCTAGAGCTGGTATAGAACAGTACATACAGAGTATAGGCCATGACCACATGCTGCTATATCTCCACTTTCTTGAGTTTTTCTCCTTTCCTTATCAGTCCATGACGGAGACCTTGCCCAGATTGGATTACAGTTCTAACTCTGAATATATTAAATAAATATTTCTATAGGTCACAGTACTCAGATTAGTATGGAAAAGGCACCAATTGAGTCTTGGATGAGCGGTAACAACCAAACCAAGTGAGTTTACCTTCATATCTCTCCCTTCGTCTCCTCCCGATGGTTGGTGTCTCCCACATTGTTCTAGTTTCAGTGCAGAACATCCTGGTGTGAAAAAGAGTATAAAAAGTGTTTTTATTGAATTAATTATCAGGTTAAGTGCAGAAGATTACACTATGGACCAGGTCACAGTGCTATAGAAACCTAAAAGAGATGTCTATAAACGTCTGTACTTATTAAGTAATATCTCCAATTCCCATTCTTTCTGTGGAATCTACAGAAGAGCATTTTTATGCCATTTGATAAAATCCATAGAAAAGTTAGAAAAAGTGATATTAAAGTGACACTAATACACACATGTATATCATGCAATTTATATCATGCATATTTTTGAAAACATTGCAAAAAAGTATTTTTGTACAAAGAATTGTTTTCTTGGGATCGTTTTTCTCCTCCTGTGTCCTGACATGTTTCGGGGACATCTTATGGAGGTCAAGACTGCATGGCGAGGTCAAGGTCTGGCTCACCATGATACTTTGTTGACATCTCCTCTCAATTTACTTGTAAGGTGGGCCAGACACATTGTTGTTTATCTGTTTATTTGTTTATTGGATTTTTTCTTAAACTCATTTAATTTATTTTACATGTGAAACAATATTTTGATAATATGCGAAAAATTTCTGCCTTAATCAGAGAGAGGATAAGTGTCCTCTGTCACACCTAAATTATATTTTACAATTATTTTTAGAGCATTGACTATACATTGTACAATCCATTGTTTTGTAAATAATTTCAGATATAGTTTACTTTGTGTTTGCTGCAATATTTTGAAATTAGTATTATGAAGTGAGCAGTTCCTGGATGCTAATTAACGTATGTGATATACTAATTAGTACCACAGTCTGATTATGCTGCTATGGTTCCCCAATGTTATTATGCAGATACATCTCCCCCATTTTTCTCAAACTGAGTTGCTAATTAACATAATGAGCAGCATATTAGTGTCAAATAGTTATACAAATAATGCTAAATATCTTAATCACTGTAATTACTGTAAATATGGCTAATGCAATGTATAGGCTGATATTAAAGCACTTTTAAGATGAAACTTATTTGTTTTGGGGGGTGATGGGGTCCCATTTAACTTCTTTTAAGATATAGCATCATAAAAATGGGGATTTAATCACCATATTAAACCCTTTAATAACATGTTCCCCCTGACTTGAAGCCTTATTAAATTGTAATTTGGCCAATTGAATAAGGCTCTATTTAATCACACAGCATATTTTTTTTTATAGAGGTTTTTAGTTAGTGAACTTCAATCCAAAAGCAAGGTCTTCAGTAACTAAAAACTTCTGTAAAACAATATGCTCTGTGCTTATATAGAGCCCTATTCAATTGGCTGAATCACAATTTAATAAGGCTGTTGATACATATACCCATGTGCTTTCCATATTAATGCTATGGTGATATCAGTACTTGTCATATTTCACATCTTCCTGTTCCTTGTGACCTGTAACCTTAAGGTTTCCTCACACTGCAACTTAAGTCTCCCTCTACTTTCTTCTACTGTCCTTTTAAATTAAAGGAAATATCTCTACACTAAGCTCAGCAAGGACTGTAATGTATGAAAGAGCCATTGCAGCCTGTAATGAAGGTTAGTGAATCTAGGGATTCACTAAGCCCACTCAGACTATAATAATACTCTGTTCCTTACTATAAAGGATTAACATCTGTTTAATAGCAGAACCTTACTCAAACCCAAAATGCATCTACACTTAACCCCAAAATAGGGAAGAACTCTATACCATATACTTAGAATTATCTATCTCCCTAAACCAGATGTATATTGCATCTTAATGTATCTTTTGATGTGATTTTATTAATATTTTTAATAGTATGATAAAAAAGGTTAATTTTTAATAACTAAGTGGCCCTTCCACCAGGCCTGAATTCCCCTAATTGAGATATGATTAATGGTAGTGCTAAAAGTTTCTTTCTTTTCTTTCTTTTTACTATGTTATATATTTAAATTATACATAAGCACACCCTCTTGCATATGACATTTGTGGGGTACAATTTATATAATTTGGTATTGATCCTAAATACTGCATCATCCTTTCTCTATATTGGAATCTGTAGGAAAGAAGAAGCTAAAAGCATAAAAACCCCATTGTCATTCAATATAAAGCCTTTAGCACTAAAACGCCAGCCTGGCTCAGCCCTCTGTAAGAAAAATACTTAATTCTATGCTTTGAAGTTGTGCTAGATTTGTCTTTTACAGACACCACCTACAATAGTTATAAGATGTGAGTAACGCCTGCGTGATGTGTTCTGATAATCACAGCAGAGAATTGCGCATCCATAGTTGTGTCGTTTGTGCGCATGCACAATGAGGGAGGGGAGGGAGAGAGGGGGTAGATGGAGAGGGAGGGAGGGGACGGGGAGATAGAGCAGGAGGCATAGAGAGAGGGAGGGAGGAAGGGAGAGAGAGAGTGAGCCAGAGGGCCCACAGAGAGAGAGGGCGCATGGAGAAAACGCACAGAGAGAGGGAGAGGGCGCACAGAGAGAGAGGGCGCATGGAGAAAAGGCGCAGAGAGAGGGAGATGGCGCACAGAGGGAGAGGGAGCATGGAGAAAGCTTGCAGAGAAAGGGAGAGAGCGCACAGAGAGTGACAGCACAGACAATTGTGTCGTTTGTGGGCATGCATGGCACAGCCTTGCAAATGCGCATGCACAGTGAGGGAGGGGAGGGAGAGAGGGGGTAGATGGAGAGGGAGGGAGGGGACGGGGAGATAGAGCGGGAGGCATAGAGAGAGGGAGGGAGGAAGGGAGAGAGAGAGTGAGTCAGAGGGCCCACAGAGAGAGAGGGCGCATGGAGAAAACGCACACAGAGAGGGAGAGGGCGCACAGAGAGAGAGGGCGCATGGAGAAAACTCACAGAGATGGAGAGGGCGCACAGAGAGAGAGGGCGCATGGAGAAAAGGCGCAGAGAGAGGGAGATAGCACACAGAGAGAGAGAGGGCGCATGGAGAAAGCTCGCAGAGAAAGGGAGAGAGTGCACAGAGAGTGACAGCACAGACAATTGTGTCGTTTGTGCGCATGCATGGCACAGCCTTGCAAATGCGCATGCACAGTGAGGGAGGGGAGGGAGAGAGGGGGTAGATGGAGAGGGAGGGAGGGGACGGGGAGATAGAGCAGGAGGCATAGAGAGAGGGAGGGAGGAAGGGAGAGAGAGAGTGAGCCAGAGGGCCCACAGAGAGAGAGGGCGCATGGAGAAAACGCACAGAGAGAGGGAGAGGGCGCACAGAGAGAGAGGGCGCATGGAGAAAAGGCGCAGAGAGAGGGAGATGGCGCAGAGAGAGAGAGGGCGCATGGAGAAAGCTCGCAGAGAAAGGGAGAGAGCGCACAGAGAGTGACAGCACAGACAATTGAACATAACATATGACATAGCTAATAACTGCTTTTATATATTGTTTATCTGAGCAGATGCAGTTTTGTTTCCAATTTTTGTGCCAAATAAATGAAGATACGATCACACAAATATTTCTTTTCATTGAAAATTTTGAACAAGGTATGTTTTTAGGAACTATGAAATAAGGCTTCTTTTTTATTAGTAAACTTCTTTTCTAATCTATAATATCCTTTTAACAGATATTATATAACTCATAGCTTCCAATCTCTAAATTTTACCCAGTTTTCCAAAACATTAGGGTTGATTCACTAGCCTATTACAGATTCTGTGAATGACCATGACAATCAGCATTACCAATTCCCCCCCATGACATTACATTTTCCAGCAATCTGATATGTACCCCATGTGAAGCTTAGTGATTCTAGAGCAGAGGTTCTCAAACTGCGTTGGTGGACCACTAATGGTCTATGGGCGTCATGCATCAAAATCAAATAAAAATTGCACACAAATGTTTAGATACTAGATTATATGTTTTAAATTCATAGGTTATATCCCAGTAGTGTGCATTACATTATAATATAATTGTCAATAAACAGGGAGACCAATTATTAAGTGGTCTCTAAAGACCCTAGTCATCTGGGAAAAACTTGAGAACCACTGATTTAGGGAATTATATTTGCCTTTTGTTTTGCTGTAGTTTGGGGCTCCTGCTGGTTGCCTTCTGATGGTCTCATCCTGTGTTTCAGATTTAGACCTGAAGATATTGGCCATGTAATCACATTTACTCTTAAAATAATGAAATGATCTACTTACCAAATGCTCAATCTGTTGGCTCCTTGAGTTTCACTGTGCCGCTGGTAGATCCAGATTTCATTAGAGAAAGGCTTTGTTTATCACCATGTCTTGGGCTGCTCTACATCTTTTCAGTGCTTTACATTTACAATACTGAGACATACTGACAGGGTGTGAGTAATGCTTGATCCATTCCACTCATACAGCTCTTGTAATGAGTTCACTTCTACATGCCAAATGATCAGTTTATTAGGTCATAACATGACATACGTTAATGACACTTTGATAATCATGGATTATTACAGCATCATCAGGGCTTGATGACAAATCATGGTAACATTTCAGAAAGTTACCACCCCAGGTTTATGCTATTACTGGGTTGCACTCGTCTGGATTATTACTTGCAATGGACCTGACCACTCTGTATTGATTGCTGCCTACCCTCATCCGTGGAGCATGAGGAACCTTTTCATTAATTGCTCGAACCAGGATGTCAAGGGCAGCATATCTGTATCTAAAGGTAAAAACTAAAAGGCTATGATCAGTAATTATGAACACCAGATTGGTATACAGAACACTGAGCAAACCTTTGCCCAATAACGAGTACATGAGCTCCCTATTAATAGAACTTTCCTGCCATATATAATATAACTAGCGACTTGCCCGTAAAAAAATGATGGCAATAAAATTGTAAGGCAGGTAATGCTGTTTGCCCCAGAAGGTACGTTTTTTGGTAGTCTGAGATAATTTGGCGCTCATTGCGAGCCTCGCGCTGAGATGCTTTGGTGCGAGCCTCTTGGTTGGTGTATTTTTTGTTATGAGAGGCGGTTTTTGCGCTTATAGTAAGGTCTGCGCTGATCTCCTTTTGGCGCTTATTGCAAGCCTCTCCCCTGGTGTACTTGGTGTCCTATGAGCACCGTTAGCGCTCCTTTTGAGAAGCGTGGTGAAGGTCTTTGTCGTTTATTATGATACTGTGGTGTTTTTTGTTTGTTTTCTGTATATGTTTTATGATAATTAATTACTGTATATACCCGAGTATAAGCCGAGGCACCTATTTTACCACAAAATACTGGAAATCTTGTATGCCCTTTTATTGTGTCCACCCTCTCTCTCCCCTGTGTCTCTTCTCCCCTCTCCCTCCCCTGTGTCTCTTCACCCCTCTCCCTTCCCTGTGTCTCTTGTCCCCTCTCCCTTCCCTGTGTCTCTCCCCCCCCCCCTCCCTTATCACCCTCCTCAACTCCCCTCCTCATTCTCAACCTCCCTCCTTAACCCCCTCCTCAACCCCCCTCCTCATTCTCATCCTCCCTCTTCAACCCCCCTCATCAACCCCCCTCCTCATTCTCATCCTCCCTCTTCAACCCCCCTCCTCATTCTCAACCTCCCTCCTCAACCCCCCTCCTCATTCTCAACCTCCCTCCTCAACCCCCCTCCTCATCCTCAACCCCCCTCCTCAACCCCCCCTCCTCATTCTCAACCTCCCTCCTCAACCCCCCTCCTCATCCTCAACCCCCTCCTCATCCTCAACCCCCTCCTCATCCTCAACCCCCTCCTCAACCTCAACCCCCCTCCTCAACCTCCCTCCTCATCCTCCCTCCTCATCCTTCCTCCTCATCCTCAACCTCCCTCCACATCCTCAACCTCCCTCCTCAACCTCAACCTCCCTCCTCAACCCTCCTCATTCTAAACCCCCTCCTCAAACTCAACCCCCCTCCTCATCCTCAACCTCCCTCCTCATCCTCAACCTCCCTCCTCATCCTCAACCTCCCTCCTAAACCCCGTTCCTCATCCTCAAACCCACTCCTCATTCTAAACTCCATCCTCATCCTCAACCCCCCATCCTCAACTCCCTCCTCAACCCCCCTCCTCAACCTCAGCCCCCCTCCTCATCCTCAACCCCCCTCCTCATCCTCTCTCCTCAGCCCCCCTCTTCAACCTCAACCCCCCTCCTCAACCCCCCATCCTCAACCCTCCCATACTCAACCTCAACCCCCCTCCTCATCCTCCCTCCTCATCCTCAACCTCCCTCCTCATCCTCAACCTCCCTCCTCATCCTCAACCTCCCTCCTCATCCTTAACCCCCCTCCTCCCTTTACCCCTCTAAATACCTTCCCCTCTCCCTTTCCCCTCAATTACCTCCATCTGCAGCTTCTCCTCCGGCCTCCGCTCCTTCCTGCGTCGGCACCCGGTATATGCTAATGACATGACATCACATGCGCGCCACGTCATTAGCATATTCCGGGTGCAGATGCAGGAAGGAGCGGAGGCCGAAGGAGAAGCTGCAGATGGAGGTAAGTGTGGGGAAAGGGAGAGGGGGAGGTATTTAGAGGGGTAAAGTGAGGAGGGGGGTTTAGAATGAGGAGGGGGGTTTAGAATGAGGAGGGGGGGGTTGAGGATGGTGAGGGGGGAGGGAAAGAGACATGGGGGTTAGAGAGACACGGGGGGGTAGAGAGACATGGCGGGTTAGAGAGACACGGGGGGGGTTAGAGAGACACAGGGGGGGAGAGTGACTCGAGTATAAGCCGAGGTTGCTCTTTTTAGCCTTAAAAAAGGGCTGGAAAACTTGGCTGATACTCAAGTATATACTGTAATTAATGAAATCATAAATTAATATACTTTACCTATTTGTAATTAATATATGCAGCAAGCAATGTGCTGAAGAGCTAACCATCTGTTCCTGCAGCATTTAATGTAGGTTTGAATTGTTGTTGATCCGAG
This sequence comes from Discoglossus pictus, assembly GCA_027410445.1. Lineage (NCBI taxonomy): Eukaryota > Metazoa > Chordata > Amphibia > Anura > Alytidae > Discoglossus > Discoglossus pictus. The sequence continues at coordinate 33,558,553 of CM050166.1, read as the reverse complement.
GTGTAAGTGTCAGCAATGTGTGCAATGTGTAGTGTAAATAGGCTACGTGCGCGAGGGGAAGCCGTTTGTGTAGCTGTGCACTTCCGCATTCTGTAAGTTAGTGTTGTAAAATGGGGCGAATGTGTAAGTGGTTCGCGAGTGTGGATGATTTTGCGTCCTTGCTAATAGAGTATGTTGTACTTCGTACGGGTTTTTGTAAAAGTCGTATGTGTTTGGCGGTGTTTTGCGGCTTTAGGGGATATGTAGCCTCGTTTTCTTTGGTGGCCATTTTTTCTCTCGCTTAGGGGATTTTCGAGTGTCTAAAATCTGTAAATTGGCCTGAAATTGAGGTGTAACCTGACTTCCAGACATCCTGGGTGTACCCCCTTGCTGTGCGTAAGGTTTTTAATTTTTGTGTGTATTTTGTGTTTTTTTATGTTTTCCGCTGTGCGTGGGTCAGCTGTTAAGGTCGTATTTTTGCAAGTTCGTTTTTTTGTTTTATAAGTCTTGCGGCTTGTATTTTTTTTGTGTAAGTCCGTATTTAGTCATTGCGTGTCCGTATTTAATCGTGGCGGTTTGTAACCTCTTGTGAGGCACTGTAGAGCCTCCACCTCTGCATTTGGGAGCCAAAAGTCGTATGGGGTCCTAGGGATGAGCGCCTATGGTGCTCATCTCCACCAGCGCAAGGAGCGCCTTTGGCGCTCCTTGCCAGCAACTGCAGCAGGCTCGCTATGCGAGCCTGCAAGCGTTAACAACAAGCCGTATTGCTGAGAACTATGTATGTGATTGGGACAAAGCCTTTGACTTAGAGCATATTGTTATTTTGAAATAATGAATCATTAAGTAAAAAACATTAAGCTGCAGGTAAACATGTACATTAAATGCGTCACACTTTATATTTAGTCCACCCTTTCATTCATTATGACCTCAACAGTGAATGTTGAGGTAACTCAGTCTGTGGAAGCATTATATCCTACCATGTGAAAAGGTTGCTGCAAATGTAAAACAGAAAGAGAGGAAAATTTACACTCTACTTACTATAATATCCATTTACAGGATAAGTCAATATAAAAGGGCCACCGAAGTCATACAAAAAAAAATGTCAGTTTAATTAGCATTCTACTTTATAATATATTTTCTTGCCTTACTGCATTATTAAAATAATTGGATAATGTAAATGACTTAAGATGTATTATATTTACAGTTCTTCACCAGATCAATATCACCATATATTAATGCTGCAGTTGCATATAAATGGACTCAAACTGGCTTTTTGTGTATTTCAGTTGGTGTATTTTTGTGTATTTCAGCTGGTCATGCAATGTCGCCAATTGAAAATGCCATCATTAGTGACATTGTACAACCAAGGTCTTAACACTATAGAATATGTCGATCTGAAGCTATCTTGGTTAAAGTACGTAGCTATCAATAAGCAGTATAGATCCCTTCTGATGTCTTTTATATTTTGTAAATCATTTCCTGAATAGTCCACTGGATTCCTAAGATAGTCGAAATACGAGCCTTCAGAGTACTGTAACTTGATTGTACGGAGGAAGAGCATAAAGCCTGGGTTCCATGAAATAGAGATTGCACCTTGGGCATCACTTTCAGGCCTCTTCCATCTTACACAAAACAAGGAACCTGTTTGTTGAGAGTGAAGTTTTGCACAAACTATAGTGGTCTTTTATACTAAGGCACTATATTTTGATTATTCAGATTTCACCCAGGACTTGGAGAAAACATGGAACATACAGTTGTCAAAAAGAACAAAAGACGGAGCTAATTTAATTTTTGTCAAGTGACAATGGAATATCTTTCATAATCGTCTTTAAGAAAATACAATAAAAAAAAATCACTTTACTTAAAATAGTGAGAATCATGAAATAAATATATTACTATTGGGACCTTTACCAACATTGTCAGATTCAACCATGATTGTACCAAACCCAAAAATAAACAGCTCATTCTCTGATAGCCACATCTAAGATTAAAGGACCTCTGAAGTGTAATTTTTATATTATGCTCTATACACACAATATATATATATATATATATATATATATATATATATATATATACACACACATACATATTTATACATATTAAATCTCGAACACATTCCTGGAATTTCTCTTTATCCTGACTTATTGGAAAAGATAATGAGAGAGAAATAGATACAATAAGGTAGAAATCAGAGCCTAGCAATCTTAAATGTCCAATGCCATCCTATATTTAAAGTGTCTTGCTCATCCGTCATCATAAGCAAGTGAAGTATGTGGAGAAATATTTCTTAGAAATAAGTCTTATAACTGCACAGAATGCCAAAACAAATATTCCTAAAAAAAATATGAACATACTTTTAAACCCTAAATAACTTGAGTGGAAAGTCTTCTTTTTCAAGTAATTTCTCCAGAGTGTTATTATTTGGTTATTTTTGGAAACTTATATCAAGTGAGAAACACAAATGTGTTCATAAAAAATATATGCTCACATAGGTGTAACATGTACAAAGTGATCCACTATTTTATGTAAAAATATATATATATTCTTGTATATTAGATTATTTATCCCTTAGATTCGAAGGGCCTCATTCTATTAGCGGTCGTAAACCGGCCGTAAGGCTGCGATTCCTTGCGGGGGTCCCGTTACCTCGCAATTCAATTAAACGGCCCGCAAGGATCTCCTCTTACGGCCGTCCGTAAATCTTGCTACCGGCCGTGTGGTAACTTGTCTTCCTTGCATGGTAATTCAGGACCTCCTTAAACAGGTCTAGGTGGGAGGGCTGGGAGTCTTTGCTTCCCTCCCACAATTGCTGGAGGAAGTGATGCAACTAAGGGTATATCCAAGCAGGAAAATGCTGTTGCTTCCTGTTTCTTCCTTGATGGTGATGGTGATGGCCTAACCGTGGGTGAGATCAAGCGTTTGGGGAAGGGGATTACTATATAGGTAGATAGATTTAAAAAGGGTTGTTGCTCCGTGGGTCTGGGTTGTGTGTTTGTGATACATTTATAGTATTGTGTTGTTGCCCTTTAATAAATACCTTTTAATGTAGACGAACCTTGTGTAATATATATATATATTAATTTGGTGATACACCACATTTGGCGACCACGAATTTTAGACTTCTACAAAGGTTATTTATGAGGTAATATCACATTAATAGATAGATTTATTTTTTGGGGGAAGAAAAAAAAAAGTACTTTGTCTAATTATCCTCTGCATGGGAAATCAAGTGCTGATTGTGTGTGGAGTCTAGGTTGGGCCTCCATTTTTAATATACAAGCTTGGGCATCAGGCCTCAATTATTATTTTTAATCCTTTATATCGTACTAGCTTCTGAGTTGAGTTTTGTTCGTACTAGCTTATTTTGCTACGTAAAACAAATATATCATACAGGTTGTTTTTGTGGGTTTATCTGAGTTGAGTTTTGTTGTGCTTTGACTATCAGAGTACAGGCCTAGCCCTGCATTTGAATACAATATAGTAGGCTCCATGCGTCTTCTTTGTGTATTTGAATGCTGATTCAAGCCTCCATTTTTAATATACAAGCTTGGGCATCAGGCCTCAATTATTATTTTTAATCCTTTATATCGTACTAGCTTCTGAGTTGAGTTTTGTTCGTACTAGCTTATTTTGCTACATAAAACAAATATATCATACAGGTTGTTTTTGTGGGTTTATCTGAGTTGAGTTTTGTTGTGCTTTGACTATCAGAGTACAGGCCTAGCCCTGCATTTGAATACAATATAGTAGGCTCCATGCGGCTTCTTTGTGTATTTGAATGCTGATTCAAGCCTCCATTTTACTATACAAGCTTGGGCATCATGCCTCAATTATTATCTGTAATCCTTTATATCGTACTAGCTTCTGAGTTGAGTTTTGTTCGTACTAGCTTATTTTGCTACATAAAACAAATATATCATACAGGTTGTTTGTGGGTTTATCTGAGTTGAGTTTTGTTGTGCTTTTGACGATCAGAGTACAGGCCTAGCCCTGCATTTGAATACAATATAGTAGGCTCCATGCGGCTTCTTTGTGTATTTGAATGCTGATTTGATATCTTAGTCCAAGCCTCCATTTTTAATATACAAGCTTGGGCATCAGGCCACAATTTTGAATATATTAGTTTGTTGTGTGTTTCAAATACCTGAGTTTGTTAATACTATTATTTTTGTTTTGTTTTTGTTTTTGTTTTTTTGTTGTTTTTTATTTTTAAAAATAATTTTTTTTTTCTCTAATCCTTTATCATAGTACAGGCCTGGAGAAAAATAAATAAATAAACCATTTTAAATCTTATATATATATATTATTTCAGGCTTGCATTTTAATACACTATAGGCTTCCATACCTTATACATTTTGGGTGTCTTGCATATCCTAGTTCAGGTATATCTCCTACCCTGCAGGCCTTGCTATTATATATTCTATTTTTCTACATATTAAACCTGGCCTACTGAATAGTCATCAACTATTGTTGGCTACTCAGAAGCATGCTACTTTAGTCGCAAATTGATTTGGATTCTTACTTGGGTGAGTAAAAGAGTAGGAATGTCTTTTCAAGGGGCCAAATACTTTCCCACAGAAGTGCGTGAGTACTTTAGGAAACATATTCAAAAACATGATGGTCCATATGAGCTTCCAGAGCCAGCAAACCCAGACAGTGAAAAAGAGGAGAGATTAATGGATGTTCTAACAGAAATTGTAAATAAAAAAAATTTTTTAAACAAAGAAGAGAAAAAGTTTGGTCACACAAGCTGTTGTAGCCACAATAGGAGGCCTAATAGACTTAGTTGTAGAATTACGGCAGCATAATTTGGAAACAACAAATAAAATGGAGGAAGCAATGGACAAAAGGGATTGTTTAAAAATTGCAGCTTTGAGAACAACTACAATTGTTGGGGAAATAGAAAGGGAGTTAAGGGAAATAGAAGAGCAGAGGGATGCTTATGGAGTAAAAATAACAGAACTTCAAAACATAATAATGGACTATAAAAATAAAACAAAGTTAGAAGGGATAAAAGAGACATTGCCAAAATATATCCAGATCTGGATATGTTCGTGGCACAAAATAAAGAACCAGTGCCGAAAATGAACCAAGATAGAAAAGAGTTCTTATGTTATTCTGTCCCACAAGTAGATACCATACCACAAGCACCAGTTATTGTTTCAGAATTATTTAATGCAAGGCAAACACCTACAGGATTTTCTATGCAGACTCGACCGATGTCTATGGCAGATAAAGACAATTTCCAGAAATGGTGGGGAAGTATGCCAACTAACAACTTTAATACGTTTACACATTGGTTTATGAGGGGAGCAGATAGAGCTAAAAAAGGAGGTCTTAACTTAGAGGAATGGACAGAACTGTTAGAATACTCTATGGGTCCTTTGGCTAGTAGACTATTGGGATTTAATAACAGTGTGTCTGATCAGGCAGGAAGAATTGCTGCAACTAATTTCTATCTACTTAGCATAGAGAAAGAAATAGCAAATATTACCATGAGGCCAACAGATGGTCCTAGAGAGGTAGCTCAAAGGATATTTTTTTGGTATACTCTACGACAACCTCAACAGCCTCTAGTGCTGGGCTCACCAGAACATATAGCAAAAGTAATGGAAGCCCTTCCCCGGGAGTGTCAAGAATTTGTCAGGCTTTTTGATCCAACACCAACAGACTTGGAAATGGTACTAACTAGAGCTGATAAGTGGTGGATCAAGCATCCTTTCACAGAACAGGCTTGCTCTGTTTCAGCTGTAAGAACATTTAAGGTCGAGTCTGGTAGAGATATAGATGGTAAATGGAGAAACTAGACGTGGGATGTACCCCAGAACAAGAAGGATGATCAAAACTGGAGACCAAAACAGAACCTTGACAAAAGATGGAGAGATCCACCTAGGGACTATAGGAATAGGGATGGCAGCAACTGGAGGGCTAATCAGGAGGGAGAGAGAAACGGTAACATGGGCTATTGGGAACTCAGGAGACAGAAGGATAGGATAGAAGAGGAAAATCACATACTTAAAAACAAGGTAGCTGAGTCAGAGAGGAAATTGAAGGAAAGTGAGGCAAAGATGCAATATAGTGGTATAAAAGAGGGACAGAGTAGAAGTGAGTCACAATGACAAATCCCAACCCCTGCGCCTCAGCATCTCATTCACTCAGCTAATTTAACCATGGATGAGGCAGGTCGGCCTACCATTTATACAGTCATCGCAGGGGTAGGGAAAAATATGTTGGTAGATACAGGAGCAGCAGTTACAATGACCAACAGGGTCAAAAATGGGGATTCTTCAGTAAGTATTATGGGAGTTACTGGGAATCCACAGGAGGTTAGAGCAGGTCCAATTGATGTAGCAGTTGGAGAAAAAACAATACAAGTAGAAGCAATAGTGGGTTGGCCAGAGGAAATATTGGGAATAGAAGCTTTAAAAAAAGGAAATTTCATTGTAGATCTTGCCAATTTTTGTTTGTGGAAGACAGAAAAGGTGAATCAGGTAAGTACAGAGTTGACGAAAGGGGTTGTGCTCCCAATGGCATATATTGTCTCTCCGATAAAAAGTCTGGAAAAAAACAAACTGAAACTAGACAGACAACCAGAATGGCTGCAGAAGCTAATCCAAGACATACCTGTTTGGGCTACAGATAAATTAGACTGTGGAAGAATGAAAGGAATGGTCTTGTTGGAAGGAGGAGACCCACAATGGCAAAAGCAATATCCAGTCCCAAGAGAATCAGTGGCATCAATCACCGAGATGATAGAAATACTGGAGAGACGTGGAATAATTAAATCTGGAAATGGGTATGCATGTAACTCACCATGTTGGCCTGTGAGAAAAGCTGTGTTAAAAGAGAATGGTGATGAAAAAGCAGCCTCATCATGGAGACTTACCATTGATTACAGGGCCGTTAATAAACTTGCAAAAAGCTATTTTTTATTTTTTTGTTTGTGTATGTATATGTTTTTAATGATGGAATCTAGTGTTCCCACAGAGCAAGGCTGTATAAGAATGAAGATGCGTGTCAACAGAAGATTGTGGTGGACTCTTGTTACAGGATGGATAAGTATAAGCTGTATCACAGTAGGAATGGGGAGACAGGCAATAAGGCCAGAAGATACCGCAAATAAGGGAGAGAGTTTGAAAAGATTGGAGTTACATTACGTTCAAGCAGATAGATTTATTTGGCCCAGGGAATTGGAAGTAAAAGAGGGTGGAGGGTTACAAGTAAACATTATTTTGCCACATAATAGTACCAGGGGATTAGCTCTTAGAGCTCCAATACAAGGGAGGTTTACAAATACTACAGTAGTAGTGAGTAACTTAACATTAGAAGAAGGTGGAGAATGGGACGCTGCAGTTATAGCTGCCCAGCCTGATCTAGAGGAATTCTGCAATTTTGATACTGGAAAGGGGTGTGTTCTAACAATAGATGAAGTATTTGTCTCTGTAAAGGAGCTGCAATGTTGTAAAGATCAGAAGAAGGTACCCTGGCCAATAGGCGGATTGGTGGTGGTACCAACACATGAAACAGTTGTGCAAGGGGTTGGGTGGACTTACTACCCAATAATTCTAAATTTTAATGATTTTTCTATTCCTCCAAAGTGCCTGGAATCACAGCGGCAGTGGTTTAAGCAAAGTATACAAGAGACCATCATTGAGTGGACCGGAGCAGGGAGTCGAGAAAAACGGGACACACTTGCAGCCCTTTTAGGAGGAGTCGGAACTGGATTGGGAGTATGGAATTCAGCAGACATCATTGGACTGAACAGCAGGATAAACTCCCTTACTGATGGCATGGGACATGCTATGAAAATAGGTGGAGTAGCTGACTCCCTTATAGTGAGTAGACTGACAGACAATGTTGATGACATACACACCATTGCCAACAACCTGCATCTAGTTGAGGAAAATATTGCTTCCATTGCTAACAGCATTAAGAATGAAATAGTGGGAACTGCCATTTTCTGTTCTATGATTGGAGGAAAGCTGTTGGCAGATTTAAAGGAAACTATTAAAGACATCCAGGAAAACAAGTGGGCAAGACAAATCAATGCAACAAGGATTATCACGTCATTGAAAAGAAAAGGAGTGGACATCACTGAGGACAATCTTAAATACAGCTATATTGAAGGCCCAGATCAATGGATGCCACATGGACTACAATCTGGGACAATAGGACTAATCCTGGCAATTCCCCGTTGGGAGGGGCAGGCAGAGCAACTGAACTTTATACATAGCATTGGCATGTTAAGTGATGGAATCTACAAGCAATACTTCCCATCAAAAAGACTGGCCACTATTACAGGATTGGAGATGGATGAAAGCTGTTGCAGGAAATCTCAACACTGATGGCTGTGCAGTTGTGTTTGGGAGAAAGGAGCTGAGGAGGATGGCTGGGTGCAGTTGATAAAAGAAAACCTGGTGCAAGAGGTGATCCGCATAGGGGACATTGCATGCTTTATCGGCCACTCTGAATATAGGACAGTTGATGAAATATGTTTGGTGGAAGAAGGGTCTTGTATCATGGTAACCACTACTATACATGTAGGAACTCATACACTATTTCCATCAAGAAACCTTACCACCGAAATGATCAATTTTACTGCAAATGCAGATTGGACAAATTTGACAATGAAGCTTTTTCCCCCAATTCCAAAGCTTACCTTGGAACTTCATGAGTTAGTAAAACGTACCAAACAACAACTACACCCCATCAGCTTACTGCTGGAACAACAGAAAAAGGAAATAGAAATTACTACAAAAAACGTTGAGCATCCCTGGTGGGGAATTCTTACCAATGCAGAGACACATCCAGTCCTACGAACACTGTCGCTGGTACTCATGTTCATTCAAGTATTAACGACAATTATAATAATATACTTTTGTGTGGCAATGAAACAAATGAGGAAGAAACTTGCAAGGAGGATATATAATTTGTCTTTTTCCTCTTCTTTCTCTCTCTCATACATTCTTCAATAAAGTTTTACATTGCACATGCATAAACATTTATCACTCACTCTCACCTAAATTCTATAAGTTCTGTTTCTGTGTAATATGTGGATTGACAGCCATAGGAAAGTACAGGAGAACTTATGTCGCTGAGGGAACTATTCCGGAGGGACGGTGGGTTGAATTTCTCCTGTATATCAGGTTTTTGCTCCCACTAGGTTCTCCTGTACTAGAGGGATAACTAGAAAACTGAGCAACATAGAAGAAGAAAAAGTGAGGGAATGTGGTAACTTGTCTTCCTTGCATGGTAATTCAGGACCTCCTTAAACAGGTCTAGGTGGGAGGGCTGGGAGTCTTTGCTTCCCTCCCACAATTGCTGGAGGAAGTGATGCAACTAAGGGTATATCCAGGCAGGAAACTGCTGTTGCTTCCTGTTTCTTCCTTGATGGTGATGGTGATGGTGATGGCCTAACCGTGGGTGAGATCAAGCGTTTGGGGAAGGGGATTACTATATAGGTAGATAGATTTAAAAAGGGTTGTTGCTCCGTGGGTCTGGGCTGTGTGTTTGTGATACATTTATAGTATTGTGTTGTTGCCTTTTAATAAATACCTTTTAATGTAGACGAACCTTGTGTAATATATATATATATATATATATATTAATTTGGTGATACACCACAGGCCGTAAGCTCTGAAAACTTAAAATTCAAAAATAAATTCAAGCCTGCACTGTACAGCTCTGTAAATGCTAGGGATCATATTGGGGGACATGAGGATTAAAAGTAACCCCCTCTCAAGCTTGCACAGCAGCCCAAACCCGAGTTCAAATTAACTGTTTATTCTCCGGCTGCGGCGTGGGCGGGTCTGAGGTGCTCCAAGCCCTATGGACTTTTTACATGGATATTTGACGTATATTAAAAAATATATATTTTACGGATTTGAGTATAGGGGAATTTTGTGCTATTTTTGCTAACACCTAAAATCACTTTATAGTCTTCTCAAAGTGCAGGATGGCTTTATTTGGGCTATATTTCGTGCTTAATTGGTGCTAGCGGGACCTCTTTCCTGCAAGTAAGCTGCGGCTCGCTTTTAGCCTTGCTGAGAGGGTTCCCGGAGCAATTGAATTGCAAATAGGATTTTCTTACGGACGATTTCCTTGCGGCCGTTTTAGATCAAAGGATTTCCTCCGGCGCGAGCGGCCGCAAGAGATAGCAAGGCACCGGCCGCAAGCCTGCCGGAATCCCCGGCCGGAGGGGAATAGAATAGCAGAATAGCTTGCGGCCGGTCCTTGCGGCCCCGCAACGGCTGCAGCCGCTAATAGAATGAGGCCCTAAGTCTGCAATTTTCTATTCTATGTACTTTGGGAATTCACCATGGACATTGGATTCCTAGCTCAAAGACAGGGCCGTCCTTCCTTTGCTAAATGTTAATCTGTATTTATCATTGTCTGAACCTAATTTATGTACAGCGCTATGGAATATGTTGGCGCGTTAGAAATAAACTATAATAATAATAATAATAATAATAATAATAATAATAATATGTTGGCTCAAAAAGGCTTAAATGTATACCTGGCTTGTTTCTAGGTTAAATAAGTTTAAATAAGCAGGAAGCTTAATACAGTGAACAATATCCTTGCATAATGGCACTTTATGATTCTATTCGCCTTAGCCATGGCTGAACTCGTAACTTTTTCCACTCATCGTTCCTTGAATTTTCTGCATGTTTTTTCCTCTTTGGTTTATTTATGTCACTCCTCTATGCCTCTTCCCCTTATTCACCTTTCCTTTGACCTATTCTCTATCTCCATCTACCTTGAATTAATGTCTTCTCCACCTATATAAGAATAGGGATTGTAGCAGAGGCAGTCACCCACTTCAACATGACTTCTCTCATTTTATGAATGAATATAAGATAATAAAGACATCTTATTTTCTAATTACATTAATCTAGATTCTATTAGAGAGAGTTATTACTATATAACAATCTATTATAAAGTGTTACACTTGTGTCTCTGTACGTCTTCTGTTATATTATGTTTTTATATTTGAATACTGTTTGCTCCAGATTATTATTTACTAGCCAATTGCCCGTCAAAAAATGACGGCAATGAAATTGTAAGGTAGCTAATGGTGTTTTGTGTCTACTACTGAAATATATAATACAATTAATAAATGAATATACTTTACCTATTTTGAAGCATTGTGTTGAAGAGCTGCGAATCTGTTTTGATGCTGCAGCATTAGTGGTGTTGAGCTGCTGTGTAAGCGTTATGAATGTGTGCAGTGTAATAGTGTGCGTGCGCGAGACGAAACCGTTAGCGTAGTTGTGTACTTCCGCATTGGCGTAAAATGGCGGGTAATCTGTGGTATGCGTCTTAGCGGAATATCCGTAGGTCGTTTGTGGTGTTTTGCGAGTTTCTTGTGGTGTTTTGCGTGTTTAGAGTGCTGTAGCCTCGTTTTCGTTTTGTTTGACAACCATTTTTTCTCTCGCTTAGAGAATTTTTTTGTGTCTTAACTCTTTTATTTTGAGTGAAATGAAGGTATAAGTTGTTTTTTTGAGGTCCTGGATGCTCCCTCTTGCTGTAGGTAAGCTTTTTATGTATGTGCTGTGTGTATTTATTGTGTTTTGAATTTTGCCATGTTCGCGAGTTGCGTCCGATTTTTGCGAGGTCGTAAATAATGTGTGGTAACGTGTCTCGTATGTTTTTTGCGTTGCGAGGTAAAGATTGCGAGGGTTGTAGTTGGTGTGTCGTGTTGTTTGCGTTGCGACGTAAAGTTTGCGAGGGTTGCAGTTGCTGTCAAGGAGCGCCTTTGGCGCTCCATGCCAGCAACTGAGGCCCTCGCCCGCGGCCCGGCTCGCTACGCGAGCCCACAAGCATTAGCAACAACTCGTACGCTCACAACTATCTATGTGATTGTCTGTTCTTTGTTACCATCTGGATATTTAATAGCAAATCTGGAGGAAGGTGCTCTGGTCAGATGAGACTAAATTTGAACTTTTCGGCCATCAAAGAAAACGCTATGTCTGTGGCAAAACCGACACATCACCGAAAGAACACCATACCCACAGTGAAACATGGTGGTGGCAGCATCATGCTGTGGGGATGTTTTTCAGCAGCCGGGACTGGGAAAGATGGATGGTGCTAAATACAGGGATATTCTTGAGCTGTCGGGATTAATACGACATATTATTTTCTAAATAATATAGAATAATGAATTTTGAGTTCAGAATCAATTTATAGATACATATTTCTTTTTATAAAATAACATTTATTGAAAATAACAAAATCAACTAGTCTAATGATAAAAATGTAATGTATCAAATCAAATACAAATAAAACAAAATATAACCAGCCAGATATTAAAAGAAAATTAATCCATCATATTTTAATACTTATTATTTTATGATATCTTCTATACAGTCCTAAAATCTCAATATAAAAGTTTATCTCAATCACATGTACAATAAAACCTGGAATAGTAACCCATAGAACAAAATCAGATAAATCAATTAATAAAATTCACCCAAAATAACGTTTTAACATGTACTAATAATGTCTAATGATATTATAATACAGCTATACAGGAATGTATTAAATATAACACAATTATGGTAAAGTATTTTATAATATAATTGATAAGTTAGCTAAGTAAAATTAATTTATCTGTATTGGTCAAAAAGAAAAATGAGATATCTAATTTTGAATTAAAATTTATATCCGGATTTATAAATTTCAATGACAAAAGGAAATCTAAATAACTTTTTGATAAGAAATAAACCAAACAGAGAAATTATGGTAATGGTTTTCAATTATATCATAAAATAAAATATTTCAATTTATACATTACCAATTATGACAAGATTCCACTGGTTAATTCCAAAATTGTCTGGCCTTTTCCACAGGATCAAAGTTTTTCTCTCTTACTTCCTTTTTCTCTCTCCTTCTCCCTTTGTCTCCTCTTTTTCGTTAAATCCGTTAAAAGTATTTAGTAACCAATATAATCTTTCATGATGTCATCACATATTTAAATTTTATAATGAATATATTTTTCTATAGAGACATTTATTCCTTGAACCATAAGATGGCGCTCTCGGACCTTTGAATTTTCATCCCTTTAATTAACTAATGACCCCTTTGACCCACAACCTATAAACAAAATGGGGTTATAAGAATGGTTATCAGTTAGATACCCCTAAACAGATTTATTATTCTGTGAAGGAGACTTGGGGCCTCATTCTATTAGCGGCCGCAGCCGTTGCGGGGCCGCAAGGACCGGCCGCAAGCTATTCGGCTATTCTATTCCCTTACGGCCGGAGGCTCCGGCAGGCTTGCGGCCGGTACCTTGCTATCTCTTGCGGCCACTCGCGCCAGAGGAAAGCCTTTGATCTAAAACGGCCGCAAGAGTTTCGGCCGTAAGAAATTCCTATTTGCAATTCAATTGCTCCGGGAAACCTCTCTGCAAGGCTAAAAACGAGCCGCTGCTTACTTGCAGGAAAGAGGTCCCGCTAGCACCAATTAAGCACATAAAATAGCTCAAATAAAGCCATCCTGCACTTTGAGAAGACTATAAAGGGATTTTAGAAGTGTTAGAAAAAATAGCACATAATTATCCTATACTCAAATCCGTAAAATATTTTATTTTTAATATCCGTAAAATATCCATGTAAAAAGTCCAGAGTGCTTGGAGCACCTCAGACACACCCACGCCGCAGCCGGAAAATAAACAGTTAATTTGAACTCTGGTTTGGGCTGATGTGCAAGCTTGAGAGTGGGTTACTTTTAATCCTCATGTCCCCCAATATGATCCCTAGCATTTACAGAGCTGTACAGTGCAGGCTTGAATTTATTTTTGAGTTTTTAGATTTCTGCGCTTACGGGCGGTTCCAAGATATGCGGCCGGCCGTAAGATGAGGTCCTTGCGGGGCCGTATAATAGAATCGCGAGTTAACAGAACCCCCGCAAGGAATCGCAGCCTTACGGCCGATTTACGGCTGGTAATAGAATGAGGCCCTTGGTGTCTATGAACAAATTCTTCACATGTGAAATCTTAGGGTGGATTCCATTATTTCTAAGGAACATAACCTTTGTAGACCTTTATCCATTAGTTTAGCAATTCACTCAGATATTTATCTCTATAGAACGAAGAACCATTCAACCATGGATAACTCACTGGTTAGAAACCGTGAAAACATATCTTTTACATAGATATATTCAAATAATGGAATCGCATGCATAGATATATATATATATATAAAGCATATAAAATATTAATACATTGGATATAAAATATTGGTTAATAATTGGAATATCATATTATACTATAATATCCATATAAGATAGAACTTTATTCATACAAAAGTTCTGACAGAGCAAAACCTCTACCACTCTGTGCGTGATTTGAGGCTAGGACGGAGGTTCACCTTCCAGCAGGACAATGACCCCAAACACACTGCTACAGCAAGACTTGAGTGGTTTAAGGGGAAACAGGTAAATGTGTTGGAATGGCCTAGTCAAAGCCCAGACCTCAATCCAGTCGAAAATCTGGGGTCAGATTTAAAGATTGCTGTTCACAAGCACAAACCATCCAACTTGAAGGAGCTGGAGCAAGTTTGCAAGGAGGAATGGGCACAAATCCCAGTGGTAAGATGTGGCAAGCTCATAGAGACTTATCCAAAGCGACTTGGAGCTGTGATTGCGGCAAAAGGTGGCTCTACAAAGTATTGACTTTAGGGGGGTGAATAGTTATGCACATTGACTTTTTCTGTTATTTTGGCCTATTTGTTGTTTTCTTCACAATAAAAAAAAAAACATCTTCAAAGTTGTGGGTATGTTCTGTAAATTAATCGATGCAAATCCTCAAACAATCCATGTTAATTCCAGGTTGTGAGGCAACAAAACACAAAAAATGCCAAGGGGGTGAATACTTTTGCAAGGCACTGTAGCATTGATTTGAGTAAAACAAAAGCATTTCTCCATATCAATATAATTAAATCAATCACGTTCAAGTACATGTTAAATCCTGTAGATTTTCTCTTCTATTTTTTCCCTGCTAATAAGGTTTTTTAAGTGATAGTGTATACAATAACTTCAACCAGAGTGAAGAATAAAATGACATAGGTGCAAAAAAGAGAAAAGAGCTTAAAAAGTAAGAAAAAAAAGAATAAAAGAAAAAATAAATGTAGTAAGAAATTAGATTTCAATAAAACATTACATAAAGAATAAACATTAGAAAAGATAATTTCATTTTCTTCAGCCTCGTCTTCTTTCTAACCCCTTCAGGCTGGCCTCGGAGGGACTCCAGGTCTCTCAACCATTCAGGGGTTATTTCAATAGAAACAGTATAAGCACTCCCCACCCTCCCTTCCCCCACAATATTTTTTTCCTTTGTAATATTATGAGCTATGTTTCACTCTTTTAAAAGAGTTTTGGACAATAAGTTGTGACTAGCCATAATTCTCAAATTCTATCAAAAATTTTCATGGATTCCGTCATTAGTGAATATATAATTCAGTTTATTTTTTTAATTGCAGATATTTTAATATTTTGCAATTCTATTGTTTTGATATATGGCTTTTTGTTGCTAGCATAATGAGCTGTAAAAATCTAATTCTGAAAGTTGGAGAGGCCAGATATATATAGCCATGCCTTCTCTTTACAAGTCTTGGCTAGCTGTGTAAGAATTAAGCTTGGCCTTAAGTAGAAAATACTTCCTTTAGATTGTACGTTTGAGAGTTTTCAATCTTGCATGGAGCTTTGGGAAAAGCTCAAAGACAGGACCCTCCATCCTTTGCAATATGTTAATAATGCTATTGTTTTGGCCTTGAATTTACCCATGTATAGCACTACGGAATATGTTGGCAGGGTTATAAATAAAGAATGATAATTATAAGATTGGGAGTTTTAGCTTTTTTAGAAAGTGTTACTTGAATAAATAGTATGGAAGGATGGTATGATTTGTAAGTAAATAGCTTTCTTCGCCATTTTATTTTGAGACAAGGTAAATGAACATGCAACAGCATACAAGGAGATGATTAGATTCAAAGTGTCAAATCACTAATTAACTTTTATATGGATGCTTATTTATGAGTTTGTGCTTTTTTCATGTCTTCTATCCAATAATGAATTACCAAATTCTATTGCTGAGTAATTACACTCTATGCTGATGCATTACTTGCAGTGGCTGGATCACAAGCTCTTCCTTTTATCTAGAAGTCTCCCTTCTGGTGGTTGGTACCGATATTGGTATCCATACGGCCTGAGAAAATACGTAAAATATTCCAAGGTATACATGAGTTCAGGTTCAACGTAATGAAATGATATAGCCAAGTCAGAGCAGCACTGAGGGCCCTGTGGAAAAAATATTGAAAATGACAAAATATTATTACCGGTAAATCCATTTTAGGATATTTATACTAACACAGGTATCA
This sequence comes from Discoglossus pictus, assembly GCA_027410445.1. NCBI lineage: Eukaryota > Metazoa > Chordata > Amphibia > Anura > Alytidae > Discoglossus > Discoglossus pictus. Next base: position 33,542,195 of record CM050166.1, on the reverse strand, counting down.
TGTTAAATAAATGTGAAAATAATTCCAGAATAATTATGTATACAATTAATGTACACAGATTTGAACAGATGAAACACTTTTACATACCCAACATAAATGTATAGAATAGTGAATACATTAAAAACCCTATTTACTTTTTACTTTGTAAAACATCTAGCTCATTATCAAGATTGAGTCTTCAAAGCTCATTTTGTAAATACGAACATCGGATTGCCTGCTTTGTGACCCTCAGACCAGAGAGTCCTATCATACAGCCAAATGAGACCAATGAAGACGTAACATGAGGTGGAGAAATTAGAAAAAAATATGGTACACTGAATCAGTAGCAACAGGAGAAGGGAATCAAAGCATAAAGAAAGTATTCCAGGAGGAGCTAAAAAGGATATGGGAATTGGTAAATTGGGTTTAGTATTTTTGGGGGATGAAGAGCTTAACAGATGAGCCCTGCAGATGTAGGGAAATACATATAAGGAGGGTGAATTGTCTTGCAGTGGCCAATTGAGGGACTACATCTAAATCTCATTATACTACACTACATCTCATTATATTACACTACATCTCATGACGCCTGTTTAGTCTGGTCCCTGTTCAGTAGGAACTGCCTCTCAAATTTCTGCTCCAGGGGTCCCTGTACCATGGCTGTGATGGTAAGTGACTCTCTGCAGCCTGCACTTCCTGCCACCAGATGAAGCTCCCAGCAATTAAGAAGTACCAACAGGGGTCTTAGGAAGCCATCAAAAGAAGGGGAAGGGGCCCAGGTGGACCTAGAAATTAAAACGAAAAACTGGGAAGGGCCCCGGTGCATTTGACCGGCTGTCTTGTAATTTACTGAAGGTATCAGGTAGTCTGTGAACCTAATTATCAAAAAATTAAGGTGAATACATATAATATATATAATATATGTATTATATATATTGCAAGGCCTGCAATTTGCAGGTATGCCAAGACCTGCAATGAGCTCATTGTCATGCCTCTAAAGTAGGGGGCTCGTAATGAGCGCCAAAGGCGCTCATTGCGAGGCCTGCAAATGAGGGGGGGGGGGGGGGGGGGAGGAGCAGCACAGTGTGTGGCAAACAGCGATTCCAGGCTTTAAATAGTTTTGCTGTATTTTTGGCAGGCAAGTCGCTAGTATACTTATCACATATTATAATTGTCAAACTGCGAGTTGTCGTTTCGCTTTGCGAATTCACGAAGCAAGCTCACAAGAACTGCGTCCCTCTAGTCACAAATGCTGACCTCTTGAAGGGCCGCATTTGCGGTGGTGGAGGCTTCATCGTCTTCTGCAATGAGGCTGCAAATGCGGACCCGTTTGTGCCTCACTCTGGCTATAAAAAAACTCACATAAGCAGGACTTTCAAAAAAAAATATGACCCACTGGACTCAGCGGGATAAGGAAATAGGGGCTTGGAAAAAAAAAAGCAAGCCGTGGGACTTACAAAAAAAAAAACGAGGTCGCAAAAATACAGGAAATCGCAACTTTTCGAGAAAATTCGAGACACACAGAGCAAGGGTGACAGCCAGGACTTCTGGGAGTGTCTGGGAGCATTTTCGCCACTTAAAAATCCAGGCACTCATTGCAAGCCACGCGATGAGCGCCGAAGGTGCTCATTACGAGGCTCTCAATGAGCGCTGAAGTTTCTCAGAGGACCAACAGCCTTACTTTGTGTGGCAAACAGAATTACCTGCCTTACAATTTTATTGCTGTCATTTTTGACGGGCAAGTCGCTAGTAATATATATAATATGCAAAACATGAACACTCTGTGTGCATTGTTCATTCAGAATTTTCACCAAAGCAGTGCACTTATACAACAAAGCTCTCTGGTGCAGGTACCTCAACTTTGTCGTGCCAGCTGGCTAATGTCTTTCAGCACTGTTTATCTTTTGTATTTTCCATATATCTTATATTTTGTTCTCTTGTATTTACTGTAACCATTTGTAACAGAACTATGATGATGCCTGTATTTTTTGCCTGAACCGAACCAACTATACTGCTGGAGGGGTTAAACAGAACCGAATGGCTGGTGTTCATGTGACTATTGCATACAACTCATACACTTGGTCAGGAGTTGCCATCTGCCTCTTGATAGTATCTGCTAAAACACACAAGAGATAACAGAACAAAAGGGTTTTAGCAGACAAGAGGGCACCTTGAACAATGGGGGTAGGGGTTGACCAAAGGTAGTCACTGCCCCTACTGTGTATGTGAAATGTTTAAAAATGTTTTTTTTGTTTCAATTAAAGGAGAGTTCTACTTGACCCTTCAAAACGTAGCATCGTCTCGTTCTTTGGGGGGATTTATGGTACCGTTACTCTGCCACATTTTACAGCACTCCTGGATTATACAATGGGATATCGTGGAGGGGAATAAGCATTTCATTACTGCACAGCACCTTGCTTAAGAAAAGGACGTCTCCAACGGCTGGTACCCTCTCACTACCGGGGTAGCCGTTACATTGGTTGGCAGCGGTGGGATGGTCCTTTTTATCTCCAACGCAAGTGCTGAATGAAATCCCAGTATGCTCAACTGAAAAGACCCACACTAAAGGATCTCTTGGAAACCAGAGGAAGGAGTGCCAACAACCGACCACGGAGAGAGCTGATAGCTGACCTACTGTAGCTGGACTAGATGGATCGATCCATGGAGGTCGTGGACCAACCTACCCCTGTCAGCGAGGAGGAGGAAATTACAAACCTGGTTCAGCGGAGATTATCCATGTACCCAGCAACATCCGTGGAGCTAATAGATCAGCTGTTCCGGGAAGCGAGAACGGAGATACAAAATAGGAGGGGGCACAAACTTGAACTGGCAAGAGCTAGACAACCCCTGGCACATACAGTTCATACTCCCCCACCCGCTGCTACAGTAAAGAAAATACCCTTCACTGCCTTCAAAGCGTTTGTGGAAAGTGAGGAAGAAATTGATGGATATTTGGCTGACTTCGAGAGGCAGTGCTCACTGCACCAAATACCACCAGACCAATGGGTCACTATTTTGGCTGGAAAGCTATCAGGAAAAGCAAATGAGGCTTTTCGGGCGCTTACTGAGGAAGATATTGCGCAGTATCGCCGGGTGAAGGCTGCACTGCTCACCAGATATGCCGTCACCCCGGAAACATATCGCCGTCGCTTCAGGGAGTCTAAAAAGAAGGCTGCAGACTCCCACATGGAATGGGCCAGCAAGATACAAAGGGTGGCATCACATTGGGTGCGAGGGTGCAATGCCAACACAGGAGAGGAAGTACTACAGCTATTCCTGATGGAACATTTCTTCCAAGATCTGGCAGCAGACATACAGGATTGGGTGAGAGATCGTCGCCCTGCTAACTTAATCGAGGCAGCACGGCTAGCGGACGAATACGCAGAGTCCAGAAAGGTGAGCCAAGGGTGCACACGACCAACCTCTAGAGCAGAGCCACGCACCTCAATGCCCGCTGCACGCACAGAATTTCGGGCCCCAGTCCCCCCAGGACCGCCACGGCCTCAGGGGTCTAACCACCAACCCCGGGATTCTTACAAAAAGACGTGCCATCGCTGCGGCAACCCAGGGCATATTGCTCGTTATTGCCCCTTGGGATCAGCCAATCACAACTGGAGGCGCCCGACCAATAACCCAGAGATCCCTTTATCACGTACCTCTGCTGCTCACTGCCTGGAAACCGAAGGGAGCCCTGAGGAGTGTTTGGGCATCCTGTACGAGGCAAACCCCATACAAGCTGCATCCCCAGATAACCGCCAGCATCACCGCCAGGAGGTGCGTGTAAATGGACAGGTAGCACAAGGCCTAAGGGACACTGGCGCTACCATCACGTTGGTGCAGAAACATCTTGTGAAACCGGAGCATGTATCTACCCGTACTGTTGCTGTCCGTGTCGCAGGGGGGGCTGTTTTTCTCTTACCCACTGCCCGGGTACACTTGGATTGGGGAGTCGGGTCGGGAAAAACCACAGTCGGGATCATGGACAATTTACCTGCTGAAGTCGTGTTGGGCAACGACATTGGCCCTCTGGCTTCAGCTTATCTACCCACGACTGCTGCTGCTTGTCCCGTGACCACCCGCTCACAGACCCGTATCGAGAACGATCCTCCAGCAGAACGGGAGACCCGGGTAAGCCACAAACCGACACACAGCCCTAACACGGTAGACAGACCCATAGCTTGGGACACCCCAGAGGAGTTTGGGAGGGAAACTAGACAGGACCCCACCCTCCAAAGGTATCGGGAATTAGCCAACAGTGGGGGGGATGAGCGGGAGCAGTTTGTATGGGAGGGTGACAGATTATACAGGTTGACTCAAGGTAGGAGGAGAGGCTGTATCCCTTCGCAGAAGCGCCAACTAGTGGTACCCAGAAAATACCGGTTGGAACTTCTCCGAATAGGACATGACATTCCGTTGGCAGGGCACTTAGGAGGTAACCGCACCGCCTATAGGATCACACAGACCTTTTTCTGGCCTGGGATCTCGAAAGACGTGCGGCGGTACTGCAGTACCTGTGACATATGCCAAAGAGTAGGGAAGAGAGGGGACCACCCTAAAGCTCGGCTGTCACCCATGCCTGTGATCGAGGAACCGTTTAGCAGGGTGGCAGTCGACCTAGTGGGACCCCTACCTAACCCCAGTCCCTCGGGTAAGAAATATATTCTTACAGTAGTGGACTATGCTACCCGCTACCCAGAGGCTGTCGCCCTGACGAATATCCAGGCTGACACGATCGCCAGTGCCTTAGTCGGGATATTCACCAGAGTGGGATTCCCTCAGGAAATCCTATCTGACCGAGGGACCCAGTTCACCGCAGATCTAACCCAGCAGTTATGGAAGGTCTGTGGTGTCAAGACCCTGCTCAGCTCCCCGTACCACCCCCAGACTAACGGTCTCTGTGAATGCTTTAATGGTACCCTAAAAAAAATTGCTACGGACCTTTACAGCGGAATACAGAGACTGGGAGCGATTCTTGCCGCACCTCTTGTTTCCATATCGAGAGGTGCCCCAGGAATCCACAGGGTTCTCTCCCTTCGAGCTGCTCTGTGGACGGCGAGTGCGAGGCCCCCTCGACCTCATCCGAGAGCACTGGGAGGGAGAGATAGAGCATGAAGGCGTTCCTATCGTACCTTATGTGCTGGAGATGCGGGACCGCATGGGGCACCTAGCCAGAATGGCCCGAGAACATCTCCAGGCAGCCCAGGGACGTCAGAAACACTGGTACGATCGGGGCGCCCGACTGCGAACGTTCCAAGTAGGGCAGAAAGTTCTGGTACTTAGACCTGTCAAGGGAAACAAGCTACAGACCTCCTGGCAAGGCCCTTACAAGGTAGTGGCCCAGGTATGTGACACCACCTATGTAATTGCCAGTAGCCAAGACGAAAGGGTCCAGAAGTCGTTCCATGTTAATTTGTTAAAGGAATACCAAGAAAGGCCCAACGATATAGCGGCCATATGTATCCCGGCCACTGAAGACCCTGACAGTCTTCCCATCCCAGATTTGTTAGCTGACACCGAGCCGAAAACTCTGCTTAACACAGTGCAGCTAGGGGAGCGGTTAAACCCCACAGAAAGGGAACAACTCAAAAAATTACTAGCTGAGAAAGGATTGACATTTTCTCAAGAGCCAGGTTACACACCCCTAGCGACACATTATGTGTTTACACCAGGACAGACCCCTCTCAGGCAGACCCCCTATAGAATCCCTGAAGCTGTAAAAGAGGAAATGAGAAAGGAGATTCAGGAGATGCTAAGACTAGGAGTCATAGAACCGTCCGACAGCCCCTGGGCCTCCCCAGTTGTCCTAGTCCCCAAAAAGGACGGAACAACCCGATTTTGTGTCGATTATCGACGCCTCAATGACAGGACCGTGACAGACGCCTACCCCATGCCCAGAGTAGATGAACTATTAGATCGTATTGCCAGGGGACGCTATCTGACCACCATCGATCTGTGCAAAGGGTACTGGCAGATTCCCTTGGCCAAGGAAGCTATCCCTAAGTCGGCGTTTGTCACCCCGTTTGGCTTGTACCAATTTAAGGTCATGCCATTCGGTATGAAAAACGCCCCAGCTACATTCCAGCGCTTAGTGGATCGCCTCCTTGATGGCTTCCAGGAATTCGCATGCGCATACCTGGATGACATTGCGGTCTATAGTGAGACTTGGGAAGAGCATTTAAGACATGTAGAGGCTGTGCTGGATCAGATTAGGGCCGCAGGCCTAACTCTGAAACCAGAGAAATGTAATTTCGGAATGGCCGAAGTACAGTACTTGGGGCACAGGGTAGGGTGTGGGAAACAGCGACCAGAACCTGCTAAAGTGGAAGCTGTAGCCAATTGGCCCACACCCCACACCAAGACCCAAGTACTGGCATTCTTAGGGACTGCAGGGTATTACAGAAAATTTGTCCCTGACTACAGCACCATCGCTAAACCCTTGACAGATTTGACAAAGAAAAATTTACCTAGGATAGTCCTGTGGTCTCCCGCCTGCGAAACAGCGTTCCAAACCCTGAAACAAGCTCTGATCAACGCACCAGTTTTGTCTGCCCCCGTCCATAACAAAAGATTTGTTGTCCATACAGATGCGTCCATGTACGGACTGGGGGCAGTGCTGAGTCAGGTCGGGGAAGATGGAGGGGAACACCCTGTCGCATACCTGAGTAGAAAACTATTACCCAGGGAAGTGAGCTACGCGGCAGTGGAAAAGGAATGCCTAGCCCTGGTTTGGGCCCTAAAGAAGCTCACCCCATACCTCTACGGGCAGGAATTCACGTTGATCACGGACCATAACCCCCTAGTATGGCTGAACCGAGTGGCTGGGGACAGTGGACGATTACTAAGATGGAGCCTGGCACTACAACCGTACAACTTCTCCATCCAGTATCGCCCTATCCGGTTCAATGGGAATGCAGATGGACTGTCCAGGCAAACAGAACTTTTACATTGACTAAAGACCGGACAGCTCCAAGTTGACCCGAAAAAGATCAATCCGGGTCTGCCGGAGTGTTCCACAAAAGGGGAGCAGTGTAACAGAACTATGATGATGCCTGTATTTTTTGCCTGAACCGAACCAACTATACTGCTGGAGGGGTTAAACAGAACCGAATGGCTGGTGTTCATGTGACTATTGCATACAACTCATACACTTGGTCAGGAGTTGCCATCTGCCTCTTGATAGTATCTGCTAAAACACACAAGAGATAACAGAACAAAAGGGTTTTAGCAGACAAGAGGGCACCTTGAACAATGGGGGTAGGGGTTGACCAAAGGTAGTCACTGCCCCTACTGTGTATGTGAAATGTTTAAAAATGTTTTTTTTGTTTCAATTAAAGGAGAGTTCTACTTGACCCTTCAAAACGTAGCATCGTCTCGTTCTTTGGGGGGATTTATGGTACCGTTACTCTGCCACATTTTACAGCACTCCTGGATTATACAATGGGATATCGTGGAGGGGAATAAGCATTTCATTACTGCACAGCACCTTGCTTAAGAAAAGGACGTCTCCAACGGCTGGTACCCTCTCACTACCGGGGTAGCCGTTACACCATTTTACTTTGTTGCCTTGTAAACAGTGCTGCAGAAAAAGTTGGGGCTTCATAAAAAAAATAAAATAATAATAATAATAATAACAATAACAACAACATATGACACAAAATAACTTAAATCATGGAGCTCAGTTGGAAGCCAGGGCTCTCACACGTTTGTTCTTTCTCCTCTCACCTATTACCTCTGAAGAGATTTAATGAACTCACCTCTATTATAGGGTAGAAGCAGTTTTCCCAATAAAAAGATGAATTTGGAAAATGTCCAGTTATATGAAACTCAGGTGTATATGGATTGAAAGTCTCTCTTTCTTGAGGATCCCTAGAGTCCCCTGGTATAACGCCCATTTTCTCCATGCATTTCCCTAATTCCAGGTCCTCTAGAGCTGAGGTATGGGTACAAACTCCAGTGCGGAATCCCTCTTCAAATCGCTTCAGGGCCTCTTTGCTAAGTACATAACCTGCTCCTCCACTCATGAATCCCTGTTTGACAAAAGGTCTGAAACGTTTGCCAAAGTAGATGGGCTGGTCTGGGGTATAATTTGAGAGCATGAAACGCAAATTTTCCATCACAACATACGTATCATCATCAGCCTTCAAAAACCAATCCGCTTGATCTAAGTAGTTCTTGTATATATACTGGAAGGCTCGGATTGTCTTCCAATACAACTGATCTCTCCCTTCCTTGGTACCCAAACCAATAGTAGGAAATGTCTCATTGGTGGTGGAACTCATGAACAAGGTCAGATTGCAATGACGAGTCCAGGTGTGCTTCAAATGAATTGCTTTGGTGCCCAGGTTAACTGGTGAAGTCATGATCCAGCAAAGCACCTTGACGTTGCTTGAGAGTTCCTCACTCACACTGATATTAGCTATAAAATACAAAATGTACTTAGTTAAAGGCAAAATAATGCTGTTTTATTAAGGTGAGCTTAAAGTATTGAACAATATATATACTATATGTATATATGTATATAAATAAATATATATATATATATATATATATATATATATGTATATATATATATATAATTTTGCAATGGTGCCATATGTACAGTCACAGTACACTTTCACCACAGTAGCACGTAAACTAATCACAAACTGCGCCATTTCAGAAATACTGCAACCCTCGGCCCGAAAGCCAATGATCATCCCCTTTTCAAATTCGGATAAAATGCACGGTTTACCCATTGAAGTGATAGTTTATATGTTTGCAGAATGCCTACATGTCACCTTATATACCCCCAAACCGGCTCACAACACGTGCCGTATTTCATTGGCTACGAACGGCTGACGTCAAAAGTAGGTCATAATAATAGGTCATTAATCAAAATAGATGTGATCAATGAAGTTAACAATATTAACCCCCACAAATACTAAACTACTTAATACTGATGTAAGGGAAAATTTCATATAGAGTTTAGAGTTTAACCACCATACTAATTCTGCAGATTGTTCTTTAGTTACCTTTCTTAGATTATATTCACATTTTAAAATAAACTAATTAAGAATTTGTCCTTGTAATTCCTGAGATTGCAAAAATAACTTGTTTTTGCAAGATATACTGTTGGCTCACATCTGCAACAGACAACCGCAATTTCCTTTTTTATGTCCTTGATTGCTGGCCAACGGAACTGTAAAGGCAAATTTGCACGTACACTTGGGATATAAAGCTGTGAAGAACAATCAATAAAGCAGAGACCATTTTAAACACTATACCCATGTGTTTTATTGTGTCTCTCACTGGTACCAGGTTAACCCTTTGTGTGCAGTGTTTTTTTCTTCTGCCGGGCCTACATATGCCCTCTGGGAAAACCTGCCCTCCCCCTCAACCTTCAAAGATATACAGCGATATTAAGCCACGGTATAAACCCTGCCTCAAAAGGGGGGATGGTAGCAATGATTGATAACGTATTAACAGCATATGGTTTCACAAACTACATATTTTTTTTTTGTATGGGATGCATTGTTTGTGCAAAGCATAATCCACAGGGAAAAGTAAGACCCAGAAGAGGATGTTTTACTACACCAGTCTAACCATTCCAAGTCATTAGCATGGACTTCATTGAATTAAACAAGTGTGAAGGAAAGAAATATTGTTTAGTGATAATAGACATGTTTTCCAGGTGGGTGGAAACACCATGCACACACCCAGATGCTCTTACAGTAGCAAAAGCCCTAAAAACCAAATTGATACCTAGATTTGGGGTACCAGAAAAGATCCATAGTGACAATGGGACACATTTTGTTAACAGTATAATAACACATCTAGGAAAAGCATTACACATAGAATTGAAATATCATTGCTCATACCACCCACAATCTGCAGAGTTGGTAGAAAGAACAAATGGCACCATAAAATCCAAACTAAGAAAGACAATGGCAAAAACAGGGAAACATTGGATATACTATCTGCCTTTGGTAATAACAAATATGCATATTATACCAACAAAAAACAAACACCATTTGAAATACTGTATGGTAGACCATTTTATTTACCTCAATTCAAATCTTTTGTGAGCCAAGATAAGGGAATGAGTTCAAATTTAGCAGATTACATGCAAAAAATGCTGACCAAAAGAGAAATTACCTATGTCACGCTTTCTCCTCCTCAGGAACATCGCGAGCAGCCCACATTATTAAAGCATGGGATTAAAATGATTAAAATCATCAAGAGGAAAATTGGGCAGATGCCAGGTGGTCCCTACCAGGTCCTACTAGCAACACCTACAGCAGTAAAGATCGTAGAAAGGATCCCTTGGATACATGTGACCCACTGTAAAAAGGTTCCACTGTCAGCATCTTCAGGGGAACCCGATTGCCCAACTGAGTATCCCCGCCTCTGTTGCAATGTCTGGGCTACATAGGGGAATATTACAAATAGGGTCACTAATCTTAAACCCAGTGAAGAAATCCAGACAGATTAGTGGGGACTCAGAAGGGTAAAAAGGAACTTGTTAGAATGCCTGCCCAGAGGCCTTAGGATCCCTTCAGAGAAACCAGATGATGTGAACTAAAAGGCTCTATATTACACCTGACCCTCATTACCGCTATCATAGTAGTACCCCTCCAGATTTGGGAAAGCACCCTGAAAGACGCCTGGGGTATGAGTCAAATTCTATAAAGAATGGTACTGCAGAAACCGATCAGATGAAATACCAAGGATACCACCACCCCATATCTAAAAGAGCAGAAGGGCAACCGTTTGAATGGGCACAAGCTTATCGAGTACCAGGAGCCGTCGACCTGATATTCACAAGAGGAGAGACAAAAAAAGCCCAGATTGACTTCTGCCAAGTTGTAAATTGTGGTTCATATGGAGGAGAACACAACGAAAGATTTAGACTATCAGACAAATACATGTGCATAGTGTACTCTAAAGATGACAATAAATGCTCAATTTGGAACTTGACCCTGTAGACTACCTGTCACTCAGGTTATGGCTACCATCAGAAGCCAAGTGGGCATTGCCCAGATATAAAAACAAGGATGAACATTACTAAGGGCAATAGTGAAACTGGATGTAAAAAAGGCCAAGGCTGCAACCATATCCTCCTGACTCTCAAAAATCCAAATCACTGTGATTCAGGACTCTATGTCTGGGGAGCTGACATAGGTGGAAGGGATCCAAATGGATGGATTTGGATACAGGTTTTGAATCCAATGCCAGGAGAAGATCCTGATATTCCCAGAACCACAACTCAACCTGAAGAACAACTGCCAAAAAGATCAGTAGGGACCTATCTGAATGATACTAGTATGGCTGACACATTTGAAATTGAGACTGGATAGAGAATAAGGCTTGAGTGGATTCTGCACACCGCATCAACCATGAATGAGATTAACTGTATTGCCTGCTCCACAGGAAGACCGACAATGGCAACTGTGCCCTTCAAACTGAATCCCCAAAATGACGAGGGACTAAAATGTATGTTGCATCTGTTCACAGGAGGAGCGATCCAAAACTGCACTACTTATTTCCATCTGTAGCAACGATACAACCTACACAGTTCACTCTGTATGAAGCCATCTACACCTATTTCCTACGAACCTCAGAAGGGAAAAAGACTGGTCTCTTGCAACGAGATAATAACCACTGGGAGTGATAGCTATCGTGACAAATGGTTTGCCAACCATACTACCAGTAGAGCAGATGTATGGTGGTACTGTGGAAGACTGAAAGTCAGACAGGTGTTGCGACCTAACTGGCAAAGTACTTGTGCATTGATACAATTGGTATGCCTTTTTACCTGCTTTCTGAAAAAGAACTAGGTCTTACTGCAACTCACAATACAAGGGCCTTGACCCGATCTAAGAAGGGGGTGTTTGTAAAATGTTTGGCACTGCCTGCTGCACCTTCATCCATAATAATACTGCACCTGACGGAACAGTTACCAAAGCCCTGGAGGGATTGACCACCCTGTCAAATTAACTGGCAGAAAATTCAGGAATGGAAAACCCATTTACCAGCTGACTTCAGTAGTGGTTCGGGAGATGGAAAGGCATAGCCCTTTCTGTGGTGTCTTTCATAGGTGTCATGCTTGCCATTTTGGTTACTTGTGGGTGCTTTGTGGTTTCCTGTGCAAGGGGACTGATACAGAAATGAATCGATGCAACCGTCACCCAGAAAGATGACCTATATGTAACCCTGCAATTCTACGCCCCACGCCTGCCTCAGGACATGGAAGAAGAGGAATACGAGAATCCTGTCTAACGACAAGGCCCAACCCCATGAAGGACATACTGTCATACTATAAAGAAAAGTATAGTCCTGATGAACTCTGGGCTGACCCAGAAGATGAGATTCCCGGTCACCTTCCTGAACTGATCTATAAATGTCTGCTTTGCTTAAATCTATACATATATATATATATATATATATATATATATATACTCATTCAAAATTCATGCTCTATAGGCCTTATTTGCCAGATGTAAAGGACTCCATGTGTGATTGCAAAAATAACTTGTTTTTGCAAGATATACTGTTGGCTCACATCTGAGACAGACAATCACAGTTTCCTTTTTTGTGTCCTTGATAGCTGGCCAACGGGACGGCAAAGGCAAATTTGGACATATACTTGGGATATAAAGCTGTGAAGAACAATCAATAAAGCAGAGACCATTTTAATCCCTATACCCGTGTGTTTGTGTGTGTCTCTCACTGGTACCAGGTTAACCCTTTGTGTGCTGTGTTCTTTTCTTCTGCAGGGTAATATTTCCCAACAACTGATGAAATCACATAGCAATACATTACAATTTTGCCCAAAAGTCTTGTATGTAGAATGTAAATTAGACTTCGGTCTTTACTAACTATATTTGCCCCACACCTCTTATGTTTCCTGTCCTACTTTCTGTATTTTCTACTACCGCTGATGATACAATATATACTATCCTTCACAGGGTCATCTTTGCTGTTAACCTATGCATACAAGATCACTCTACAGGTCCAAATCTTCCCGACCTGCACAATCCCCTAATGGAACAGCTTCATAGAACCTTAACACTGCTGTGATACCCTTGCCATATTTTTAGATGTACGCAGTTGGAGTCCTGGCTAATTTGTAAACTCCTAAGATATCCGAAAGATTTCACTGATCTAGCCTGTGCTCCCAAAAATGATAGAGCCCCTAACGGGCCACAAAAGGCAGCAACTCCTTCTTTCCTATGTGCGTGCAATTACTGTCTGTGGGTGTGCTATCTCCATGGTACTTCTCCTTGGATTGATTATTGGATTTTGACCTGTACTATTCTCTTCAGGCTCTTTACCTTTGGTTTGTTATCGGATACTCTGATCTGGCACCAGCCTCTGAACTCTTGATTGTACCTCAACCACTATAACGGTGAGCAGCCATGACTCTTTGGACCATACCTTGGAAATCCTTCTGTTTCTATATCTTAGCCCCTGTATAAGGCGTGGTCTTGTATTCTATATCTGTGTCCAATAGATCCACCTTCAGTCAGCAACCGATAGCCATTACACTCTACCATTTAGTCTAGAGCTTACATGGCTTTCAAAGAACTACATCCACATTCATATTCCACATATATAGAGGGGTATACAAACATGTTGATATCATCATGTAAGTGTGTTGACACACATCCCTTTAAATAAATCGCATTGTTCTGTGTTCATTGTTAGAGTTTTTATGCTTCCAATTAATCAATTATTAGAGAGAATAATATTAAAATATTACTATACCTGGTTTCTTAAATTGCTCAATGTTCCACAATGTCCTGAAAGCTTTTTTTCCCTTCAGTTTGCTGACTTCCAAGAGATTGGTCACACAGTAGAAAGATATGATGCAGCCCACAAAAAAACCAATGCCGAATCTCAGCCAAGAAATCTGAGCACATTGTAAGGTCATCTTTTACAGGTTCTGTTAAGCAAAAATTTAGCAAATGAGATAAAGAACTTCATATCTTGCATAAAGTAATTCATTTTTTAAAAGTTACATTTGAATGGTAACATTTGAATATATATATATACAGTGGATATAAAAAGTCTACACACTCCTGTTAAAATGTCAGGTTTCTGTGCTATAAAAAAATGAGACAAAGATAAATCATTTCAGAACTTTTTCCACCTTTAATGTGACCTATAAACTGTACAACTCAATTGAAAAACAAACTGAAATCTTTTAGGAGGAGGGAAGAAAAAAATAAAATAAAAATAATGTGGTTTCATAAGTCTGCACACCTTATAACTTGGGATGTAGCTGTGTTCAGAATTAAGCAATCACATTCCAAATCATGTCAAATAGGAGTCAGCATAGACCTGCCATCATTTAAAGTGCCTCTGATTAACCCCAAATAAAGTTCAGCTGCTCTAGTTGGTCTTTCCTGAAATGTTCTTAGTCGCATCCCACAGCAAAAGCCATGGTCCACAGAGAGCTTCCAAAGCATCAGAGGGATCTCATTGTTAAAAGGTATCAGTCAGGAGAAGGGTACAAAAGAATTTCCAAGGCATTAGATATACCATGGAACACAGTGAAGACAGTCATCATCAAGTGGAGAAAATATGGCACAACAGTGACATTACCAAGAACTGGAGCTCTCTCCAAAATTGATGAAAAGACGAGAAGACAAACTGGTCTGGGAGGCTACCAAGAGGCCTACAGCAACATTAAAGGAGCTGCAGGAATATCTGGCAAGTACTGGCTGTGTGGTACATGTGACAACAATCTCCTCTATTCTTCATATGTCTGGGCTATGGGGTAGAGTGGCAAGACAAAAGCCTTTTCTTATGAAGAAAAACATGCAAGCCCGGCTACATTTTGCAAAAACACATCTGAAGTCTCACAAAAGCATGTGGAAAAAGGTGTTATAGTCTGATGAAACCAAGGTAGAACTTTTTGGCCATAATTCCAAAAGATATGTTTGGCTCAAAAACAACACTGCACATCACCAAAAGAACACCATACCCACAGTGAAGCATGGTGGTGGCAGCATCAAGCTTTGGGGCTGTTTTTCTTCAGCTGGAACTTGGGCCTTTGTTAAGATAGAGGGAATTATAAACAGTTCCAAATACCAGTCAATATTGGCACAAAACCTTCAGGCTTCTGCTAGAAAGCTGAACATGAAGAGGAACTTCATCTTTCAGCATGACAACAACCCAAAGTATACATCCAAATCAACAAAGGAATGGCTTCACCAGAAGAAGATTAAAGTTTTGGAATGGCCCAGCCAGAGCCCAGACCTGAATCCGATTGAAAATCTGTGGGGTGATCTGAAGAGGGCTGTGCACAGGAGATGCCCTCGCAATCTGACAGATTTGGAGTGTTTTTGCAAAGAAGAGTGGGCAAATCTTACCAAGTCAAAATGTGCCATGTTGATAGACACATACCCATGTGTGTCCTTTCCCCTCCCTGGGTTTTTACCCGCTCTCCCTCCCCTGTGTCTCTTCCACCGACCCCTGTATCTTTTTCCCCCCTGCCCCTCCACCCTCATGTCTCTCCCCCACTCCTCTGACTCCCCTGTGTCTCTCCCCCCCTCCTCTCCCTCCCTTGTGTCTCTCCCCTCCTCCTCTCCCTCCCTTGTGTCTCCCCCCCTCCTCCCCTGTGTCTCTTCCCCCTCCTTCCCTGTGTCTATTCCCCCCGCGTCTCACACTGCACACTGGCGTGCAATGCGCATTCGAGCCTGTTGCGCGTATTGCGCATGCGCTCCTGGTGCGCACCCCGGTGTGCACTGCGCATGCTTGCCCGTGGCACGCATTGCGCATTCGCTCACATCGCGCATTGCGCATGCGCTCCCATTGTGCATGTGCGCGCCCGCTGCGCGGATTACGCATGCGTGGGAGTTGCGCATATCGTAGTTGTCAAACTGTGATTTGTCGCAAGCGTTACGACGAATCGCAGTTTGACAGCTGTTATATGTGATGTCCAGGGGAACAGAGACCGCAGTACGCAAGACATTGATAACAATCAGCAAACGCACATGGACCACAGCGGATGCTATGAAACACTCACAATTAAAGGGATAGACACACCCCAAACAACACTCAACAACAGGAGTGATCATCACCACATCACTTTACTCACAGAGATCATCTACAGCACATCCATTGGAAGATATTGCATCTACGCATTAACCTGGGGTCTCATATACTGGGTGATGGGAGATAGGTCATCATGGGCAGCGTAAAGCCTAAAACAAAGGACTGGATGACAGCGATGCTGGATAAATGGGGGAGGTGAATGCCACAGGTAGATCAATAGATAGCACAGGATCTTCACTTGGAGCATGTAAGGAACAGGCTGTTATAGGCACAGGGACATGGGTATTTAGGGATGTTACATGACAAGGGGGATTACACTAATCTCCTAAAGCTGTACATGAAGGCCTGCAAACACAAAAAGGAGGCGGTAGAGAGGAACCTGGAGCACCAGGAAACTTGTCCTGTCCTGGCAAGTCCCACACCAGGGGCGACTGGTGCATAGGAGCAAATGGGTATCCCCTCTCCCAAAATGAATGCACTGACTTAATCCCCCATCACTTACTTAATTGTATAATTTATATAATAAAAAATTAAAAAAATAATTTATCATGTTCATTATTCTGTTTTTTTAATAGCTGCTGCTGTCAGTTTTTAATTTCAAAACCCTCTGTGCTGCAGTTAGACACACTGACTTATCACATTTAGGTCCCTGCTGGTGATTTGCCTAGTAATACAGATCAGGGTACATGTGAGAATAAAAAAATAAAAAAACGTCACAATGCTGTCTATTGCTCCTAAAACTAGCTTGTGCTATACTTAGGACAGGAAGATGGGGCAGAATCAGACTAAACTAAGTGAGGGCATGTTGGCCCGGGATGTAGTGAAAAAAAGAGGGGGAAAGGCAGTGGTAAATAAATCTAAGAAGATGTTTAAAGTGTGTGGATTCACAAATATTGTGGGAGGACATCTGAGGGCAGAAGAGTGGCGGAAAGTATTGAGAAATAATAAGGGGCAGATACAAGATTGTGGTTTATTACCAAGTGCAGAAGCATGGTACATGGTAGCTAAGGCGATTGAGAGAGAGGGGTGGATTGAGAGAGAGGTTGAAGTACGTGGACAGAAAATGTATGCATACTATGCACCATGTGAGACTGTCAGTCCCCTACTTCCAGCCGTTGTCCCCCCTGTAATACAAACACCCTGTAACCCCAACACCACACAAACTCCCTCCCTATCATGGTTCCCAACTTAGGAAAGTGGGAGTTGACTATAACTTTATGACGATGTCCACCGCACCCACTGGATACACGCCCCTATACCCCATCTTAAAGGCAGACAGCACCTACTATACTACCTCTGCTGGAATAAGTGCCCTGTATCCACTACTTCTTGGCAATATTAATCCTTATTAAAAGGAAGATATAGGAGACATTCAATGTTTCATTAAGCTTTACTATACATGAAGAAGTATATGAAAGAAAAAGTAAACGCAACGTTACTTTAGGATGTTTTTAGAAAGTTACTCCGAGACAATTTCTGTCTCATATCCTGTGTTTTTTAGATTCTCTGTGAGCAACTCCCCCTGCTTGTCTCTGCTCCCGTAGTTGACTCCTGCATGCCTGCCTGCAACGCTGATATAGAATTCTGTGAGTTACTGACGGATGAACTAGCAGATCAGGCTATTAAGTTGTCAGATATTACACAGAATAAAACAGAGTCAGTAGAAATATATTCGTAATAAAAGGGCTTGAGTTCTCACAAGGTAATAAGAAGACTACACACATTATGGTGTCTTCTGAGCAGGAGAAGACAGAGCCAACAAGAAAGTGTTTTAATTGTAACAAGTTTGGGCACATCAGCAAGAATTGTATGATGCCTAGAAAACCAAGGACAAAGCAGCATGGGGATGGCACTAATGAGGTGCAGGGGGGGCCAAAGCACTGCACAGGACAGTGGTGAGCCTGTGTCACTATCTCCTGCTATGGCAGTATATTCAGGGGATAGCGGACTAGGACCTCAAGCTATTGTAACATTACCAATAGAAGGGATCCCTACCACCTTCCTAGTAGACACAGGTGCAGTCAGAAGTGTCTGAAGACAACAAGATCTGCCCGACTCATCTTACCTGTCTGACATTGATGTTGCTTGTGTAGGAGTTGACGGTATCCCCTCATCCAACAAGTTGACTCAGCCACTACAAATAGGCCCATTCCCAGACCTGCTTCCTAGATTTGTAGTGTCCTCCACATGCCCAATGAACTTGTTAGGTGCAGATGTACTTTCTCGCTTGGAAGCATCCATCTTGGTTACCCCGGATGGGACTATACAAGTGTCCTCGCCTTTAACAATTACTAACACAATCTCTATCCAGCAACAGTACAGTGGACCCACGGACCGGCACACTTGTCAAAGACCCTCATGAACGCTCTGATAGATAAGTACTATATGGCACCAAGCATAACTACACTTACGAGCAACTATTGCAAGTCCTGTAGCATCTGTGCTAAATGTAACACAGGCCGAACTGAGAAACCCCCACAGAAGCATTTAGCAAAATCTCTGTATCCATTCCAGAGGATACAGATTGATCACATACAGATGCCAAGGAGTGGTCGATTTGAATACGCTCGGGTCATTGTGGATATGTTCTCAGTGTGGCCAGAGGCCTATCCAGTTGTAAACATGACAGCCAAAACCACTGTAAAGAGACTGCTAACAGAGGTCATTTGTAGATATGGGGTCCCTGAAGTGATCGATAGTGACCAAGGACCAGCCTTTACTGCAGTACTGGCCAAGGAAATTTGGGCAGCCTTGGGAGTAACTCTGTCCTTCCATACACCCTATCATCCCCAGAGTAGCGGGAAGGTAGAACGTATGAACGGGACTTTAAAGTCCAGGATGTTAAAAATGTCACAAGAAACTGGTATGCCATGGCCTGAAAGTCTCCCCATAGCCTTGTTCAGTGTCAGGTATACCCCTAGGGGGAAACATGCACTATCCCCTCATGAAATCCTGTTTGGGTCTGCTCCTAGATTAGGGTGTTTTCCTCAGCAGCTGCAACTAAAATCTGATGTACTTGTTGATTATGTGATTGCACTGTCCACCGCACTGACTAAAATCCATGCACAAGTGTTCTCTTCTATTCCAGATTCGGAAGTGATCACTGGTACTCATCAACTACTTCCTGGAGATTGGGGCCTGGTCAAGAAATTTGTGATGAAAACTCCTTTGGAACCCAGATACGAAGGCCCATTCCAAGTACTACTGATCACAGCTACATCAGTTAAGTTGGAAGGGAAAGCTACTTGGGTCCACGCATCACATTGCAAAAAGGTTCCTCCCCCTGATGACCAGGAAACAATACAATGAGTACAGCCCAGTGGTTTATTCTGTTCCTTGCAGTAAACTTGAGCAAGGCTCAACATGTAACCATTACAAAATGTGAGGATGGTATCACCTTTTGGTATAATTCCCAAACTACACATGTAGCTACATACACCTTTGATTTTTGTTGTTGAATGTCCCACGGTCCCTGAACAGTGTGACTTGTACCAGAGCTCCCCCAATAAGGCTATATATGTGTCATTGACGAGATCTTTGGTAAAGATTGCTCCTCATGGGGAGCGGTAGGGTGGAATACTGGGGAACACTGGGAATCTAGACCTCAGGGCGCTGCAAATAAGAAAGATGACCAAGGCAGATCCCTCCCCGACCGAATGACTCTACTAAAGACTGGTAGATGCCTGAATAGTGGGGTGACCGGTTCTAGTATGCAACTAACCCTGACTATACCGAGTCCTAGTCCAGTAGATGCTGACACATATCGGATGGGAGCTTGGGTGAGCGGGAAAACTACGAGGTTTTCAGGGAAATTTAAGTTAGCAGACTTGTACAAATGTCCTGATTTACCTCCCGTACTACAGGCATTAAAACCCAGCCCACAGACTATAGGAACAATGACTGCCACTGGTGACCCAACATATGAGGACACGTTAGCTACTGAGACTGGATTTTCAGATCTTAATGTATGTTTGGAATGGATGAAATACAATGTACAGGAAAATAATAAGACCAACTGTTATGTATGCGGCCATGCTAGGCCTCATTTAGGTACTGTTCCACTTACTATACCTTTGCAGGAAGAGAAATGTTTTCTGATGTTGTTCAAATATAGGCATAATTATATAGATAAGAGCGAACAATGGAGAAAGACGTACCCTGTGATAACTAATAATCCCCATCCAGGGAAAGGTATAACTATATACCCCGGAAATTATACATGTTACAGGAGAAATGTTTCTCATGGGTTTAATTTGCAGAAGTTCCCAAGTGCATTTTGTCACACATATAGAGATGGTTCATCCACACTGCTAATCAATCAGACACAAGCTTTAGGGGACATATATTGGTTATGTGGGGATATGAAACTCAGGGTAAGACTGTCAGGAGTATGGCGTGGGGAATGTACCTTGGCTAAAGCCATAATGCCGTTACAAATTGTCCCAACTTATTATGATGACAATCTACCTAATGTCCCCCAAGCAAGGTCCAGAAAGAGAAGACAAACTTCATCATCTGAACCTCTGGAAAGTTTTGACCCACATGTATATATTGATGCTATTGGAGTCCCAAGGGTGTGCCCGACCAATTTAAGGCCCGAAATCAGATAGCAGCAGGATTTGAATCACTGATACCAATGATTGGTGTAAATAAAAATATCGCCTGGATTAATTATATCTATTATAATCAGCAGCGATTTGTTAACTACACTGAGGATGCCTTAAAAGGCATTGCAGAACAATTAGAGGCTACATCACACATGGCCTTCCAGAATCGTATGGCATTAGACATGATCCTTGCAGAGAGGTGGAGTTTGTAAAATGCTTCCTTATACTAGCACATGTTGTACGTATATTCCTGATAACACAGGTCCAAATGGCAAGATCACACTGGCAATTCGGAAATTGGCTAATCTTGGTCAAGAATTAAAAGAAAATTCTGGTACCATGGACTATTGGGATTCATGGTTCGGATGGATGAATGGTTGGCAAAAGGTTTTATTACAGGTTGGAATGGCTATTCTTGCCATTATAATCCTACTTGACTTCCTTCTGTGTTGTATTATCCCCTGCATACGTGTGACAGATCCATCTGTATAGTATAAGTATTAAACGTGTATGTACCCCTAGACATGGATATATCCCTTACAATGTCCCCCCATGCATGATGTTTATATTCATGTTAATGAGAATCAGGTGATAGAGTCACTGGTGCCAGATGGTTGGAGGGCAAAGGTTATCTAACATGCACAGCAGTAGGTCAGACATATAGGCACCAACTATATGGCCTGTCTACAGGTTTTTTCTGCCCCAGAACCAGGGGCAGAGAGAGACAGAAATACATGTTCTCCCTTCTCCTACCTGTGCAAGAATAAATTAGGTTGACGCCCCTAAAGGCGGCCCAGGGGGAGGAAACTAAAAGTTCCCACGGATTAGCCCCGTCTGATTAGACAGAGGTAATTAGCTGATTCTAAGAGTTACTCCATTGGCCCAGAGGGGGATGGGGGTTGGCTAAAGGTAGCCACTCCCTATAATGTGTTGGGCAAGGTTTTAAATAAGCTGAACCGATTCAATAAAGTTCTTTATTTTCATCACAACTTGAGTAAAGCTGTATTATTTACCAAAGAACATGCTGGTAGTAAAGATTGTCAGACTTACTATCCAGGCTGCCCAGCGCACACTACCCAAATGCTGGGACATATAGGTCTTTGTACCTTAACAATACGTACTTACCTACAGGATGCAATGGTCAAGGCTTCACCCACCTTTGTTCATCAGAACCTAGAACTAGATTTCGATGACCAGGATGATATCTATAAGACATCTCATACACTAAAGCAGATGACCACAGGTTTGAAGGAGAGTGTCTTATGAACACCATGGCATTACACTATTAGCTGATAGAGGCTTCTAGGTTTTCCCATGCCGCATAGGACATAGGGTAGGTGTGACGTTAGGTCATGGCAAGCCCGATCGAACGAAGATATGTACCTATGTCATACTCACATGCAATGCTTTCAACATCCGGACATAGAATCCACAGAAGAATAGTGTTCCGGAGGAACCATAGCTTAAAAGACATGTACTCTTAACTTGTATTATCCAATACGCAGCAGTTACTAACCTTTACAATGAACTAGTATGAGTGGGTTGGATGATGCGAAAACATAATATGACATTTTAGGGGGGACTGTTATGGATCAGGATCTACAAGAAAATGCATTTTATGTTTGCCCTACCCATACATTTTCTCTTTTCAGTATTACGTAATCTTATTAACAATGTTGATTATTGGAGACTCTAAGATGGAGGATATGCCACTTCCGCATACAAGATGTCGGCAGCACTACTTCCGGTCTGTTAAGGATGACGATGACAACCACACCTTGGACACAAGAAGGAGAACTCCATCTTCCCTTTGTCCTAACCTTCTGACCAATGAGAGAAAGACTCATCCCACTGTGGGATGACACCTAGAGACTCCTTAATGCATTAACCCAATGCCTTGCTGAGATTCTGTAAAAGCGGACACCTCAGAACTAATGAATTACCGAATAAACCTGATGTTTTGCTTAGTTGCAACATTTATCTGATTGTTAAATGTTATATATGGAGGCTGATTCAGAACTCTGTGTTGGTGTATTATTTCTCTAAGGTGTGCACACTATATATATATATATATATATATATATATATATATTGGCCAGGGACAGATATCTCCGAGAACTACTTTGGTTTTCTCCAAAACACCAGCTCACAGTGCATGCAGATAGAGGGAGCGGTGTGTAAAGGTTCAGTTTTTTCAATATTCTGGTGGCCTTATTGATTCTGATTACCCTGCTCCACACACCAAGCATGTGACCTGTCTGTCACTATCCCAGCCTATACCAGACAGAAGCAGCTGCAGAGCTCAGGTGAATCCATATCCCTCTCTGTGTCTTGTTGTTGTTGTTCTGTCCTTCAGTTGTGTCTAACTCTCAGTGACCACATGGAGGCAGCACACCAGGTAAATCTGTCTGTGTTTCTGGTTGTGCTAATCCATCTGGTTTTCATGGCAAAGATACTGGAGTGGGTTGCCAGTTCCTACTCCAGTGGACTGCATTTTGTCTGAACTCTCTAAAATGGCCTGCTCATCTTGTGTGGCCTTTCATGATATAGCTCACAGCTTCATTGAGGTAACAAGCCCCTTCTCCATGACAAGGTAGCGATCCATAAGGGGTCCTGTGTCTTAGTCTCTCTCTATGTCCATATGTATTTATAAGGAGAGGGTATACTTACTTTTGGGATCTCTTATTGTATGTGTAAGATATATGACGGTCATTGTTTATGTGTTACGTAGGTGTGGAGCATTTTGTGCCCTCCCTAATAGTGTATTTTATACCCTGTACATTCATGCCTTGTGTAAAAGTCTTATGTGTCTGGTGGGTTTCTGGATGTTTATTGGTGGTGTAGCCTCGTTTTCGTTTTTTTTTCGTCCGGTGCTTAGGTTCGGTTTTTTTTTTTGCTGCTTAGGCATAAACATTTTTAAAGTTGTGGGTAAATTGTCATGCAACCTCACACCCAGACTACGTGAGTGATGTTATTTTTGTATATTTTGTAATTTTGGTGGTTATTGTTGTTTTTGTATGTTCCCGATTCGGCCGTTAACTTCATATTTTTTGTACTTCATATTTCCTTTTTTTTCTAAGTGCCGCGGGTCGTGTTTTTTTGTGTGTGTCTCACTTTCCTTTTTGCAAAGTGTTACGGGCCTTAATTTATAAATATGTTTTTTGCAACTTAATATTAATTATGTAAAGGCAGCCTATAAACTGAATAAATATTTTTTTTTATATTTATTACAAACACATAGTTTTACTCAAATGTATTTTTTAAAGATAATGTTTAAAATGGAGGGAGAAACAAAACAGTACTGAATCATGCAGAACCAACTTGGGGTGCAACATTCTTCTTCTGGTCTGTTGTTGGTGAATTATCAAGACGTTACATAGTTACATAGTTACATAGTAATTAAGGTTGAAAAAAGACTTTCAGTCCATCAAGTTCAACCTGTTAAGATCTCCTCTGATCTGCAATATGAGGATTAGTTATTAATTAAATTATTGATTAAATAATTATTAATAGTATAGTATTGGAGGATGAATAAAAAAGTTAGTCCATCAAGTTCAACCTTTTTAGATCTCTATTGATCTTTTTAATGTGGACTATTTATTATTAATTGTTAATTGTTATTTGATCCAGAGGAAGGCAAACAGAAAAAAAAAAAACATTGAAACTTTGCCAATTGTCTCATAAGGGGAAAAAAAAGCAAAATTCCTTCCTGACCCCAGATACTGGTGATCAAATTTCTCCCTGGATCAATATTCATTTGCTAGTTATCTAGGATAGCCTTAAATGCCCTCTTTATTCAAAAATATATCTAACCCCTTTTTGAAGTTGTCTATCGAATTCGCTGTCACCACCTCCTTTGGTAGAGAATTCCACAGTTTAACCACCCTAATTGTGAAGAACCCTTTTCTTTGTTTAAGGTGAAATCTTTTTTCCTCTAACCTCAAAGGATGTCCTCTTGTCAGTTGAAAATCTCTTGCTACAAAAAGTTCACTTGACAAAGCCTTATATTGACCCTGGATGTATTTATATAAGGTAATCCCCCTCGTAAACTACTTTTTTCTAGCTAAAATAAGTTTTATTTTGTTAGTCTTTCTTCATAACTTAGCCTCTCCATTCCCCTTATTAGTTTTGTAGCCCTTCTCTTTACTTTTTCCAGCTCTAAAATGTATTTTTTATGAGGTGGTGCCCAAAATTGTACTCCATATTCCAAATGAGGGCGTACTAGGGCTTTGTATAGTGGCAGAATTATATTTGCTTCCCTTGCTTCTATACCCTTCCTAACACATGCTAATATTTTATTTGCCTTTGCAGCCGCTGCTTGGCTTTGAGCGCTGTTACCTAGGTGGTTGTCCACTAGTACTCCCAAATCCCTTTCAATATCTGATACCCCTAGATTTGCTCCATTAAGATTATAGATTGCATGGCTATTGTTCCTTCCCAAATGCATAACCTTGCATTTATTTGTATTAAATATTGTATTAAATATGTTAAAAAGGAGAGGAACTAATACTGAACCTTGAGGAACCCCACTTATCACATTAGACCAATCAGAGTATGTTCCATTCACAACAACCCTTTGCTTCCTGTCTTTTAGCCAGCTCTCGATCCATTAGCAGATATTTACTGCAATTCCTGTATCCCTTAGTTTGCTCACTAGTCTTCCATGTGGCACTGTATCAAATGCCTTTGAAAAATCTAAAAAGACTGCATCCACTGAGTTGCCCTGATCCAAGTTCCTACTAACCTTCTCATAAAAACTAATTAGATTGGTCTGACACGACCTATCCTTCATAAATCTGTGTTGACTGCTACCTATGATCCTGTTCAAATAGACATATTCTTGTATTCTGTCCCTTATTAACCCTTCTAAAAGCTTCCCCACTACAGAAGTGAGGCTCACTGGTCTATAATTCCCCGGATTTGCTCTAGATCCCTTCTTAAATATAGGTATCACCTCTGCTTTTCTCCAGTCATCTGGTAGAGACCCTGTAGGGAGTGAGTCTTGAAAGATTAGATATAATGGTTTGGCTATTACAGAACCCAGCTCCCTCAGTACCCTTGGATGTATTCCATCAGGACCTGGGGCTTTATTAACATTTATTTTCTCCAACCTCTTTTGGATTTCTTCCTGCTTTAACCAATTATTTAGTGAAGGTAGTGTAGCCCCATTATGTTGCAGTCTCCCAACCACTGGTACCTCTCTTGTGTAAACCGACGAAAAGAACCGGTTTAGCTCATCTGCCTTTTCCTGGTCACTAATTATCAGATGGCCTGTGTCACATTGTAATGGTCCTATCGATTCCTTCCTGGCCTTCTTCCCATTAATATATTTAAAAAATATTTTAGGGTTAGTCTTACTTTCCATTGCAACTGACTTCTCATTTTCTATTTTAGCCAGTCTAATAGCCCTTTTGCAAGACTTGTTGATTTCCTTATAGTCACATAAAGCTGCCTCAGTTCCCTCCTTCTTGTATAATTTAAATGCATATTTATTTTTCCTCATCATGATCTTTAAGTCATTGTTAAGCCACATGGGATGGGATTTACTCCTATTCATTTTATTTCCACATGGTAGATGCTGAATGTTGTCCATTTATTTTCAGTATTTTCCCCTGTAAGTTCTTTGTCCCAGTCTATATGTAGTATTGCTGCCCGTAGCCCATTAAAGTTAGCCCTTTTAAAATTTAGAGTTTTTGTTGGCCACTTACAACTCTGTACTAGGCCCAGCTAAACTGTGCACCGTGAGCACCAACTCCCTTTCCAGTGTGACAATATCATGAAGTGTTGCAATTCTCCTCTCCAGATCTTCAATTTGAGCTTCCAGAGAGGCAACATGCTCACACCTGTCACAGAGGTATGGACCCTGGATCATCTGTTCCAGTAGTGCATACATTTGGCAGGATGTACACTGAGTGAGGTTACCACTGGACTGACTCATGATTATCAGTTACAAAAATACAGTGAGAAAACAAATCAATGTATTTGTATAAAGGTTTCTTTTCTACACCTTAAACCAAACAAAACAGAAAAAATATATACGTTTGTTTTCTGTTTTTTCTTCTAATACCCCTTTTCTTTGGATTTCCTCATTTTATTTAATCTCCTACACACCAACTACACTTACACTAGAAATGATTGCAAGCTCCCACTTCCCTTGTTAAAATAGACCACGCCTACTCGCCTGTACAATGATAAATGAGCACAGGATAGAAAACACTGTCCTGCCCCACAGAACTGATTCAGCAGAAAACAACAAAATGCACACAGATATAACTTACACAGGCCAAGCCACACCCACTCTCACCTGTACACTGATTATTGCAACAGACAGAAAACTCTGCACTGACTTACAGAGCTCTTAAGTGCTCCCATGTGCTCTTAAGTCTCTGTTTGTTTAATTAATCTATTTGCTCATTTAACAAATTATTTATTTTCTCAGTTTTACTCTCTCAGTTTATTTGCTGCTATCATAGTATCTGCTTGTATCATTGTTGGCTCAGTTGTAAAATACCTGACCTAGGGTCAGAGTGATAGATAAAGAGGTATGGAGATGGGGGGAGGGGTTGAGGGAGGAGAGGGGTAGAAGGAGAGATGGATAGAGAGGGAGAGAGGGGATAGAAGAAGAAGCATAGAATGTATCTCTCTAACTATCTATCGCCCTCTATTTCTATCCCTTCCTCTCTTTCTATCTCTATCCCTGTCTCTTTCTATGGGATCACTTTTGTGGGTGGAGACTGTGTCACTAGGCAGAGTCTATACATGTTGTGATAACATGTTGTAAAGGGGAGGGGTTTATACTGTGGTGTCAATGTAAGGGGAGGGGCCAGTTCCAGTGGCGGCTGGTGAACTTTCAAGTTGTAGGGGCGCCAGGGCGAAACGTAGCCCCTCCCCCATTTCAAACCACACCCATTTTTATAACTCCTCTCCTGCCGTCATAATAACCTTTATAAGCCCCGCCCAGTGACCTTATACTTGTAAAGCCCATTGAAATACATGATCAGCAATGCAGCAATGTCAAGAAGTAAAGTAACAATGTGTTAAATTCATTGGTATACAATATAGATTGAAAAAAACTCATGTGACAAGACTACAGCAATATCATAATTGCACCTATACGCATTAACAGAAAAATTAAAGCAGTGACACTTACCATTAGTCGGCTCTTCTTCTCAGGGTATTCATGTTCAGTAAGTTGACCAACGAGTACAAACAAATCTGCTGCCACAACTTGGGGTTGAAAGAAAACAAGCAAATCAATCAGACCATTCAAGAACAAAACCATACCTTAAAAACCTTAAAAGACCAAGTGTGACCATATAGGCCCCAACCGCACCTTAAAAACCTTAAATAACCAAGTGTGACCATATAGGCCCCAACCGCACCTTAAAAACCTTAAATAACCAAGTGTGACCAAATAGGCCCCAACCGCACCTTAAAAACCTTAAATAACCAAGTGTGACCATATAGGCCCCAAACGCACCTTAAAAACCTTAAAAGACCAAGTGTGACCATATAGGCCCCAACCGCACCTTAAAAACATTAAATAACCAAGTGTGACCATATAGGCCCCAACCGCACCTTAAAATCCTTAAAAGTCTAAGTGTGACCATATAGGCCCAAACCGCACCTTAAAAACATTAAAAGACCAAGTGTGACCATAAAGGCCCCAACCGCACCTTAAAAACCTTAAATAACCAAGTGTGACCATATAGGCCCCAATCGCACCTTAAAAACATTAAATAACCAAGTGTGACCATATAGACCCCAACCGCACCTTAAAAACATTAAATAACCAAGTGTGACCATATAGGCCCCAACCGGACCTTAAAAACATTAAAAGACCAAGTGTGACCATATAGGCCCCAACCACACCTTAAAAACCTTAAATAACCAAGTGTGACCATATTGGCCCCAACCGCACCTTAAAAACATTAAATAACCATGTGTGACCATATAGGCCCCAAGCGCACCTTAAAAACATTAAATAACCAAGTGTGACCATATAGGCCCCAACCGCACCTTAAAAACATTAAATAACCAATCAAAACCATATAGGCCCAAACTGTACATTAAAAAAAATGAAATAAAAATACAAAAAAAAGGGAGGTGGAGGAGGAAAAGGGGAGAAAAGTAGGATGATAAGGGGAAAGGGAGGAGGAGGAGGAAAATAAGGGGGAAGGAGAAGGATAAGGGGGAAGGAGACAGGAGGATAAGGGAGAAGGAGGGAGGAAGAGGGGAAGAAGGGTGAGGATAAGGGGCAAGGAGGGGGAGGAGGATAAGGGGGGAAGGAGGGAGGGGAAGGGAGGATAAGGGGGGAAAGGGAGGAGGAGGAGGATAAGGGGGAAAAGGAGGAGGATAAGAGGAATGGAAGGAGGAGAAGGAGGGCAAGGGAGGAGGAGGAGGAGAAGGAGAAAGGGGATAGAGGAGGGAAGAGGGGGGGAAAGAGACACAGGGGGAGGGAGAAGGGGGAAGAGACACAGGGGAGGGAGAGGGGGGGGAGAGAGATATGGAAGGGAGAGGGCTCAAAAGAGACATAGGAGAGGGAAGGGACACAGGCGAGGGAGAGGGGGGAGATTCACAGGGGAAGGGATAGGGGCAAGTATCTAGTATATATATACATTTGAATGTCTAAAACAAGTTAGTTTCCAGCTCAGAATTCCGAGAAAAACAGTTATTACACTGCATTCTGGGAAGCTGAACAGGGACATGCAAATGTGCCCTCAAATGCCTCGCTTTTCAAACCATAGCCAATTTTAAGCATGGCTTCCTTTAAGCTTATGCCTGCTTTATTACACAGCTTTTATGCTTTGTTTTGTTGTTCAGTCATTCAGTCGTATCCAATTCTCTGTGACCCTATAAATGTATAGATAGATAAATAGATAGATAGATAGATAGATAGATATACAGATGATAAAATACAATACAGAGACTAAGAGCCTCATTCAATTGCTACTTACTTGAGATCCGGGCACGCAAGTAGAGATAGCAAGTTACTTTACTATTCAATTGCTCCGATTGACCCTTCTGTCAAGCCTGTAAATGGCTAAACATGAACAACAGGTTACTTGTACCAAGGAGGTGTCGCAAAGGGCTTATTTACAAATCATAGTACTTATTACGCAAATAAAAAAGCAATCCTGTACTTTTATTAGAAGTGAAAGTGATGTTAAGTCTTAGAATTAATAGCACAAGCTAAAAACTGTACTTTAGGGAGTAGGGCCCATTAGTGCATAACACTCTAGATATATATATGACAAAAGAGGTGGGCAATTGTAATATACTATACTTTATTAATTTGTGATAGAGACGACGACGATTAAAAAAATAAAAAAATGAAAGGTATAAAACCAAACTGTACAAATTCCTTTGGACAGAGAAACTGCAAACCTTATTGCCACTCGACATATATCATTCATAAAGTGGGGTTTCAGCAGTGATATAAATGAGAAAAAGAGAGTTGCAAAGATCTGGCTAAAGTTACTATGAACTAGAGGGTTGAATTATATATGGTTAAATCATTTAGCCCAAAATTTCTTTGTACCATGTATAAGTTCTATCTGTGAATACTATCCCCTAATATGGTGTTTGAACTGGTATATCACAGACTCAGGATAGCATGATAGATATAGATAGCGTGGTAGTATACTTCAAAGGACATTTCTATTTGCATACATAAATTATATTAGTGTAGCTCTTGAATAACCAAATGCTTCATTCCCTCTTTTTAAAGTACAGTGCCACAGTTATTTAAGTGATACATGTACATTATAGGCCATTCCAAACTAAATAAACTCTCTATGTACTCATATGTGGTGTCTCACCGTCTCCCTGTGCTGTGGAGATGCACGCTTCCTGGTTGCGTTGTGCGTAATCACATCACGTTACGCTAGCCTACGTCCTAACATGTTTCTACGTATTCAACGTCTTTCTCAAAGGATTAAGGCGTGTGTAAAGGCTGGGGGCTATTTAAAGCGTATGGTAGCGATCGTTACCTGTACTACCTTCATTGCTACACCTAGATTAACCCTATATATGAATGAATGTATAGCAGGAATGGACTCAGTCAAAAAGGATAGTTCATCTATTATT
Organism: Discoglossus pictus; assembly: GCA_027410445.1. NCBI lineage: Eukaryota > Metazoa > Chordata > Amphibia > Anura > Alytidae > Discoglossus > Discoglossus pictus. The sequence goes on along the minus strand of CM050166.1, from coordinate 33,511,479 downwards.
TAGAATACAGCACATTGTGAATAGAACTTAGACAGCAGTAAATGTGAAAACCTATATAGAGTACAGATAAAGATCTATAACATGTAGTTGAACCAAATAATGTTATAAAGAGCAATATATAATGGTATGTCATGAAATATAATTTGTATAAAAATGTTGTAAAGTGCATAATTAAATCAACAGTATAGCTTACTAGGTACATGTGTCCACTTAGTGGAAAATAAAAATGAATAAAAGAATAAATATTCCAAATAAACTATATATTTTAATGTATCGATAAATATATAGGTAATGCATAGATAATAAAGTGTAGTGGATCATAAGGGCTGTGGACCAAAGTAATTTGAAATTAAACATCACTAGGCCACAGCCAACTATTTGTGAAGCCAAAGTGTAAAGTGTCAAAGTGAATACAAATGGGCAATAAAAGGACCAAAGGTACTATATAACAATATATGGTAAGGACTGTGAGCCAACGTGGTTGGATATTGTAAACCACTAGGCTACAGCCAGAAAAAGTGAAGCCAAAGTGTGATGAATCTTAATAATTAAAGTTAAATGTGACACATTATTGGGCCATATCCATCTGTTAGTGAGGCCAATGTGTGAAAAGGCTTAATTAAATGAAACCATAAATAAAAATAAAAATAAAATGAGTGCATATCCACTTAATCATGATTATAGGAATACTCTTCTATACATCTGAAATAATCAGAGGGTCTAGAACCAAGGCCCAAATAGATACCTATATAAACATCTATATTGAGTGAATTATCTATATAACTATGAAAGGACCCATATAGTAAAGTTATAATAGGATGAAATGTTCATATAAGCTAAATTAAGGCCGTATAAGAAAAGCCTTCATTTAGGCCATGAGGTACTTGTGCTCTTAATTTGTAAATCCATCTTGATTCACATTGGAGTAATTTTTTTGGGAAATCACCCCTTCTAGGTCCTGATTTTACAGAATCAATGATACAAAATTTGAGTACTTCCGGATTGTTATTATGACAGTATTTCACATGTCTTGCTATGGGAGTATCGTATTCGTTCATAATAGAATATATATGTTCTCCCAATCTCCGCTTGCAAACCGGCAAAAATAAATACTATATTTCATGTTTAATTTTCGTCGAAAGTCCTACGGGCTTCAAACTCCAAGCCAGTATGACTTTGGAATCCAACCTCCACATTTCATTGAAGCCCTATGGGCTTGAATAACGAGTTATGGGCTTGGAGATCATTCAAGCCTGTAGGACTTTAGATGGAAATTACACATGAAATAAAGTATTATATTTTGGCGATGTGCAAGCTTGAGAATGTTGTGCTTTTAATCCTCATGTCACCCATTGTGTTCCCCATCATTTACAGTGCTTGACAGTGCTGTATTGAATTTATATTTGCATTTACAGTGCTCCGAGTTTGCAGGCTTGAAACACGAGTTACGGACTTGCGGTAGCGATCATGTTCAAGCACGCAAATGCTTACTGCCGATAGCATGGTTTGCGATTAGCGGGAAGGGGGACTAACTTGCGGGCCTGGCTAATTGAATAGGTAAGTAAAAGTAGAGATACTCGAGCAAGTAGCCCAAAAGTAGCAAATCGGGAATTTACTTGCATGTAACAGCCCCGAATTGAATAAGGCATAAGTGTTTCACATATAATAACTCAAGTGTAAATTAGACTAACTTAAGTGTCTCATACAGCAGTAGCAATTAAACTCTTTGAGTACAATCATTGAGCCTCATTCAATTGCTGTGATTTTCAGATCCGAGCTCGCAAGAAGAGATCAAAGTCAAATTTGGTATCCAATTGGCATCTTTTTAAGTGCTCGGATCGGGTTACGATTTGCGAACTTGTAAAAATGTTGGCCGTACAACTCATAACTTACACCATCCAGAAGCCTTTGATGTGTCACTTTCGCAGGACTAAAATTGCAAACCGCTATTCAATTACTCCGATGAATTAATACATATCAGGCCACCCATATGGGCTAAAACAGTATTGGCATTCATTTTCATTTTCAAAGTTTTGCGAGTTTGATCGCATATTGGACCACCGAACCTGATTGATTGACTCGTAGCCTCCACGTTTTACTGCCGTAGTTATGACACTTTGATACCGTTTGATACGGTTCCCACCCGCAACTGCTCCGAACTGTTGCATGGTTTACAAAGCTGGCTTTAGGATCGCAACTTGCGACCTGGAGCAATTGAATAGCTTTGCAAAAGGAAGTGAACTTACTCTCACAAATGCGGCCGTCGTCGATCGAGTTGCGGGCTTGGAATTGAATGTGGCCCACTGAGACTAATTAAAGTGCTGATTTTACTACAGAACTGAAAATATAGTGTTAATGGTACTAATTTAGGAGACACACAGAGCAGGAGTGATTTAACTCTTACAGAAGTAGTATTTAAAACAATTCTAGTATCTCATAGAATATATAATACAACTCAGGACAAGATTTGGGAGTAAATGAGATTAAAAAAGAAAAGAAAAAAGAAACACTTTTCTACTTGCGAGCCTCTCCCCTGTGTACTTTCCTGCTTTGAACTTATCCCCTTTGGCGCTCATCGTGAACCCAACGCTAAGCAACCGTGGTGCTCATTGCAAGCCTCTCCTGCTCGTGGTGCTCATCATGACTCGCAATGAGTGGTTTCAGAAATTTAGCGTTTTTCGGCCGTCATTTTTTTCCTCGCTTAGGCGATTTTTCGAGTGAAGAAAAACGCCAAATATGGGTGAAATTCGCTTGCAACCTCACTCCCAGGCTTCCTGTGTCTCCCCCTGTGCTGTGTGTGAGTGTGTTATAATTTTTTGTAGATGATTTTTTGTTAGGTATTTTAATTTCCTCATTATGAAATAATTAGCTAAGAATATCATGATTATAAAAAGTATATCAGCTTGTTTTTTCTCTTGTATCTTACTAGAATGTTTAAGTGCGTCATCTGTAGACATGTTTAAGGTAATGTTCCTTAAAACATCTGTTTCCTGTTTCCTGTCTTTTGTTTCAGCAATTGCTGAAACAAAATATCTATAGGAAGTCGTGATTAGATAAGGATCGTTTTGCTGAGTTAGACAGAAAAAGACACTTGCTTGCAAATATGTATTTAACCCTATTTTCAACTATGCTATTAGCTGTGACGTGTGTTATGCTATATAAGATTCTGCCGCCCATATAAACTCAGAGATTATTCTGATGACACTCTGACTTCTGTGCATTATTTTCTCTCATTATATCTTGGCACCCAGATATAATATATACACACATCAGAATATATGATTACTCACTAATCTGATCCTATCATTTTTTTTGGGTGTTTTTTTAGAGTTATGCGTTTGAACAGTGCTGCTTTGCGAGATTCGTCTAAGTACTGCGCCGCTGCTTCTCCTTGCTTCGCTAGGCTCAAATGTGTGACGGCGCCGCTAAGTGCTGCGCGGCTGCTTTGCCTCGCATGTGTGACGGCTTTGCTAGGCTCGCAGTTGCCCCCTCGGTTCGCGAGTGACCAACATCACAAACGTCACCAACATCACAAGATCCACTACTATATATGTGATATAAAAAGTTGTAAACATAAAATATGTGTACAACTATTAAATAGACGTTGGTTAAAAAAATAAAAAACAACGTATATTTAATAGTTGTACACATTTTTTCTGTTTGCAATTTTTTATATATATTATATTATGCCTTTCTTGTGTCTAGTACTATAGGTGCCTACTGACATGTGAAGCAACCAACTTTACTTTTGAGGGACACAATAATGCTACAACCCCATTAAGCCTCAATACCTTAATATATTTTCCCCATTCTGCAGGCAGTAGTTTTATGTTCATTCAAAGTATCCTATCACCTTAGGAAATTGAACAGAAGATACCAAAATGGTAGATTCAAGAGAAGCGGAATTGAAAAAAAACACAGAGGCTGTTTTGTTTTTTTACATTCTAAAAACGTAGATTAATTTTATGTGTAGTTGTTCAAAAGAGTATTGGACCTTTCCCTTTTTTATGTGCGCCAGCTGACGGCGCACGTTCACAGGAGCTCGCCAATCGCTCTCGCGCGCTGCTGTGAATTTGGATGGCTGCCAAGAGCACGCACGCTGCTCTGCTATTCTGACAGGAAATTTCCACAGAATAGCAGAGCAGGAAAGCAGCAGCAGAAGCAAAGAAGAAGAGTAAAGTCTAAAAGTACACATAAAACTTCAACACAAAAATAAATAAATAAATAAATAAGTATAAAAAAGTTTTTTTTAAGGCTATAGTGAAAAAACACATTAAAACTATTGGACTGTGTTATTAAAGTTCAAAACCACAACTAACCCTAACCATAGCCTAATCATAACCTAACCCTAACCGTAGCCTAACCCTTACCCTAACCATAGCCTAAACCTAACCATAGCCTAACCCTAACCGTAGCCTAACCCTAGTCTAACCCTTACCTTAGCCTAACCCTAACCATAGCCTAACCCTAACCGTAGCCTAACCCTAACCTAGCCCTAACCTAACCCTAACCGTAGCCTAACCCTAACAGTAGCCTAACCCTAACCCTAACTATAGTCTAACCCTAACCATAGCCTAACCCTAACCATAGCCTAACCCCTAAGCAAAAATCCATTTGTAATTTCAATGTATAAAAAATATATAAAAAAATTCACTTTTATTAATCAAATATCCATTAAAGGAACCTCCAAAAATAAGAATCACATTACATTAGCATACCATTGTACTACCTAATTTCCAACACTAGATGGCACTTGAATCGCTCAAGTGGGGGCGCGTGCATTCGGGGCTTGCGCTTTCACAGTGTGCAGGCCGGCGCGTTTTCACACAGCAACACAGCGCGGCACACATAAAACAGGATAGGACCAGAGTTTTTTTAAATTACTGAACCTTTAAAGCATATTGCGACTGAAAGCATTAAAGATTGTGCAAGACATATTTTAAGTTAGAGATAGAACATTTAAACCCTTAGGGAATTTGTTTAAAGAATCATTGTAACAACCTAATAACAGGAGCTAGATGACGTTGGACGTTGCTTACCAGTGATTAAAAACATAATATTGAATACAAAATTTACTTTCAAAGATCAGATTCAGCTGCTTTTGGTCTCCACACTGGGAAGTGTGTCTGGCTGATAGGAAGTGCTAAAGTGTCAAGCACAAGCTTGTATCAAACAGTGCTCTTCATGGGTTTGTGACTTGCTGTGCTAAAGTAGTATCCATTGGCTATGAGCTCTGGCTAGGAAACAGTCTATGAATTACTGTCTGGGATCAAGGTGACCGCTGTCTAATCAGATTGTTATCATAGCCCTTTTTGTTTAGCCTTGTTTCCAACCAGACGAGACAGATAACAATTCTGTTTATTTGTATACAGTGCAAAAATAACAGCATCAGGTGCTCAAGAGAATATATATTACAGATATCACCAAACAATTACAATGTCATGGAAGTGAATAAATAAATGGAAAGTCCAACTTTGATCTTGTCTCTAAAGTCTGGTTTTCCATAAAACGATATAGGGCCCTATAGTAATCCACTCAAAATCAATTATGAGTGCCGTAGTGTTACTAAAAATCCTACGTAGTTAATCCGAGTGAACTTTACGACACAGCTGAAAAGCAAGGCAAAAATCTCAACTGATTTTTGCACTGATAATAAATTACAAGTTACTCCCCTACACTCTGACACACAAACCCTATGCTAATAAAAATGTTGTCCTCGCACAAACTAGGGCATTGCCCTAACTACAAAAACATTTTTTTTACATATTACGATACCAGAGACCACTCGTAAAGGCTTTTAAAGCTTTTGCTGGGTGCCACAGAAGCAGTTAAAGAGGCAGTACACTGTCTATAAACAGCTACCTCGGCTCATAAAACTGTAAGCCCTGCAAGGAGGGGTCCTTAAAAGAACCCCCTTTCACATACAATTAAGCCCAGATTGTACCTTAGTGGTTAATTATTGGTACCAGGGACTCCCAATTCAGATTCCCTGAACCAAGGGGCTTAATATTAGTTGCCAGGGAGTTGCCCCCCGATGTTTTTACCCCCTCTCTCCCCTGTGTCTTTCCCTCTGTCCCCCGTGTCTCTTTTCCCACCTCTCCCTCCCCTGTGTCTCTTGCCCCCTCTCCCTCCCCTGAGTCTCTTGCCCCCTCTCCCTCCCCTGTGTCTCTTTTTCCCCCTGTGTCTCTTTCCCCATGTCTCTTCCCCCCCTCGTGTCTGTTCCCCCGTATTTCCCTCCCCTGTGTCTCTTCCCCCTCCTCTCCCTCCCCTGTGTCTCTAGCCCCTCCTTTCCCTCCCCTGTGTGTCTACCCCCGTCCTCTCCCACTCCTGTGTGTCTCCCCCCTCCCCTTTGTCTCTTCCCCCCTCCTCTCCCTCCCCTGTGTGTCTCCCCCCTCCTCCTCGGTGTCTTTTCCCCTCCTCTCACTCCTTTTTGTTTCTCCCCCCTCTCACTCCCCTGTTCCACTCCCCTATGTCTCTTGCCCCCCTCCTCTCACTCCCCTGTGTCTCTTCCCCCCTCCTCTCACTCCCCTGTGTCTCTCCCCCCCTCTCCCATTACCCTGTGTCCCCCCTCCTCTGTGTCTCTTCCCCCCCTTCCCTGTCATTCTACCCCCATCCTCTCCCACCCCTGAGTGTCTCCCATCTCCCCTGTGTCTCTTTCCCCCTCCTCTCCCTTCCCGGTGTCTCTCCCCCCTCACTCCTTTGTGTCTCTCCCCCCTCCTCTCACTCCCCTGTGTCTCTCCCCCTCCTCTCACTCCTTTGTGTCTCTCCTACCCCTTCCTCTCACTCCTCTGTGTCTCTCCCCCTCTCATTCCCCTGTGTCTCTCCCCCTCCTCTGTGTCTCTTCCCTCTCCCCTGTGTGTTTACCCCTCTCCTCTCCCACCCCTGTGTGTCTCCCCCCTACCCTGTGTATGTTCCCCCTCCTCTCCATGTCCTGTGTCTCTCCCTACTCCTCTCCCTGTCCTGTGTCTCTCCCCCTCCTCTCACTCCTTTGTGTCTCTCCTCCCCCTCCTCTGTGTCTCTCCACTCTCTCATTCCCCTGTGTCTCTCCCCCTCCTCTGTGTCTCACCCCCCTCCCCTGTGTGTTTATCCCCCTCCTCTCCCACCCATGTGTGTCTCCCCCCCTACCCTGTGTCTGTTCCCCCTCCTCTCCCTGCCCTGTGTCTCTCCCCCTCTCCTCTGTGTCTTCCCCCTCCTTCCCTGTGTGTCTCCCCTCTTCCTCCTCTCTGTCTCCGGCGTGCAATGCACACTATCTCTTAATAGCACCCCCTTTGCTCCCCCTCACAGAACCTAACTGTGAAGATCCCAGATAGGGGTGCTATTCAGCTCCAACACTTCCTGCCTTTTAGCTACAGGAATTCTGCTTTTAATGCTGGCAATCTTCTCAGAAGGAATGGTCCTCTTGGTGACCAGCAGTCATATCAATCCCTCTTAAAGAAATTACACCATTGTCTATGTATTCCAGAAATCATGGTTTTAATATGGACTCACTTATAGCATTTACAAGCAGCCACTGAACCCAGACAAAAGGATTTCCCTCCCCCAGTTACATCACAGTGGGCTGAACACATTCAAATCCCCCGCCTAGATTAGCATCTCACAATATTATCAGTGGATAACTAAGGGGTTGGCTTGCCCACCTCAGGGGGGTTGACCACTGGGCCAATCCCACATGGCATCAGAGCGGCAAACAGAAAAAGGGCCTGTAATTACCCCAACATCCCACAGTGACATCTTGTGGACGAGAATTTGATTTACAAAATGCCTACAGGATCCAAAAGTTGCCTAATCAGGAAATCAGATCTTCACACCATGCCCATGTATTTTGCTTTCACTTTGCAACCCTTGCTCTCTTCTTACCTGATACACTTCTTGTAGCTTTAGTAGACAGGCTTTTTTTAAACCCCCTAAAAACACTGTTTGTTTTGAAAAAGACGTTAGAACCTCCTTCTAATAAATTTAATTTTCAAGTGTAATTCTTCTATAGTGTATTTTAAAGAGGACCATACTTGTCATTGAATGCATACTTATTAATTTTATGGTCAATTATAGGATCTCATTTTTATCCAGCAAATTTTTTATGGACCTCCACTACCTCATTAAATTTAACATTTATGCCTCCTGTATTTCCTTATTTATCAAACCCTTTATTTTTAAACACTTTAACACTCTGAAAAAAACACTCTCTTTACTTGAGCCTTGCAAGCTAATTATAACCTATCTGACCTAAGATACTGGTGATAGGATTTCTCCCTGGATCTAATTATCCATGATAACCATGAATTCCCTTTTTAATTAGAAATAAATCCAGTCCCCTTTTAGAGTTATCTATCGAATCCCCTGTCACCACCTCCTCTGGTAGAGAAATCCACAGATTAACCACCCTTACTGTGAAGAACCCTTTTCTTTCTTTAAGGAGGAATCTTTTTACTTCTAACCTCAAGGGATGTCCTCTTGTCCGTTGAAAACCTCTTGGCACAAAAAGCTCCCTTGACAAATCTTTATACTGACCCTGGATGTATTTATATAAGGTAATCATATCTACTCTTAGACGCCTTTTTTCTAGAGAAAATACGTTTAATTTGGTTAGTCTTTCTTCATAACTTAGCCCCTCCATTCCCCTTATTAGTTTTGTTGCTCTCCTCTGTACCTTTTCCAGCTCTAAAATGTCCTTTTTATGAAGTGGTGCCCAAAATTGTACTCCATATTCTAAATGAGGACATACTAGAGATTTATATAGTGGCAGAATTATATTTGCTTCCCTTGCTTCTATACCCTTCTTAATACATGCTAATATTGTATTTGCCTTTGCAGCTGCTGCTTGGCTTTGAGCACTGTTACCTAGATGGTTGCCCACAAGCACTCCCAAATCCCTTTCAATATCTTATACACCTAGATTTGCTCCATTAAGATTATAAATTGCATGGCTATTTTTCCTTCCCAGATGCATAACTTTATTCGTATTAAATCTCATCTGCCATTTAGATGCCCATTCCTCAATTTTATGTAAATCCCTTTGGAGGGAAAGCACATAATTATCTGATTGAATTACCTTGCACAACTTCCTGTCATTAGCGAAAATGGAGACACCACACTCCAATCCTACCTCTAAGTCATTAATAAATATGTTAAAAAGGAGAGGACCTAATACTGAACCCTGAGGAACCCCACTTACCACATTAGTCCAATCAGAGTATGTTCCATTTACAACAACCCTTTGCTTCCTGTCTTTTAGCCAGCTCTCAATCCATGAGGAGATATTTACTGCAATTGCTGTATCTCTTAGTTTGCACAATAGTCTCCCATGTAGCACTGTATCAAAAGCCTTTGCAAAATCCCAAAAGACTACATCCACTGAGTTGCCTTGATCTAGGTTGCTACTAACCTCCTCATAGAAACTAATTAGATTTGTTTGACATGACCTATCTCTCATAAATCCATGTTGACTCCTACTTATAATCCTGTTCAAATAGATATATTCTTGAATATTATCCCTTATTAACCCTTCTAAAAGCTTTCCCACTACAGAAGTGAGGCTCACTGGTCTATAATTCCCTGGATTTGCTCTTGCTCCCTTTTTAAATATAGGTATCACATCTGCTTTTCTCCAGTCATCTGGTAGAGACCCCGTGTTGAGCGAATCTTGAAAAATTAAATATAATGGTTTTCAATCTGTAACAATAATTGTATTTCCTCAGCTATATTTGGGGGTTTATAGCATACGCCTACTAATATTCTTTTGGAATTTGCTGCTCCGCTATTTAACTCTACCCCCAAACCTTCAACTTTATCACTAGGTCCACCATAAATATCTTCTCTGACTATAAGCTTAAATTCACGCTTAACATACAGACAAATCCCTCCTCCTTCTTTTTACCATTGCCTCTATTGTTCCTAAATAGGTTATAACCATCCAGATTAACAGTCCAGTCATGAGATTCATCCCACCATGTTTCGGTAATGCCTATTAAATCCCATTTTTCATTAATTGCTAATAATTCTAACTCTCCCATTTTTCCTGGCAAGCTTCTGGCATTAGCAAACATACACCTTATGTTATGAGTCTGTAGTTCTAAAGTGTCTGCCACTGTACTTGAGCTACTTAGTACTACCTCCCTATTGACTATTCTACCCCTCCCCCATCTCCTCCCCTATGAGTTGTTAATTCATCCCTTATACCCTCTACACTTTCTACCCTATTAATTATATCTAGAACCTCCCCTTACCTACTAGTTTAAAAACTCCTCCAGCCTTTCTAACATCTTATCCCCTAGCACAAAAGCTCACTCATCATTTAGGTGCAATCCATCCCTGCTGTAGAGATTGTACCGAAGTGAGAAGTCAGTCCAGTGCTCTAAAAACCCAAACCCCTCCTTAGTGCTCCTTCTGCCTCCCTGGGCTAGCACGTGGCATTGGTAGTATCTCAGAAAATAATACCTTGGATGTCCTTGCCTTCAGCTTATTACCTAGTTCTCTAAAATCATTCTTTAGGACACTCCATCTTCCACTAACTTTGTCATTGGTACCAATATGTACCAAGACCACCGGTTAATTTCCAGCCCCTCCCAATAATTTATCTACCCGATCCACAACATGACGAACCCGAGCACCCGGGAGACAGCAAACTGTTCGATTGCTGGGATCTGGGTGACAAATCACCCTGTCTACCTTTCTAATAATATAATCCCCTTCAACCAAAACCTGTCTGTTGCCCTGCCTATTCTGCCCTCCACCTCCTCAATTAGAGCTGTTCTACCGGCTGTTAGAGGGAACAGCTCTATCTGGCATTGCCATTCCTAAATGGACATCCCCAACAGTTTCACTCAATCTGGCAAATTTGTTGGTGTTTGCCAACTCAGAACGGGCCTGCCTCCTCCTGTTCCCCCTGATTCCCCTTCTAACTGTAACCCAGCTACCCCCCTGGACATCCTCCCTAGCCCCAGCTCCTCCCTCCATGCTAATCCCAGCTAAACTGTGCTCAGTGAGCACCATCACCCTTTCCAGTGGAGCAATATCACTAAGTGCTGCAATTCTCCTTTCCAGATCTCCAATTTGAGCTTCCAGAGAGGCAACATGCTCACACCTCTCACAGAGGTATGGACCCTGGATCATCTGTTCCAGTACTGCATACATATGACAAGATGTACACTGTGTACAGTGAGGTTGCCACTGGACTAAATCATAATTATTATTATTTTCTACAAAATTTCAGTGGGAAAAATAAAGAATATAAAATAATATATTTGTAAAAAGTTTTCCTTCTTTGCACTATAAATCTGCCCTCCCTTTTCTTTGAAGTGCCTCCTTTTATTTAAACTCCTACGCTTTTACTAGAATTGCACTTGATACTGAAAATGTTCGCAAGCTCACAAGTTCACCCCTTCTCCTGTTTATATTAACTTCTGCCTTCTCACCTGGACACAATTAGTGCACTCTGCAATTTATCAGCCTTTACTTGTAAGGTTAATGAGAGTCTTGTTAAGTGCACTGATACTATGTATCTCTATTTCTCAGCTGAACCTGTTGTATGTTTTGTTTCTTGCAACGCAGAGAGCAAGGGTTGATTCAAGTATGTATGTGAAAGGGGCATGGGAACTGAGGGGTTCCTATGCCTCTGACTCCAGATTAAAAATAGAGGGCTATGGAGCAGTATGTCCCATGAAAGCTTTAACCATAAATGATCTTTTATAAACAAAGAAATATATATATATATATAAAAAAGTTTTTGAGGGGCACTGCAGCAATGCCCCCCCCCCCAGAGCAGGGCCCAGTGCTTTGCACCTGGTGCACAATGATAGATCCACCCCTACTTCCTGTCCTCAGAGTATAGTTGAATTATCCCCCCAGATTTTTTGAGGCTCTTATGACCATTTGTGGAGTTACATTTAGTGGAATATCAAATTGTTTACTAAACATATTAATTTATATTCTCAGTACACTCTGTGTGAACATATTCAGCTTTCTCTTGAACTTTTACATGAAGAATATAGCTAGGATAAAGCACTTTATAATCCAGAAGACCTCTCTACTATGGTTCATGCCCTTATATCCTCGCAACCAGATTATTGTAACTGCTTAGGACTGTCAAATAAAGAGCTTCATCACTTTCATTGTTGGTGCAGAATGCTGCTCCAAGGTTGTTTACAAATCAAACCCGTTTCCGCCACATAACACATGCCCTCCATGCCCTACACTGGCTCTCTGTGAAAGACCCCATAAATTTCAAGCTTGATTTGCTGACATACAAAGCTCTACATGATGAATGCCCCCTGCAATCCGAAGGAGCTCCTCAATCCATAAATTACAACTTGTGCTTTGAGGTCTAGAGCTGAAAATCTATTAAACATTTTCAACATGGGGGCGTGACTAGCGGGCGTGCTGAGTGGTCGCATAAGGATTAAGCTCCTCACTAATCCATTGGAAAAAGCTTCTAAAGTTGGGCTAAACCAGTTCTAATTAGCCCAAAAGGACTACATTTCCTCTCAGCTGATCCCACTGAAGATTTTGACTGAAACTTTGGCAGGGATCTGCTCGAGAAGAGACCACGAGAATCTTTGCCTACTAGGCCCCGTCCCTTCATAGGTTGTATAGGCCGCGCTGCACCAAACCACCATCTTCACGAGAAACCCAGAGCCTACCTGCACAAGGGGTCTTCCCACCACCTGGTGACCCCGCTCTTACTATCTGACATCTGAAGACCATGAGGAGGAGACAACGTGGCGCCTTGATGAGCCCGCAAGCAGGCATGGCCATACTCTGAAGGGGCATCGGGCGGACCCCTTCCCCTGTGGCTTGCGGCTGTCGGGCTGCTGGAGCATAATGCGGCAGGAGTTTGGATTGCAGTGCGGGAGGACACCGGACAGCAATGGCCGATGTTTTCTATGTCTTACGTTCCTCGCGATGAAGGCTCTATGTGTTACGGGACTCACAGAAAATTACATCTTTAAGGCCGCCATTTTTTCCTTGCTTAGGCGATTTTCGATCTCCTAAAATGGCAATTAAAGCTCAAATTAGCTTGCAACCCCACTCATAGGCTTTCTGCCTCTCCCCGTGTGCTGTGTGTGTTTATAATTTAATTTTAGAAGTAATTTGCATCTTTTATCGTTGCACCGACGGTTTCCGAGTTATGGTAGAAAAAAAGTGGTGGCCTTTGGTGCTCAATGCAGCAAAGTCTTGCGAGTCTCGTAACATAGCGTTACCAACAAACTCGCAATACGACAACTATATATATCGTGTTTAGTTAAAGTAAATGTATCCTTGCCGGGTGGAACTTACCCACTGTAGTCCAAATTTAACAGATTAAGAATATTACACTCTGAAGGGGTTAACATATTCTGCTGATGAAGGGGTTAACATATTTTGCTGACATATAGCCTAACCATAATATCATGTTCCTATCCTTGGGATGTTTTGCGACCTTACTAAAACACAAAACATTTCTAGTTGTTCTAAGAAACAGAAAACACCTGATTATCTGTCCTTGCAACTGACTAACAATGAACTGAAAATCGCCTCTAATATCCGCCTTCTTTTGCTAGTAAATAACCTATGCAATGACGTGGCAATAAACGGAATTAGTACTGAGAATGATTTTTGTGTGTGTGTTACATCCAGTACGGGTTCCCCCGAATTCTGATTGGGCCTTGGGTTTTCCAAGCCGCCAACTCCTGATTAGGAAGTCCCAACAAACTGGTGTCAGAAGAGTGGAATACAGAGATCGAAGTACGACGGAGTGGGTGAGTAGAGTGAATTGTGTCTATTTGCACCTTCCTTTGCTCCCACTCTCGTCGTCCCTTGTAAACTGTATACAAGTAAATAAGTTGGGCACACACTCCCTGCAGTAGGGAGAATTAAGAATTAAGTCTTTGGTAGACTGTAGGTATAATCCCTAAGGTAGGGAGACTCTCTAAGGAAGAGAGTGTAAAATTAGACCTCTGGAAGGCCATATATATATCAAGGAGATATATATATATATATATATATATATATATATATATATATATATATATTATTCCTAAGGTGGGAATAGAAAGGATAAAATTGATATAAATATATACTTGACGGCTTGGTTGACAGTGCCCCAAATCTGCTTTTGCTCATTAATTTTGCTGTATTGCTGTGCTGTTTAAGATAAGAAATGTTATTCTGTGTAAAAACCAGGAAGTAAGGTAAGACGCACTGTCTCTGTGTCTAGGGGCAACCCGTTAACTCGAGAATCTGTCGGAACAGTCGGAGCTATTTCAGCTCAGTACAGACGAATCCTGTTCTCTGATTAAACAACCATGATAGCAAATAAGGTTACGTTGTCTATTGAGACAACCACCTAAAGTTTTTTTTAGAAGGATAGTTGGAAATGGGTACTTCCCAGTCTAAACAATACCCACCTGCCAACCTGGGAGAATCATGCAAAGCTGTCATATGTAATTACTGTATATACACAGCGCAACATCAGGTCCTGTGAAAGAGCAAACGAGATAAGGGATAATAAAAGAAATAGGAACACAGAAATATAAAGGAACTTTTTCTTTACATACATTTATATAATATTCTGATTGCTTTTGTTTATAAAGTAGATGGATTGTCTTGTGTTTTGCTGCAAATAAATTTGTCAGTGTTTGCTGTACTTTCTTTTCTTTGCAATACAATTGAGAAATGTAGGTTAGAGAATTTTCCTCTGTGTCTTTGAGGCTGTAGAGATTGTGGAATCTTTTTCCAGAAATATGTAACAGTGGAAGATTTATGGTCTATCTTGTTTGTAAGTGTAAGACAGTGGGTTTATTTTCTCCCAGCAGAAAATTCTTAAGGTCGTATTTAGTTTGGATAAGAAAACTGTCATGTGTATGGAATGTTGTTGTTGAACTTTTTAAGGTGGATTCCAGTATTTGTAGTTAAATGTTTGTGGAGAGATGTCTTAGGAAGAGGAGTGTTAGTTGGTAATTATTGTAAGTTAAGTACGGAACTGAAGGGAGTAGTTCCTAGAATTGTTTTAGTAAGTGATTTGAAAGAGATTTTGTATGTGAATTTGATCCAAAATGGAGTTTGTTTTGGAATAGATTGCAAATAGTAAATACGGAAAGAGAAAACAGGCAGCCCTCATTATTATAGAGAAATTGTGGTTCATCCCTGTGATTACAATTTAATTTTGTAAAAAGGAATTAATCCTTTTACACATATGATGTATCTGAATTGAATGTGTCAAGGACACCATGACTCAGACTGACATCAGACTTATTGTACAAATTTTTAGACTCTGATACAGAGTCAGAATGGAATTGGACTAACGTCCCTTCCATTATGTGACAATGACTTTAGATTTGTCCAGGATTTAAGGGCAATTAATTACTTAGTCATCCCAATTGCCCCGATTGTCCCTGATATCACTGCTCTCATTACGGCCATTCCCCATGACGCCACTATATTTATTATTATTGGTTTATCAAACGCATTATTTTCGGTCCCATTGGACTTTGAGACACAACTTCTTATGGCTTTCATTTTTTATGGGCGCCAATTAACATGGACCCGTCTTCCACTAAGGCTACGTGGATTCACCAGCTGCTTACTCACTGGTGATCCAACAATACCTTGTGGTCATGGACCCGTGTCATGGTTCTGTCCCCATTCAGTACGTCAAATGACTTACTGTTTGTTGTGTAGTCCTCCCAGGGAAGCCAATAGACAGGATTCACTCAGTTTGCTACAGCAGCTGATGGATCCCTGAATGCTCACACTATGACTCAATTTTACGTACGGCTGCTAAGGGGGACAGCCCAAAACATATTCAGTGGACTCCAGGCATGACTGAAGCTTATGTGACCTTAAAAGTTAGAATTATGAGGCCACCGCTTTAGGACTACCTGATTATTGTAAACCATTTCATTTGTATGCAAGGGACAACTGTAAAACCATGGCCGCGGTCTGTGCCCCAGATCATGGATGTAGTATGTGCCCTGTTGCATTCTTTTCCAAAGTAGTCCCTACTCCGGTCCAGGGGATTGCGGTGTGTCTCCAAGCATTTGGCTGCTTGCGATGTGGCCGTACAGAAAGCATTCCCTTCCCTCCTTCAGCTGCTCTAGCAGAAGGACTGACAGAGAGAACAGAAACCGCAGCACAACCCCCCCCCCCCTGCATCCAGTAGTACACTGAAAACAAAACTAGTAAAAACTGATAACACATAGCAAGTACAAAGAATCACAATGATTTTATATCTAGAGGTAATGCTTTAGCTGACAGAGTTGCAAACAGTTGAAACTGTAATTTTGCATCAGAAACTTAAAATCACACTGCCAGACATACATACAAAGATGTATACAGTGTCTACAGAATAACTCTACAGTACCTAACAAAGCATTACATGATCATTTGCCTCCACCCACAGCTTCATTCACCCATTTAAAATTGATTTTACTCATATCCCAAAGACAGGATCAAAGCAATTGTACCTGTTGGTGATAGTAGACCAGTTCTCACGGTGGCCTGAGGCCTTTGTATATATATATATATATATATATATATATATATATATATATATATATATGTATATATATATATATATATATATATATATATATATATATATATATAAATGTGTACCCACTGAATTCATATAAATAAATTAAACCCTAAGATGTCCACATGGAATAATAGTTATAATTCCTCTATTTATATCATATAATAATCTATAAGGTGGGGGAATATAAATACATTATAGATATTCCAGATGGAGGTTGGAACATGTCATTCCATACCATATATTCCTATAAGATAGAAAAAAATAAGCTACATCTGTCATCCCATATTCGTATATGCCCCTCTGACTTGAAAAGAGTTAAAGGGTAACCATAACAACCATTGGACTATTGGACTATAAATAGGAGGCCCCGTCGAGGCCTTTGCCTTTCCCTTTGAAAAATTCACACCCACGTGACGAAACGTGCGTCAGGGTTGCGTCTGACGTCAGACGCTAACATTGTGAACATGCAGCGCTTCCAGCACAGCTCCGTAATTTAGGAGGTTCTTGTCACCTTTTTGTGTCCTAACTCTAGTACATGGGAGAGCCTGGTACTATAGGAGGGTCTTGCCTAGTGGTAACGCATTTAATGAATCTATAATCCCCAAATAACAAACTAGAAATTAAAAGGTGACATAAATGTGATACCCGGAAATGGGGGATATAAGAAACGCCACAGGCATGATATAGGAATGGAAGTGGGGACAATCTGGCTAAAGAGCGTCTCCCTATAAACTTCTATATTAAAATAACCTCCTCCGTGGAATTGTTATACCAATTTTACCAGCTAGACAAACACAGTTTAAATACACTAAATAACCGGTATATGTACTTTAAGGGTGCATTGACTTTAAGAGGACATTACAACATATAAAACAACAGCACTAAGTATGTTAGATATATAAATAATCTGACTACAATTTAAAGTGTGTGTTTGTAATAAATCTAAGGTGTCAGGATCCCAGGATATAAATACAATATCTCTAAAGTATTGATAGAGTGAGATACATGTATGGAAGTCTGGAAGCTAAACCTAATATACTGATTAAGATAAGATAATAGGAAATAAGATCATCTGGATTGATCCTTCAAGAATTAATGATTTACTTATCCTAGGTGCTAAAAATAAGGGATTCAATATTAAGGGCCCTATTAAATTCCAGCCTCGTAAATAAGAGGCTTCTACTTAAGCCCTACGTACTGCAAAGTTTCTCTAAGTTACAATGCTATTACAATCGCCCTGTTGCGAGCAACGTATGATCTACGCAGCAGGGCCATACGTATCAACACTATGAAAATGTACATGAGAAGTGACAGCCTGCGAGATGATATCGCAGGCTCCTGCACCTCAACAAGTAGTGCAGGAGTCCTAAACGGGACCTCCGCGGCAGTCCCCCACATAAGCCCTGCCGTTGGGGGTATTCCAACCACCCCCCCGGCACCTAAAATTAACCCCCCTTTATGCGGGGGTCCCCATCGGGACCCCCGAAGTGTCCTCACATTAACACCTTGCTGCAGCCCCCACACATTAACCCCTTGCAGCGGGGGTCCCCGATCGGCACCGATCAGACACCCCCTGCATTTAATACTTTTAAATTCCCCAAAGGGCCCGCGGCACACTATTAGCCAATCCCGGCCACGGCACCTAAAATTAACCCCCCTTTATGCTGGGGGTCCCCATCGGGACCTCCCAAGTGTCCCCACATTAACCCCTTGCAGCAGGGGTCCCCGATCTGCATAGATCAGGCCCCTGCTGCATTTAAAAAATGTAAATTCCCCGCCACGGCTCCTTAAAGTTCCTGCGGCACACTATTACTAATCCCGGCCGCGGCAGCAACAATTAACCCCCCTTTATGCTGGGGGTCCCCATCAGGACCCCCGAAGTGTCCCCACATTAAGCCCTTGCTGCAGGGGTCCATAGGGACCCCCGCAGCCCCCCCACATTAACCCCCTGCAGCGGGGTCCCCGATCGGCACCGATCGTGACCCTGCTGCATTTAAATTTTTTACATTTCCTGCCTCGCGGGTCCTTAAAGGTAAAGGTCCTGAAAGGACTCACACTAAAAAACATTAACCCCAGGCATTTATAATTAACTCTATAATTTATGGGGGTCAATACAGACCCCCATAAGCCAATAATTAACCCTAAAACTCATGGGGGTCAATACAGACCCCCATAAGCACTTAATTAACCCTGTCACTCATGGGGGTCAATACAGACCCCCATAAGCCTCTATTTAAACCCATCAGTCCCATAAGGGTATATTATGACACCTATGGGGCTGTTAAAACCCTAACATTACCACATAAGTGCCATGACGGTCCACATGGACCATCATGACACTAACTACAAACACTACACTATAATCCCCAATAAACCATTTAATCTAAACTAACCCCCCTCTACACTAATCTATTAACACTTACACTACCTACCTACACTATCTACCCCCTAATAAACCTCCCCACCACTCTAATTACAAAAAATAAAAAAAACTACCTTACAGAAAATAAAAAAACCTAAGTCACCAAAAATAAAAATAAACTACCGTACAGAAAGAAAACTACAGTACAGAAAAAAAAACCTACAGTACAGAAAAAAAACTACAGTACAGAAAATAAAAAAACCTACAGTACAGAAAAAAAAATACATTACAACCCCCCCCCCCACGACAGAAAAAAAAAATTACACACCTAAAAAGGAAAGACAGACATACACAATACAATACATACATACAATACATTACATACAATACATTACATACAATACATTACATATAATACATTACATATAATACATTACATACAATACAAATCAAATACCCCCTATCTATCTAACATACAATCTATTTAATATAAAATAAATCATAACTATATTAAATACATCCCCCTATCTATCTAATATACAATAAATCCTAACTACATACACAGACCCTAATTCTAAGCTAAAATAAAATAATTACAGTCCTAAATACATACACAGACTCTAATTCTAAGCTAAAATAAAATAATTAAGACCACTTACCTTTAAGATGTCCCTTCAGATCACTAACCTAGGGGTAAAACAAAACAAAACAATTAGTACAAAACATTAACATAAAATAAATAAACATTATATACATTCTAAATATTCAACTCACCTTTCCAGCATGTCCGGTCACTGTTCAGTTCTTCCGGCGCGGCCCTGTTAAAAAAACACAATACATTAATACAATATACAAACACCAAATAAAATAAACATATAAATATACATTCAACTTACCTCCCCGCGATGTCCAAGGCCTCCTTCCCTTCAGCCCCGGCTGGACCCTGGAACCATCCGCGCTCTAAAAAAAAAAAAAAAATTACGGAGATCTGCACTCGCAGACCTCCCCAACGCTAATGAGCCTCCCGGAGTCTTTTCCGGGAGGAAATTGTCAATGGCGGCTTGTGATTGGCTGAAAAAGCTGTCTATCAATTTCAGCCAATCAGAAGTCGTCAATGTGTGAGCCAATCAGGATGCGCAGATGTCGTCACCTAATCACTCCGTGGCGGTGTATCCCATAGTGATTGGCTGAAGGCATCTGCGCCTTGTGATTGGTTCCAATAAAGATTAACAGGTGCTTTAGCCAATCAAGGTGGGATATTGGGGTGTATCCCATCCTGATGGGCTCACACATTGACGACTTCTGATTGGCTGAAATTGATAGACAGCTTTTTCAGCCAATCACAAGCCGCCATTGCCAATTTCCTCCCAGAAAAGACTCCGGGAGGCTCATTAGCGTTGGGGAGGCCTGCGAGTGCAGATCTCCGTTATTTTTTTAAATTTTTTTAGTTAGAGTGGTGGGGAGGTTTATTAGGGGGTAGATAGTGTAGGTAGGTAGTGTAAGTGTTAATAGATTAGTGTAGAAGGGGGTTAGTTTAGATTAAATGGTTTATTGGGGGTTATAGTGTAGTGTTTGTAGTTAGTGTCATGATGGTCCTTGTGGACCGTCATGGCACTTATGTGGTTAATGTTAGGGTTTTAACAACCCCATAGGTGTCATAATATACCCTTATGGGGCAGATGGGGTTAAATAGAGGCTTATGGGGGTCTGTATTGACCCCCATGAGTGACAGGGTTAATTAAGGGCTTATGGGGGTCTGTATTGACCCCCATGAGTTATAGGGTTAATTATGGCCTTATGGGGGTCTGTATTGACCCCCATGAATTATAGGGTTAATTATTGGCTTATGGGGGTCTGTATTGGCCCCCATGAATTAAAGGGTAATTAAGTGCTTTTGGGGGTCTGTATTGACCCCCATGAGTGACGGGGTTAAATAGAGGCTTATGGGGGTCTATATTGACCCCCATGAGTGACGGGGTTAATTAAGTGCTTATGGGGGTCTGTATTGATTCCCATGAGTGATGGGGTTAATTATTGGCTTATGGAGGTCTGTATTGACCCCCATGAATTATAGGGTTAATTAAGGCCTTATGGGGTCTGTATTGACCCCCATGAGTTATGGGGTAAATTAAGTGATTATGGGCGTCTGTATTGACCCCCATAAATTATAGGGTTAATTAAGTGCTTATAAGGGTCTATATTGACCCCCATGAATTATAGGGTTAATTAAGGCCTTATGGGGTCTGTATTGACCCCATGAGTTATGGGGTTAATTAAGTGCTTATGGGGATCTGTATTGACCCCCATGAATTATAGGGTTTATTAAGTGCTTATGGGGGTCTGTATTGACCCCCATGAATTATAGGGTTAATTAAGTGCTTATGGAGGTCTGTATTGACCCCCATGATTTATAGGGTTATTTAAGTACTTTTGGGGGTCTGTATTGACCCCCATGAGTGACTACGTTAATTATTGGCTTATGGGGGCCTGTATTTACCCCCATGAGTTATAGGGTTAATTAAGGCTTTATGGGGTCTGTATTGACCCCCATGAGTTATGGGGTTTATTAAGTGCTTATGGGGGTCTGTATTGACACCCATGAATTATAGGGTTAATTAAGGCCTTATGGGGTCTGTATTGACCCCCATGAGTTATGGGGTTTATTAAGTGCTTATGGAGGTCTGTATTGACCCCCATGATTTATAGGGTTATTTAAGTACTTATGGGGGGCTGTATTGATCCCCATGAAAGACGGGGTTAATTATTGGCTTATGCGGGCCTGTATTGACCCCCATGAGTTATAGGGTTAATTAAGGCCTTATGGGGTCTGTATTGACCCCCATGAATTATAGGGTTAATTATTGGCTTATGGGGGTCTGTATTGGCCCCCATGAATTATAGGGTTAATTAAGTGCTTATGGGGGTCTGTACTGACCCCCATGAGTAACGGGGTTAAATAGAGGCTTATGGGGGTCTATATTGACCCCCATGAGTGATGGGGTTAATTAAATGCTTATGGGGGTCTGTATTGATTCCCATGAGTGACGGGGTTAATTATTGGCTTATGGGGGTCTGTATTGACCTCCATGAATTATAGGGTTAATTAAGGCCTTATGGGGTCTGTATTGACCCCCATGAGTTATGGGGTAGATTAAGTGCTTATGGGGGTCTGTATTGACCCCCATGAATTATAGGGTTAATTAAGTGCTTATGGGGGTCTGTATTGACCCCCATGAATTATAGGTTTAATTAAGGCCTTATGGGGCCTGTATTGACCCCCATGAGTTATGGGGTTAATTAAGTGCTTATGGGGGTCTGTATTGACCCCCATGAATTATAGGGTTAATTAAGTGCTTATGGGGGTCTGTATTGACCCCCATGAATTATAGGGTTAATTAAGGCCTTATGGAGGTCTGTATTGACCGCCATGATTTATATGGTTATTTAAGTACTTATGGGGGTCTGTATTGACCCCCATGAGTGACTGGGTTAATTATTGGCTTATGGGGGTCTGTACTTACCCCCATGAGTTATAGGGTTAATTAAGGCCTTATGGGGTCTGTATTGACCCCCATGAGTTATGGGGTTTATTAAGTGCTTATGGGGGTCTGTATTGACCCCCATGAATTATAAGGTTAATTAAGGCCTTATGGGGTCTGTACTGACCCCCATAAGTTATGGGGTTTATTAAGTGCTTATGGAGGTCTGTATTGACCCCCATGATTTATAGGGTTATTTAAGTACTTATGGGGGTCTGTATTGACCCCCATGAGTGACGGGGTTAATTATTGGCTTATGGGGGCCTGTATTGACCCCCATGAGTTATAGGGTTAATTAAGACCTTATGGGGTCTGTATTGACCCCCATGAGTTATGGGGTTTATTAAGTGCTTATGGGGGTCTGTATTGACCCCCATGAATTATAGGGTTAATTAAGTGCTTATGGGGGTCTGTATTGACCCCCATGAGTGACAGGGTTAAATAGAGGCTTATGGGGGTCTATATTGACCCCCATGAGTGACGGGGTTAATTAAGTGCTTATGAGGGTCTGTATTGATTCCCATGAGTGACGGGGTTAATTATTGGCTTATGGGGGTCTGTATTGGCCCCCATGAATTATAGGGTTAATTAAGTGCTTATGGAGGTCTGTATTGACCCCCATGATTTATAGGGTTATTTAAGTACTTATGGGGGTCTGTATTGACCCCCATGAGTGACTGGGTTAATTTTTGGCTTATGGGGGCCTGTATTTACCCCCATGAATTATAGGGTTAATTAAGGCCTTATGGGGTCTGTATTGACCCCCATGAGTTATGGGGTTTATTAAGTGCTTATGGAGGTCTGTATTGACCCCCATGATTTATAGGGTTATTTAAGTACTTACAGGGGTCTGTATTGACCCCCATGAGTAATGGGGTTAATTATTGGCTTATGGGGGCCTGTATTGACCCCCATGAGTTATAGGGTTAATTAAGACCTTATGGGGTCTGTATTGACCCCCATGAGTTATGGGGTTTATTAAGTGCTTATGGGGTCTGTATTGACCCCCATGAATTATAGGATTAATTAAGTGCTTATGGGGGTCTGTATTGACCCCCATGAGTGAAGGGGTTAAATAGAGGCTTATGGGGGTCTATATTGACCCCCATGAGTGACGGGGTTAATTAAGTGCTTATGGGGGTCTGTATTGATTCCCATGAGTGACGGGGTTAATTATTGGCTTATGGGAATCTGTATTGACCCCCATGAATTATAGGGTTAATTAAGGCCTTATGGGGTCTGTATTGACCCCCATGAGTTATGGGGTAAATTAAGTGCTTATGGGGGTCTGTTTTGACCCCCATGTATTATAGGGTTAATTAAGTGCTTATGGGGGTCTGTATTGACCCCCATGAATTATAGGGTTAATTAAGGCCTTATGGGGTCTGTATTGACCCCCATGAGTTATGGGGTTAATTAAGTGCTTATGGGGGTCTGTATTGACCCCCATGAATTATAGGGTTAATTAAGGCCTTATGGGGTCTGTATTGACCCCCATGAGTTATGGGGTTTATTAAGTGCTTATGGGGGTCTGTATTGACCCCCATGAATTATAGGATTAATTAAGTGCTTATGGGGGTCTGTATTGACCCCCATGAGTGAAGGGGTTAAATAGAGGCTTATGGGGGTCTATATTGACCCCCATGAGTGACGGGGTTAATTAAGTGCTTATGGGGGTCTGTATTGATTCCCATGAGTGACGGGGTTAATTATTGGCTTATGGGAATCTGTATTGACCCCCATGAATTATAGGGTTAATTAAGTGCTTTTGGGGGGTCTGTATTGACCCCCATGAGTGACAGAGTTAATTAAGGCCTCTTGGGGGTCTGTATTGACCCCCATGAGTTATGGGGTTAATTAAGTGCTTATCAGGGTCTGTATTGACCCCCATGAATTATAGGGTTAATTAATTGCTTATGGGGGTCTGTATTGGCCCCCATGAATTATAGGGTTAATTAAGTGCTTATGGAGGTCTGTATTGACCCCCATGATTTATAGGGTTATTTAAGTACTTATGGGGGTCTGTATTGACCCCCATGAGTGACTGGGTTAATTATTGGCTTATGGGGGCCTGTATTTACCCCCATGAATTATAGGGTTAATTAAGGCCTTATGGGGTCTGTATTGACCCCCATGAGTTATGGGGTTTATTAAGTGCTTATGGAGGTCTGTATTGACCCCCATGATTTATAGGGTTATTTAAGTACTTACGGGGGTCTGTATTGACCCCCATGAGTAATGGGGTTAATTATTGGCTTATGGGGGCCTGTATTGACCCCCATGAGTTATAGGGTTAATTAAGACCTTATGGGGTCTGTATTGACCCCCATGAGTTATGGGGTTTATTAAGTGCTTATGGGGTCTGTATTGACCCCCATGAATTATAGGATTAATTAAGTGCTTATGGGGGTCTGTATTGACCCCCATGAGTGAAGGGGTTAAATAGAGGCTTATGGGGGTCTATATTGACCCCCATGAGTGACGGGGTTAATTAAGTGCTTATGGGGGTCTGTATTGATTCCCATGAGTGACGGGGTTAATTATTGGCTTATGGGAATCTGTATTGACCCCCATGAATTATAGGGTTAATTAAGGCCTTATGGGGTCTGAATTGACCCCCATGAGTTATAGGGTTAATGAAGTGCTTATGGGTGTCTGTTTTGACCCCCATGTATCATAGGATTAATTAAGTGCTTATGGTGCTCTGTATTGACCCCCATGAGTTGTAGGGTTAATTAAGGCCTTATGGGGTCTGTATTGACCCCCATGAGTTATGGGGTTAATTAAGTGCTTATGGGGGTCTGTATTGACCCCCATGAATTATAGGGTTAATTAAGGCCTTATGGGGTCTGTATTGACCCCCATGAGTTATGGGGTTTATTAAGTGCTTATGGGGGTCTGTATTGACCCCCATGAATTATAGGATTAATTAAGTGCTTATGGGGGTCTGTATTGACCCCCATGAGTGAAGGGGTTAAATAGAGGCTTATGGGGGTCTATATTGACCCCCATGAGTGACGGGGTTAATTAAGTGCTTATGGGGGTCTGTATTGATTCCCATGAGTGACGGGGTTAATTATTGGCTTATGGGAATCTGTATTGACCCCCATGAATTATAGGGTTAATTAAGTGCTTTTGGGGGGTCTGTATTGACCCCCATGAGTGACAGAGTTAATTAAGGCCTCTTGGGGGTCTGTATTGACCCCCATGAGTTATGGGGTTAATTAAGTGCTTATCAGGGTCTGTATTGACCCCCATGAATTATAGGGTTAATTAATTGCTTATGGGGGTCTGTATTGGCCCCCATGAATTATAGGGTTAATTAAGTGCTTATGGAGGTCTGTATTGACCCCCATGATTTATAGGGTTATTTAAGTACTTATGGGGGTCTGTATTGACCCCCATGAGTGACTGGGTTAATTATTGGCTTATGGGGGCCTGTATTTACCCCCATGAATTATAGGGTTAATTAAGGCCTTATGGGGTCTGTATTGACCCCCATGAGTTATGGGGTTTATTAAGTGCTTATGGAGGTCTGTATTGACCCCCATGATTTATAGGGTTATTTAAGTACTTACGGGGGTCTGTATTGACCCCCATGAGTAATGGGGTTAATTATTGGCTTATGGGGGCCTGTATTGACCCCCATGAGTTATAGGGTTAATTAAGACCTTATGGGGTCTGTATTGACCCCCATGAGTTATGGGGTTTATTAAGTGCTTATGGGGTCTGTATTGAC
The DNA here is from genome assembly GCA_027410445.1 of Discoglossus pictus. NCBI lineage: Eukaryota > Metazoa > Chordata > Amphibia > Anura > Alytidae > Discoglossus > Discoglossus pictus. The sequence continues at coordinate 33,485,329 of CM050166.1, read as the reverse complement.
CCCCATGAATTATAGGATTAATTAAGTGCTTATGGGGGTCTGTATTGACCCCCATGAGTGAAGGGGTTAAATAGAGGCTTATGGGGGTCTATATTGACCCCCATGAGTGACGGGGTTAATTAAGTGCTTATGGGGGTCTGTATTGATTCCCATGAGTGACGGGGTTAATTATTGGCTTATGGGAATCTGTATTGACCCCCATGAATTATAGGGTTAATTAAGGCCTTATGGGGTCTGTATTGACCCCCATGAGTTATGGGGTAAATTAAGTGCTTATGGGGGTCTGTTTTGACCCCCATGAATTATAGGGTTAATTAAGTGCTTATGGGGGTCTGTATTGACCCCCATGAATTATAGGGTTAATTAAGGCCTTATGGGGTCTGTATTGACCCCCATGAGTTATGGGGTTAATTAAGTGCTTATGGGGTCTGTATTGACCCCCATGAATTATAGGGTTAATTAAGGCCTTATGGGGTCTGTATTGACCCCCATGAGTTATGGGGTTTATTAAGTGCTTATGGGGGTCTGTATTGACCCCCATGAATTATAGGATTAATTAAGTGCTTATGGGGGTCTGTATTGGCCCTCGTGAATTATAGGGTTAATTAAGTGCTTTTGGGGGGTCTGTATTGACCCCCATGAGTGACAGAGTTAATTAAGGCCTCTTGGGGGTCTGTATTGACCCCCATGAAATATTGGGTTAATTAAGTGCTTTTGGGGGTCTGTATTGACCCTCATGAGTTATAGGGTTAATTAAGTGCTTATGGGGGTCTGTATTGACCCCATGAGTGACAGGGTTAATTAAGGCCTTTATGGGGGACTGTGTTGACCCCCATGAATTATAGGGTTAATTATAGTTGCCTGGGGTAATATTTTTTAGTGTGAGTTCTTTCAGGACCTTTACGGTCCTTTAAGGACCCGCGAGGTGGGACATTTAAAATTTGAAATGCAGCAGGGTCACGATCGATGCAGTCATATCGCAAAGCAGGCTGCGGGAGATTTGTATTAGCAAACAGCAAAAAACTGCCTTTTGCGAGCACCGAGAGAACTACGAGGGAGATTTTAATGAGGCCCTAAATGTTTTTAAGGAATCATTTCCAATTCCCTTGGTTTTAAAGAGTTTTTCACAGATGTTGTTTCCTAAGAATATAAGTAAAATGTTATTATTTTTGTTTTCTCTAGTTCTTTATTGAACATCCCCACATACCTTACCAAAGATTATCCAAACTTTTATTCCACTACCCACACTTCTAGGAAGGAAGGAGCTGCTATTCTTATACACAGAAACTTCCCGTTCCAACCGGAGTCCAAGGTAGTAGACCAAGAGGGCTCCTTTTTAATTTTGAAAGATACCATACTAGGAGTTAGGATTTCTCTAGTTTCTATGTATTCCTCCACCACAACTCCCTACTCGGCTTTGATTACATTTCTTAGAACACTTGAAGGTGAGGACTGGGGGAAGCTCATCATAGGAGCTGACCTCAATTTTGCCCTCAAACTTGCTATAGATAGGTCTAGAACTCCAACAGATTGCCGCTTTTCTAACAAACCGTGACAAATCAAAAAACTTTTACACTTTCTAAACCTAGTGGACGCCTGGAGGGGCCACCATCCACGCGATAAAGAATTTACCTACTACTTTCAGGCATACAACTCTTACTCACATATTGACACTCTCCTCATCAGCTCCTCTCTCTTTGATAGCACATTGAAAGCAAACATACATCCCTGCAAATGGTCTGACCATGCAGCTGTTTCTCTTAATTTAAATCTTGGGCCATATCTAAACATACCCTACTCTTGGAAACTAAACAAATACCTTTTATCCATACCATCATATTTAGACCAGATCTCTTCTGACCTCAAATTATTTTTTGACACCAATTCTAATGTAGAAACTTTGGCAGGGTGCTTGTGGGTAGCCCATAAGACATTCATCCGAGGCACCTGTATAAAACTAGCCTCTCACTATAAAAGAAAATCCCACCAGAAAGAACAAGAACTAATGAAGCTGATGGATTTTATAGAAAAACAGAACCAGCTCTCGCCCTCACCCTCTTTAAGGCACCAAATAAAAAAAAAACAGATTGGAACTTGATATTATTATTATCTCAACAGACCTCATTCCTGCCCTTCACATATCCATCAGAACTGCACACCAGCCCCGCTTCTAAGACCTCATTCCAAAGCACTTAGGCATACTGGACATCTCTTCTATTTAAAAGCGAACAAACCAGACAAATTATTGGCCAGAAGTCTGCTATCTAAATTATCCCAAACTAAAATCTCCCAAATTCGCACTCCGTCCGGTCTCCCAACTATAAGCCAAAACGAGATTCAAAATACCTTAAAAAATGTTTATCAAAACATTTACTCAACCCAAATCTCAGCCCATGACAGAGTGATTACCTCATACCTAAATTCATTTGATCTCCCCTCAATTTCTCCTCTAGACCTCCAAAATATAAAAAGAGAAGTAGCTTGCGAGGAGGTCCAAGACACAATTAAGAACCTGAAATCAGGGAAATCACCTGGTCCAGATGGAGTTACCAATCTATATTATAAAATATTCCCTGAGATCCTTGTTCCTTATTTATGTAATTTATTTCATTCGATCCTCAGAGGTGAGGCAATGCCTCCGGAATTAAATCAAGCAGACTTAACGCTTTTTCACAAAGAAGAGAGAGACCCTATGGAAGCAAAAACTACCAGCCAATTTCGCTTTTGAAAGGTGATGTCAAGTTACTGGCTAAAAGAATATTGAATTTCTTACCTGATCTCATACACCAACCCAATCTGGTTTCATACTCCACAGACAAACAGGGGACAATATTAGGAGAATTTTGAATATCATACACCTATCCTGAAAATCCAACTCCGCTCTCTGCCTGCTCGCACTTGATATCGAAAAGGCGTTTGACATGCTTGAATGGCCTTTTCTGTTTGCTAATTTGTCCAATTTTTGATTTACGGGAAGGTTTATCAATATGCTATGGATATACTACAACTCCCCCAGGGCTAACCTAAAACTTCCAGGATCGCAAAGAGCATGCATTTCATACAAAAGGGAACCAGACAGGGATGTCCTTTATCCCCCCTGATCTTTGCCTTAGCTATTGAGCCCCTTGCTTAGGCCATCAGGGCCAATTCGGCGATTGAGGGCTTTAAGGCAGGACACATCACCTCAAATGCTCTCTGTTTGCTAGTGACCCTTTTTGCTCACTGGAAAAACCTGAGTCATCTATAGAGGCACTGATGTCTACTATTGACCAATATAGTGCCCTCTCAGGTCTCCGCCTGAACCTTGACAAAACTGAAGCTCTCAGTTTAGGTTTCTCCCTAGAAACCCTGAATAGCCTAAAATCAACCTACAATTTCATTTGGCCTACTTCCGACATAAAATACCTTGGTGTTAATATAACTAACACAATATCAGGCCTTTACAAGGTAAACTATCCCCTCTTTTCAAATCCTTAACAACAGACATTGATACTTGGTCTAGATCGCACATTTCTTGGACGGCCTTTTTGCCTCAAAAATGTCTTACCTAAACGTCTTTACTTATTTAGGACCCTGCTTATCCCAGTAAACAGCAAAAAACAAATTTGTTTCAAAACCAATTTTTTTAATTCATTTGGAGGAATAGGCATCCCAGAATAGCGAAAAAGATTATGTTTTGGCACAAATCAAAGGGAGGTTTATCTTGTCCTAATTGTTCCTACTATTTTAAAGCAGCACCATTGGCATTCATACCTATTGCCCATTCTACCAAGCACCAGCCTAGCTTGATATCTTATGGTTCCCTTACCCTGACTCACTCAGGACCAATTTCCTGAACCCAATGATCAACCTTATTTTGAAAACCTGGAGATGGGCTAAGTCATAATACCAATTAACTCAACCTCTTTCACCTCTCACTTCATTATTCTCACTATCGACCATGCAAGTGACCTTCTCAACAGCTTCAATAGGTTTTTGGACTTCTCCTAAATTAGATAGGGTAGGATCATGGTTCATGAATAATCACATCCTTTCTTCAGATCAAATGGGACAGGACTTTAATATCCCCAGACAAAACCTCTTTAACTACACTAAACTTAAGACACTTGCAGCCTTTTTAAATTGCGATTCAGCAAATTTAAAAGGGCTCTATTTAAGCACATAGCATATTTTATTTACATAGAAGTTCACTAACTAAAAACTTCTGTAAAAAAATATGCTATGTGCTTAAATAGAGCCCTTTTAAATTTGCTGAATCGCAATTTAATAAGGCTGTTGGTTTCTACAATGTATAAAAAACATGGCCCACCCAATCTTATGGTTAACAGTAGTTTGCCAAAATGTACCCCGATCCAAAGGGTTCCTAGGGTCTCTATACACATTTTTTAACACTCCCCCAGACAAACAGAACCCTTCCTTCATGTTGAAATGGGATTTGGATCAATAACAAATGGACCGAGGCCTGCTCGAACCTTACTAAATGCTCGATAAGCTATATCCTCTTAGAAACTTCTATAAAGATCATTCCTAGGGCTTATATGACCCCTGTGCTGATATACAAAATCACTTCCAAGGGGAATGACAAATGCTTCAGAGGATGCCAAACACTGGGTGATTTCCTCCACGCATAAAGGCTGTGCCCCATAGTTCAGGAAGTCTGATCTAAGACTGTTAAACTAATATTTAATTGCCTTGTGGTCAGATTTTGCCACTTGCCTGGTGGGTATTCACTTTACTAATTTGGACTCACAGGGTAATAAACTGGTTCAATTAATAATGCTGGCAGCTAAAAACATTATTGACTGGTTTTGGAAAGATAGTCTTATTAAATTTCAAGATGTAATCAATAAAATTAATTATATCTTTATAAACGAAAGGTTGACCCATATCTTATTAGACTCATATTGTACTTTCTTGCGTATATGGGAGCCTTGGATGACATAGCTGGAGTGTATTTCAGGGGTGCCTTGAAATCAAGGAGCTTCTTGAAGCTCTTTTCCCAATTTTGGAGGAGAGTGGAGACAGGAGCGGATTGGAACAAGTGGTCTCGGAGACAGAGCTGGGATGCTTGGACATTCATTACCTAATAACCCCTTATGTGGGTTCAACTAAAAGGTAGTACTGGGAGACAATTAGGGCACCATGGACCCCACCCGCCACATAAGAAGCTTTCTAAAGGCATGGCATGTTCTAAGCAGGATGCAATTTTTGCTGATTAGTGCGAAGCCTTATACATTGTAATGTTGAAGAATAGAAATAATCACAAAACAAATCTGCAAAATAATTAGGACAATATTTTGTTACTAAAAAAAATGTTCAAAATATGCAACACTGCTTTCTCTATAATGTGTATGAGAAACACATTACCGTACATATTTTTCTCTTACATTAATCTTTTGTTACTCGGGGGTTTCTATATTTCAATGTTGTAAAACATCTTCAGACCCTACACAAACATCAGGTTCTCAAGCTTTCATATATATAGCGCCCAGATTCAGGATCTCTCTACAAAGCTCAGTCAGAGATGGCCTTAATTTGGGGTTTTCAAACAGAGACTGAAGATCATGCTCTTCATCCAGGCCTTCCAATAGCCTACAAGTATTTCTCTTTTTTTTCCCGATTTCTCTTTGAAACTAGGAGAAAAGCGATATATAAATGTATTGTTATTTATCTTTTATTTTTCTGTCTTGCATGTGCTCCACGTGCCCTTTAGTGATATTTTTTTTATTATTACATTTTATTTTAACTTCTGTTTGAAGTGTTTTTTTTGTAAAATAGTTTTTTGACAAATTATTTGTCTGAGCATATTTCATTAGTTATTTGGCTTTGAATATTTACCTTCATTCATCAAATATATATTCGCAAACTTACACTTCTGACAGACATGTTTGGATCAGATCACACGCGTAGTATTTCACAGAGTGAGAGAGACAAAAATACTCAATGTAATTGCTATATACATACATATATACTGTATTATACAATATATGGGCCTCATTCTATTAGCGGCCGCAGCCGTTGCGGGGCCGCAAGGACCGGCCGCAAGCTATTCTGCTATTCTATTCCCTTACGGCCGGAGGCTCCGGCAGGCTTGCGGCCGGTGCCTTGCTATCTCTTGCGGCCGCTCGCGCCGGAGGAAAGCCTTTGATCTAAAACGGCCGCAAGAGATTTGCAATTCAATTGCTCCGGGAAACCTCTCTGCAAGGCTAAAAGCGAGCCGCAGCTTACTTGCAGGAAAGAGGTCTCGCTAGCACCAATTAAGCACATAAAATAGCTCAAATAAAGCCATCCTGCACTTTGAGAAGACTATAAAGGGATTTTAGGTGTTAGAAAAAATAGCACATAATTATCCTGTACTCAAATCCGTAAAATATTTTATTTTTAATATCCGTAAAATATCCATGTAAAAAGGCCAGAGTGCTTGGAGCACCTCAGACACACCCACGCCGCAGCCGGAAAATAAACAGTTAATTTGAACTCGGGTTTGGGCAGATGTGCAAGCTTGAGAGTGGGTTCCTTTTAATCCTCATGTCCCCCAATATGATCCCTAGCATTTACAGAGCTGTACAGTGCAGGCTTGAATTTATTTTTGCGTTTTTATATTTCACAGCTTACGGCCGGTTCCAAGATATGCGGCTGGCCGTAAGATGAGATCCTTGCGGGGCCGTATAATAGAATCGCGAGTTAACTGAACCCCCGCAAGGAATCGCAGCCTTACGGCCGATTTACGGCCGATAATAGAATGAGGCCCTAAGTCTGTTATCTTAATAAACATAAGGGACGACATACTGTGATAGAAATGACTGGTTGTGTGTATTTTATTCTCTCTACATCATGCCTGTTCAGAACACTTATGCAAAATACTTACCTTATTCTGAAAGGTCTCCATACTTTAAAGGAGTGTCAGCAGAATGAGAAATTGCATATATGCTATTCTTACTCTATTGGGCTCACTTTAATAACAATAAAATGCGTTCCCAATGGTTCTCTATAACTTGATGTAGCGCCACCACTGACCAGTACCATCTTTAATAATTAAATTTTCTAAGTTCCTTTCACCACACTTTAAAATGTATCAATATATAACACACTTGACACTTTTGTCTTTGTGTAAGTTACATTTTTTACTGACTTAGCTTACATGGTCTAGTTTAATTGCACAATCTTAATTAGTACATTTTTATCTGTTCAGTTATTTAGAGGCTTTCATATTACAGCACAAAGTATCATAACTATCCTAACCACGGCTCACATGAAATCCATAGGATTAATACTTTGCCATACACTTCGCCCATCCAATCCAGCTTTTGCTTACGTCATAGACACTGTAACCAAGGGCATGTAAACATGTGGACCCTTCACTAATCATTTACCTTTGAGAAAGCCGTATATTAGCGTAGAAACGGTCATTAGATAGTTTTTTACTAGGCAACCACCACCATAAAGAACCCTGAGCTAGCGTCTGAATGGGAATTTTATTAAGTAGCTGTGAGGGTCCATAGATAGGGCTACTTCAACAGAATTGAACTCTAAGTAGTTATGGCCTGCAACTCTCTTATCATTCATTTCATCACACATAGCAACTTCCTTTATGCTCCTTTTACCTTGTACGTGTGATTGATCAATTTCCCGAAGCCTGATACATTATGGGACTTGCAGGCCTATGGCAAACCCGTAACTTTTGGGCCTTCTGCTCTCATTGCTAGTCTCTCCCCCTTCTAAGTTTCGGGCTGCGTGATGATCGCATTTGGAGTTCATTGCAAGCATCTCCCCCACCGATCATTGCAGGCCTCAGCAAACCCGTAGCTTTCAGGCCTTCGGCACTCATTGCAGATCTTTCCCCCCTTCTAAATTTCGACCCAAGCGATGAGCACTCATGGGGAGCATCTCCCCCCCCCCCCCCCCGGCTCATTGTAGACCTCTGTAAACCCGTAACTTTCGGGCCTTTAGCACTCATTGTGAGTCTTTCCCCCCTTCTAAATGTGGGGCTGCGAAATATATGCATTTCCATTTAGATATAAATGTAAAGATATTTTTCCAGTTTTTCACTGAAATAGGATCCTTTGTTCTGTAATAGACACATTACCTAAGTAAATTCCTGAGCTAATTGAAAACGTTCAACTTAATGGTCTAGTTGTTAAAATGTGTATTTATTCAAATTTTTATGGTTAAGGTCCAGACATGGTGGAGCTTTCTTAGATACGGATGTTTACAGTGATACTTTCTCAGAACACAAATTATTTCTTGGTATATATAACTGACACCCATTATCGCTGACCATATCTCGTTTATAGTTTTGTAGGTCAAGTGTCATTAGCTAATTTTATTTTAATTATTTTAATTCTTTGATGGGGCAAGGAGGGCATTAATCAAAGAGGCAGCACAGAGACTTAAGGTAACCCTGGAGGAGCTGCAGAGTTCCACAGTAGAGACTGGAGTATCTGTACATAGGACGACAATAAGCTGTACACTCCTTAGAGTTGGGCTTTATGGCAGAGTGGCCAGAAGAAAGCCATTACGTTCAAAATGGCACGTTATGAGTTTGCCTCATATTGGAGACTCCCAAAATGTATGGGGGAAGGTGCTCTGGTCTGGAGACTAAAATTGAACTTTTTGGCCATCAAAGAAAACACTATGGGCTGCATTCAATTGCGATTTGGCCAATTGAATAGGGCTCTAAATAAGCACATAGCATATATTTTTCAAATAAGTTTTTAGTTAGTGAAAACCTTGCTTTTGGATAGATGTTTACTAACTAAAAACTTCTTTAAAAAGTATATGTTATGTGCTTTTTTAGCACCCTATTCAATTGGCCAAATTGCAATTGAATGAGGGCCTATGTCTGGTGCATGCCCAACACATCACATCACCCAAAGAACACCATTTTTCAGCCGCTGGGACTGGTAAACTGGTCAGATTTGAGGGAAAGATGGATGGTGCTAAATTCAGGGATATTCTTGAGCAAAACCTGTACCACTCTGTGTGTGATTTGAGGCTAGGACGGAGGTTCACCTTCCAGCAGGACAATGACCCCAAGCAAACTGCTAAAGCAACACTTGAGTGGTTTAAGGGGAAACATATACATGTGTTGGAATGGCCTAGTCAAAGCCCAGACCTGAATCCAATAGAAAATCTGTGGTCAGACATAAGGATTGCTGTTCACAGGCGCAAGCCATCCAACTTGAAGGAGCTGGAGCAGTTTTGCAAGGAGGAAAGGCAAAAATCCCAGTGGTAAGATGTGTCAAGCTCATAGACTTATCCAAAGCAACTTAGAGCTGTGATTGTCGCAAAAAGTGGCTCTACAAAGTATTGACTTTAGGCGGGTGAATCGTTACTTTTTTCTGTTATTTTGTCCTATTTGTTGTTTGCAATAAAAAAAAAAACAAATTTTCAAAGTTGTGGGCATATCCTGTAAATTAAATGATGCAAATCCTCAAACAATCCATGTTAATTCCAGGTTGGGAGGCAACAAAGCACGAAAAATGCCAAGGGGGTGAATACTTTTGCATGGCACTGTAAAAACCACAAATATCAGCTGTTATAACAATCTAATATATCCGATAATTAATTGTAATAAAAAACATTTTTTCTTTTGAATTAGAGATAATATTATAATTTGACTATAAAATCATATGAAATAATATGGTATGATATCTTAATAAATAGCTATTTGTAAACAAACCAAAATTATCAAAATTATCTCCAATGTCATAATTTACCATATTTTATTATAGTAAGCATATCGTGCATGTCTTATTTATGATTATGTGGGCTATGTGATAATAACTGATACTTAATAATTGCTGTACCTTGATAAATATCTGTTACAATTGTAAAATATAGTATAAAATATACTGAATTATTATCTATATTCATTTATAATAAATATATTGTCACATAATACAGTTACGTTTATTTCATGAGGCCAATGCTCCTAATATTGTGTGTTGTAAGAATTCAGAATTAGTCGAAACTGGCAAACATGTAATTTTTTTATTAATATTAATAAAGATCATTGAAATTAATAATATCCCCATATTAATTGCCAAAACCCACCACAGCTGAAAATATAAAACTGTCCTCAGGGAGCCTCACAATCCCCAAAAAGTGATGTGGACTTGAAACAAGAAAATGAAATCCCACTAGCAGCCTAACGGCTCGTTTCATCACTGTTACGTGACTTTCTCAAAGGCAGTAAAGTCTTATATTTTACCCCCTCCACCCCTTTTTTTTAATAATGTTTCTCCTTTAGTTGGCTTATGCAGAGTCTTAAATTTACTTTGTTTTTATGTTGTAATCAAAAAAATATGTCCCAAAATGTATTGTTTCTCTTTGTTTTTCTCTTTCTTCATGGAGGGGGAAGGCGATCACACGTTAAGCTCTGAAACTATTATCCCAAAATGTCACTCCTCTTCATAGGACACTAGTCATCAAGTATTACCTATCCAGTTCAATAATGGGTCTTGAAGTTTAGAGTTCATAAAATACTTGTGTCAGTCGCCTTTATACATTAACCCACAGCATATTCAATTTATATGCTCATTATATGTCTCCCATTGAGTTAATTATTACCCTCCCCATAAGGAACTGTAAAAGTCTCTCTTTATAGCAGCATCAGTTATTTTATGATAGACCCTCCTGGGTGTTCTTCTTAGCATACAATGCTTCTTACAATATCTCAATTTCTCCTGCAATGATGGGACCATCAGTGTCCATCTGTATTTGCTTCCCTGCAGAACTCTCATCTATGGAGAGAGTTTGGGCAGCCGGTGTTTTCCACGTTCATCATTCTCAGGAGCTGTCACCTTTCAGGATTACTCCTATGCCAGTATGTAGTTTCTGCCACAATTGAACTCCAAGAGGAGCACTCTCAAAATCAGTCACTCCAGACAACCAGGCATGGGATTGAAAGGCTAGGGAGTGGAAGGTAATGGGCTTGTGGCTATCCCAATTGCAGCTGAATCAATGAGCTGGCGTAATGGAGCCAATAGTAAAAGAGACCGTCATCATTATGTCACTTAAACATGGAAGTTACATTTCAATCACTTATGGTTTTATAAGTATTAACACATTGATTACCGGGATTGATATAACACAAAAATTAAACATAAAACAAATGTATTTTTATTGCAGATTTGCGGGCTTGAGAATGTTGTGCTATTCATTCATCTTTTATCGGTTTCCCTGTAATTTAAAATACAGTAGTGTGTTTATATTTGATTTTACAGTGCTATGGACAGGAGTTTAACCCCCTTGCAGGTCATCTCTAGTACGTGTAGGATTTTTTACTACATTTGTTATTTGCCGGTGTGAAAACAATTGCGGTCTTGAGGACCCGTAGCAATTTAATAGCGATTTGTGATTGTAACATTTATGGGATTAAAAGATCAAAGGCTTAGCTGATTCGGAGTTCAGATTTCGATAGCCCGTAGGATTTTTCTGCCTTTAACCCACAGATCGTTTGCAGGTAGCTAAAAGGGGCCATTTTAATAGCCGTTACTTTTGCGGGCTCCTTTACAGGTTTCTGGAACTACGAATTTGTGAATTTAATAGGGCCTTATGTATTTATGATATTAAGCAGTTGAGGCAGTGAAACACACAGGAGGTCGGAGCACTTAGGTGACTTTAATGGCCGAACCGCGGAAATCAAAAAACACAAAAAACAAGACCAAATAAAAAAAAAACGCCAGGATGCATGGGAGTGAGGTTGCAAATTTAAGCCGAATTTGCTGAGTTTCGGCATGAAAAAAATATAATCGAAAAATATAAAAGTCACTACAAGGCATGTACCAGTTAGCCAGGGACGATCTCGAAATCTCGTGAGCAAAAAAACAACCTCGCAAGAATACTAATTTAATGGCTGAATCGCGGAAATAAAAAAACACGAAAAACAAGAAAAATAAATAAATAAACATAAAAACACATTCAAACACAACCCGGAGGGAACGCAAGTATGCCTGGGAGTGAGGTTGCACGCAAATTTAAGCGAGTTATTATTATTAACGAGTTTTGGCACTCGGAAATCGGCAAAGCAAGTAAAAAAACGATGGAGAAAAAAATGAAAACGAGGCTAAAGGAGACCTAATCGTACAAATCACTGCCAGGCACGTACGAGTTAGCCATGAATGTAGGAAATACACAATATACCATTACAATGGACGGAAAATGCTTAAGAGCCAAGTAACACATAGAAAAATCTGCCATTTTAAAACACTAAATTGCAAATAATAACATTACAATAAAAAAATGTCGCTTTACACGCCTAAATAAACGGTTTGGCTTCGCGCACCCAGCCTATTTACACTGCACACTTGGCACATTGCTGACACTTTCTCCTCATATGATCAACAGTCCAACTGTACATTTTCAGATGCAGGAAAATCCAAAGAGATTGTTAGCTCTTCATGATATTGATTGCTGCATATTAAATATAAATAGGTAAAGTATACTCATTTATTAATTCATATTAACTTATTAATTCACTGTACTAAATACATATATTTTACACTGTACTTATATAATTGTCTTTGCTATGAGTGCCGAATGTGATCGTTGCAAAGCCGGAAATTTGAAGTACACAAGGTGAGAGGCTCGCAATGTGTGCCAAAGGTCCTCAGAGGAGCAAAAACCTTACATTGTGTGGCAAGCAGCATTGCCATTGCTTTAAATGTTATTGCTGTCATTTTTGATGGGCTAGTCAAGATAATAATAATAAGAGGTCTCTGGAGCCCTCACCCTCATGTCCTGTGAGAAATCTCAAGGACTGGATGGGCTAATTAAAATGCTTCCAATTGTTTCCGAGAGACTTCCGAGAGACCCTAGAGACTGGGAAGATGACCCTATCATGTCGACCAGCAGTTCTTGCCTTGCTGTACAAAAAGGGGGATCTCCACATTATTAAGAACTGGTGATCCATCTCACTGCTCAGCACAGACTATATGACTGTAGCCAAAGTCATCTCATTAAGGTTCAATTATGTGCTGTCAGAACTGGTCCTCCCTTTACCAGTCCTATGCTATCCTGGACAGGATTATATTTAATAACAGTATTTACTACACTTTGCCAGTAAGACTGGTCTGTCACTCCCTTCCCTCACCCTGGATCAGGAGAAGGAAATTGACAGGGTAGATCATAGCAACCTCATAGCCAAAGTGCAAGTTTATGGTTTTGCCCCAAAGTGTGTGGGCTATATGAAAATTCTTTATGCCTCTTCAAAAGGTTTAATTAGATGGCAACTATTGCATTTTTTTTTTTTAGTTCCCCATTAACTAAATTAAAAATATATGTGAAACAGGAAAGCAAGCTTCAGCCAGAAAATGCCTTCTTCTTTCATTATACCGCTCCCTTTCTCTTTCATTGTCTTGAGCACTGCTGAAAAGATTAACAAATACTTCTATTGAGATAACATTAATTAAGCAGATTTGGTAATCTGGAATATTCTCTGTAGGATAAGGGGCTTTTTAGGTATAAATCTAAATTTGCATCTCCAAAGTGAGCATGTACCAGTCTTCCATATCTGCCTAACGAATGTTATGTCAGTAGAAATGTTTGCTTTGCTTTTCAGTAATGTTCAGAATAATGAGATAAGTGGGTAGGGGTACAACAGCTGCCATTAATGAGGTAAACTGTGCTTTTGAATTACATTTTCTGACTAAAGTTTTGCTTTGCTACTGTTTGCACATTCATTTTCATAGTAGTTGATGGTGAACTGAAAAATCGATTTAACACAAAAAGTGCTTCCAACAACAAGGTAGGGGCCCTCTGCTAACTGGAGTAAACGTTGTCTCATTTTATTACAGGAGAAGGGAAAATTATTTGTTTTAAAGAAATGTAAATGTGATTACTCAAGAGGCATTTGATCATGTACATGTATTTTAGGCTTTTTTTTTTATTTTATTTATTTTTTTATTGCAAAATTACATGTACAAGACATAAAAAAACATAGAATACATACACAACTTACATACAATACATAATAATAGTTATCACAATGAGGAATAAGAGAATTTTAACCCAGAATAACTGATATAGGGTTTTCAATAAAATTTCCAGAGTTTAATTAACTAAAACAGAGGGTAATCCAACATTGTTTATCTATAGAGGAGGGTCTCTTGCATGCTCTTTTACCTTAAAGTGGTCGTCCCATATCGACCATTTTGCTAAAAGTTTCTTCCGTTTCTTAGTCTGACACATTATAAGGCCTTTCTCCATCACTTTATATGATTCTAATCTAACTTCAATTTCTGACCATAATGGTATTTTATTAGACCTCCATAATTTAACTAACTGCCATTTACATACCATTAGTATATGTGTTATTAACATGGCAGATTGGATAGAGGGCATTATGGGTAAGATATGAAATAAAATTATTTCTGGGTTCAGTTTTAACTGTATTTTTGTAATTGATACATTGAAACCAGAAGGATTGGATCTTAGGACATTTCCACCACATATGTGTCAGGGAACCAGTCTCTCCGCATTTTTTCCAGCATTCATCCAAATTTATTGAGTTAATCTTATTCATAATGGTTGGCGCTAAGTGCCATCTCTGAATTAATTTAATATATTGTTCCCTATACGACATGCATATAGAATTTTCCTTAACAAATTTACAATCTCTAAACCATTTTTCTTCTGACCAGGTAGTTTCGAGGTCCTGCTCCCATTTTATCATTTTATTTGTTTTAACATTTTCTTCTCTTATACTAAAGATGTCATTACATTTAGAGATATTATGTATACTATTCTTTTTAACAATAAGATTTTCCAGAGGTAAGCTCTCTCTATGGCCTTCCACTTGGAAGCCACATCTTTCCAGAATACGCTTCATATTCTCATAGCCCAGCCATGTCAATTTATGGCTAGGGAATTTCTCCTGAAGATTTGTATGGGATAAAAACACTCCCTTATCAAATAGATCCCCAATTATCATATCACCGACAGACTCCCAGTGTAATACTTCACTATATTTATACTTATATTGTAATAGACTCAGAGGAGCGACCTACGCTGGATATACCACCTTTTAACCATTGTTCTTATTCCCACAAAACAATTTGCAACTATTGAATTTACCATTTTCGGAAGCCAGAGTAATAATTCAATGGGAAAATTACTTACAAGTTCTCTTTCTATTTTAAACCATTTTGACTCTTTAGAGGCTAAATTCCACCCCAAGAGGTGGTTTATCAAAACTGCTCTACTTATATTTGATATAGAGGGGGCTGCTAAGCCTCCTCTTTCTGGTTGTCGTTTTATAATATTTAGACTCAGTCGTGGTTTTTTCTTATTATTTATATATTTATTCACTGTACTTTGCAATAACTTGATGATATATCTGGGGATTACTTGAGGAATACTTCTGAAGACATACATTATCTTTGGGATAATTAGCATTTTAATTAGGGCCATCCGACCTGACCACGACAAGAAATCTGGTTTCCATTCTGCAATATGTTGTTTTATTTGTTCATGAACTATTAAAATATTATCTCTTAATGTATTTTTAACTTGTGACTGAAAATGAATACCTAAGTGTGTAATACCCATACTTTCCCAATTTAGATTAAATTTACTCTTGAGTATATTTAGCTCACTCTGTCTTAAAGCCAATGTTAAAGTCTCTGACTTAGATTCATTTATTTTCAAGTAAGAAATTTTATTATACCTTCCTAATATATCAAATAAAGATACCAAGGAAGTAACCGGCTCTGATGTTAGTACCATATCATCCGCAAACATTAACAGTTTGTTGTGGTTATTTCCAATTTTGATCCCTTTAATTGATTCTGTTGTACGTAATAATTCTGCTAGGGGTTCTAGTGATAGAATAAAAATCAATGGGGAAAGGGGACATCCTTGTCTTGTCCCATTTAACAAATTAAACCTATTTGATCTAAAATCCATGCCTGTAACTACTGCACTAGGATTTCTATATAGAGCAATAATCGCACTACTCCCGAATTCTTCGAAACCAAATTTATCCAATACTGCTTCAATATATAGCCAATTTACCCTATCAAAAGCCTTTTCGGCATCTAGGGAGATAAACATTGTCGGAGTATTTCTTTTTTTAAATTTAGCAATCTCCTGGTATTTTCTGGCCCTTGTCTATTATTCATAAACCCTACCTGGTCAAAATTTATCAATTTGGACATACATTTATTTAATCTATTAGCCAATATTTTAGCATAGATTTTAGTATCAGAGTTTAAAAGCGATATGGGTCTATAGCTCAAGTAGTTTTCAGGATCTTTATTCTGTTTAAGAATATTAATAATATTAGCCTCTGTCATTTCTGGGGGCAATTTTCCTGTATTTTTTATCTCATTATACATAATACATAGGGTCGGACTAATCTCTTTCATAAACACCCTATAGTATGAGTTTATGAAACCATCAAGACAAGGAGCTTTGTTTAATTTTAACTCTAGTATTTGCCAATACAGAGGTTGGTTGAAGAATACAGGAGGAGTTTATACTTTTGTCTAATTGACTTATCCAATATTCGGAGTCCACAATTGAATTTTAGTTTTTTGGTTCTGCCCTTGATGTCCTTCACATGCCATCTAATGGTCATTTTGTATTATTACAACCATTTCTCTTGCAAACAAAGAGCCCGATTCAATTGCAAGCCCCGCATCTCGCGAGGTGTCTGCTGGCATGCTGCAGGCTCCCGTTTGTCTCCGATTCCGGTGCTATTCAATTGAAGAAGCCCGCAAGTTACAGGCTGAACGGTGAATCCATAAACTCGTGCGTAGCAGTTCAGAGCGGGAACATGATCAATTAAGCAAGGCCGTAACTATCCATTTAGAAACCGCCAATAGAAACTGAGACCGCCATCATTACGGCAGTAAGACATGGAGGTTACATATCAATCAATTAGGTTCCGGGGGCCGATATGCAATCAGACTCGCAAACCCTCAAAACATAAAATAATAAAAATGAATGCCAATACTGTTCTAGTCCTTATGGGTGGCCTGATATGTCATTGATTCCCAAGATTGATTTAACCTCGAAATGACACATAAATAAATATGATTTTTTTATTGCAGATTTGCGAGTTTGAGACTGTTGTGCAATGAATTCTAATGTCTTTCATCGCTTTCTCTGTTATTTACAGTGCAGTATTGATTTTTTATTTGCATTTACAGTGCTGCGTACAGGGGTTAAACCCCCTTGCTGGTCCTCTCAATGACTTGTAGGATTTTCTCCTACATTTGCTGTTTATCAGTCCTATTAAATTGGAGCTACGTGTTAAAACGTAGCTCGTAACTCCCAATTTACATGTTACGGGTATTAAATTAGCCCTGTTACGTTGCTCGCAGCGGGCTTTGCATGTTAACACGCAGGACGGCTGAGAATAGGCTACGTGGAGAGCAACGCTGAACTTCGCGCACGTAAATCTTTTGATCACTCATCCCTGGAACAGCTACTTGTTCTATTCAGCTATTAAATTGCAATGTCGATTGGGACCCCTACAGCAGTTCACCGGTTAACCCCTACCACAGGGGGTACTTCAAGTATCCCCGGGCACCTAAAATTATCCCCCCTATGCTGGGGATCCCCATTTGGACCTCCACAGTGTCCCCATATTACCCCTTGCAGCGGGGCGGTAAAAAATTCAAGTTTCCCACCTCAGGGGTCCTTAAAGGACTGTAAAGGTCCTTAAAGGACCCACGCTAAATAAAAAATTACCCCTTGTCACAGGGTACTATAAGTACCCACCGGCACCTAAAATTAAACCCATCAGATACATATACAGACCCCCATGAGCCTCTAATTTACCCCCTCAGTCCCATAAGGATCTATACAGACCCTTATGGATCAATAATTAACCCGATCAGTCCCATAAGGGGGGGGGGGGGATGACATTACAAAATAAAAAAAAAACATACATTACATAAAATAAAAAAAACTACATTACAGAAAATAAAAAAAACTAAATTACACAAAATAAAAAACCTTTCAATACAGAGAAAAAAAATATGTTACATACAATAAGAAAGCCTATAATTACATTCAATAGAAAAGCCTATAACAACACCTAAAACAACCACCCTTACTAAACCTGGAATAGGGTAAATAAGACCACTTACCTTGCCCAAATGCCCCTCCAGTGACGATGGTCTTCTGTGCTTTGTCCCTAGACAAGGGCTTATACATAAATGTCCACAGGTCCGGCACCCCTACAAAAAAAGAAAAATTACCATTAATTAATAAATAAATACAACATATAATACATTATATTCTAAATAGTACACTTACCTATCCCAATGCCCATCCAGCGATGCCCCCATCTTCGCAGGCAGGGCACCTCCAAAAAAACTCAAAAGTCTAAACAATTAAAAAAAAAATTTTTTTAAATGGCGCCTTTTGATTGGCTGAAAACGCGTTCAATCATATTTCAGCCAATCAGAAGGCACTAAGGTGTGAGACAATCAAAATGAGATAAACCCCTATATCCCATTCTGATTGGCTGAAGTAACTGCCAATCAATTCTAATCCAATCAGAAGGTGGTATTAATTTGCAGCTAACCAGACTGAGATACACCCCACGGCTGATGTAACTGCCAATCAGATTGCAGCCAATTAGAAGATGCAGATGCTTGGAGCCAATCACAATGGGATAAACCGCTTGGGGTGTAACCCATTCTGGTTGGCTGAAAAGCAATACCCCCTTCTGATTGGATTAGAATTGATTTACAGTTACTTCAGCCAATCAGAATGGGATATAGGGGTGTATTTCATTTTGATTGGCTCACACTTTGGCGTCTTCTGATTGGCTAAAATATGATCTAGCTTCTCTCGCACGTGGCTCGCAGCCCCTTCCAATTTAATAGCGACGTAACCCAGGAACATTTCAAGCGTGTAGGCCTTAGGTTCTACACGTTGGACTTACGAGAGTGGAATTTAATATGGCCATATGGGTGTAAAAACATTTGTGGGCTTGTGGAATAAAGGCAATTGAATAGCGATAACTGTAGCGGACGGTAAAGATCAAAGGCATCGGAAGACTGTAAGTTCCGGGTTTAACAACTGCAAGGTTTTCAAGGCCGCAACCCGTAAAACAATCGAAGCCCGCAAAAAAACGCCAATTTAATAGCAAATTAACTTATGGCCTCACTTACGGGCTACAGTAACTTACGATTGCTCAATTGATTTGGGACCAATAATACATTTGTGAGCACATTTAAATAAGAGCTAAAAAGCACAAGATACATTTTGCCAGAAAATTGATCGTTATTAAAGTCCCCACAACCAGTACATTGTATAGATACGTACAGTTTGAGATGGGGAGAAATCAGATTTATTACAAATAGAATTGAAGCGTGTAACGGATCTCCTGGCACCCCGACCGGGTACCTCCATTGATAGACGCGTCCTAGTTTGCGCCGAGGCCTACAAGCACCGCACCGGACACCTCAACCACCACAGACTCCACAACCGCGTAGTTTAGCTGGAGCCGCGCCATCTTCCTTCCACCCTGTATGAATCTCCAGCATCCAGGACCGTGTGGGGAAGACCTCTCCTGCAAGGAGGACACATCAGGAACAAGTGTTCAGTAGTTACAGCTCAAGGGAGTATGCAAAAGCATAGCAATCCCCAGTATGATAGAGCCATCCCGTCCAATAACGAGACGAGGCTACGTTTTGAAGGGTCAAGAAGAACTATTTATTGACAGGGGATCTCCTTTTATGCAATGGTGCCCTCTGAAGGGCTACACCCACATAATTATCACAACAGCCAATTATATACATGGTTCAACCCCCACGTCTCCTCCCCTCAGATAACAGGTAACACAATTAAAACAGACACAATTTTAACCACATTCTGGATGTACCCCAAAAACAGGGGGTACACCTTTAAGTCCAGCACCGTTCAATAGCTCTCACCCAGGGGAACAACATATTAAAAAATGGCATGAATCAGACCAGGGGTTCAAAAGTTAGTAAAAGTATCTTTACTAACACACAGACATTTCACATATCCCCCATAGTTGACCACACAATACACATATAAGGACAATAGGTGAGTCACACCTCCCTGAGGCTCCCTGGCAACTTTGATATAATCAGACATTGATTAAATCAGCCTTCTTTGTTCTTATCTGAGAATGAAAACACTTTATACAATCGACTCCCTTATCTGTAACAGGATTATCTCCCAAGTAGCTGCAATAGTCTGGGACAATATTCTGGAGAGCATAAACCAACATACATGCAGTATAATAGTAGGATCATATTTTAACCATAATAATCATAAAACAGGGTAAAACAGTGATGGGTTCCGTTACACACCTCCCCCGTGACCATAAGCTGGCATACACGGTCTGATCCCAACGGATCGGCCTGGGGATGTCCGGACAAAAGTATTTGTTGGTCAATTCTCTAGTTTGACAACCCATCAGCATTACTGCAATTCACATTGACTCACATTTCACATATCCCCAGATAGCTGGGATCTGAGCGCACAAAACTACAGAATAGCGCTCAGATCCTATTCACACAGTTCAATTGCCATGTAACTAAAGTCTTTCCCATAGTCTTTCATTATATGAATGGGCTCCATGGCATAGCTATCTGTGGTATCATGGTTCACACAGGGCAAGTACCAAATGACCCCCCTGTATGTAAAGGGCCAGAATGAGTGACATACACTCTGGTATGGCCGAATACTGTGTTTAAAGGGCAATATGTCCCAGGGCCATAGTCGCAGGTCAGGAGGCTGGCAAACAGTCCTCTCCAAGACAAAGTGGCGAAGGGCACTTCGTCACAAAGCATCTTATTACAGGATCAGGATTTAGCTGAAATGTTGACATCAGCTGCATATTTGACAAGCACAACAGACCCTAATTTGAAGGATCTGCTAGTCCAGTGTTTAGGAGAAATATTTTGCGGGCTGCTAAGGTAGAAATAAAAAAAACATTATTAATACAGTATTTTGTGTGTTAGTTTTTAAATCTATTATTATAATAATGATGAGACAGAATATAACCAAACTCACTTGTTTTGCCAAAAGCTTCAACGGAGGCCTGGATACCATGTGTTAAGTGGCGGCAATAACTTTTTTACTGTCTGGCAGGAAATTTCTGCGAACCGTGCTAGACTACAGGTCATTGTACATAGACTTCAACTACAAATTGGCTTGCTAATAAATCATACACATGGCAACTTTGTATGAATGTAATAATTGTGGACACACAAAACAATTTCCATCAGGGATACTACTGACTGCAGAACAACAGTCGTTTATCTAATCAACTGCAAATGTGGCCTTTCAAATGTGTGTAAAACTATGAAGCAGAGTATTATAAGATATAAATTCTGCCCTCAATGAAAATGATATACCTGTGGCCAGACATGTAAACAATGTACATAACAGTGACAATTGACCTCATGGGATTTCTGTGATCCTCTAGTACTCCGCCCATGAAGGGTTTCACCAGGACAGCTCCGACATTTACAACATAATAAAGATAAAGATAATCTGCATAATGACAATATATATTTGTGATGTGACCTTATATTTCAGATGTAGTGATATACATAATATAGTCAATAATTTAAGTTGGCAATCTCTCTTGTGTGCCATCATATAAATTGGCTTCGTATTGATCATAACTCATTATGTTTTGACAAACATCAAAATACAAATTACATACGAAATCTTTACTTTTAGGCTTTTACATACTATTAAACATTACAGTGCAGTAACTACCATGCTAAACAATTAGATTGAAAAATGGAAGTCTTGACCTATCCCAGCACATCAAATCACATAGTTTTTAGATAACAATTAGTTAAAAGGTGTGCAATTGTGTACATGATTGTAGTGAAATTGTTACTCATAACTAAAAAGTTGATAGATTAACTTTGCTTATCTATATCATTGTTTGATCTCTTTTTGGTATTTTGTCTTTTTTCCTATGCAGTGATAAAAGTATGTTGTGGTTTATATACTCTACTGAAAACATTGAAACAGTTACATATCTAAAGCAAACCAGAGGACCTGTCACAAGCTAAAATCTCAACACAAACAATGTTTCCACAGCGGTCTTGTTTTTAATGGACCTAAATTTGCATGACACAGTTCTGACAGGCCATACTGGGAGGCTTGAGGTCGTGCTCTTACTGGTATCTGGGACTGGTATCTGATGAGAAGGACATGATTTATTTTACTCTTTGATGTGAATTGGTTGCTGGACTGCACACAGTATCTGACTGTCTTTCCTCTAGTAATATGAATTGGTACTGGGGAATAGCAGTTTGTTGTGCTAGAATATGTTTTCTTTCCTTAGTCTTTGTCCACCCCTGCATTGTCTATGTGTTTTATGGACGATTCCAATGGATTGCAGGGTAGAAGCTAATGATTTCTCAGTGGGTACTTTATCCAGGCATTGCTTTATGGAACATAAGACGCTGACAGCGTAGTAGCAAATTTGTTCAGTAGTGAGAGATTTAATACTCGGACATCCTGCTGTGTTTGAAAGCACAAGGAATTGCAAAGGGACAGACAGGGAGGCCTGACTAAGTGACTTTAGATGTACACTACAGGCTGATGACTAGCAGTAGATTTGATGCCTTGTTTTTGCTGTATTATTATTCCATTCAATACTTGTCCATATCTTCTATGTGAGCTGAATATTTCTAAATGGGTTTAAGGATAGAGTTTATAAGCAGTTGGAGCTGGAATCCCAAGCAGTATCAGTATGTAAGGAAGTCAATACAGCTTGCAAAAGGGATATTAGACTGGCTAAAATAGAAAATGAAAAGTTAGTTGCAAAGGAGAGTAAGACTAACCCTAAAATATTTTTTAAATATACGAATGGGAAGAAGGTCAGGAAGGAAGCTATAGGAACATTAAAATGTGACAGAGGCCGTCTGATAATTAGTGACCAGGAAAAGGCAGATGAGCTAAATAGGTTCTGTTCTTCGGTATATACAAGGGAGGTAACAGTGGTTGGGATACTGCAACAAAATGGGGCTACACTACCTTCACCAAATAATAATTTAATAATAATTCATCCAAAAGAGGTTGGAAAAAAATAAATGTTAATAAAGCCCCTGATGGAATACATCCAAGGTACTGGGAGAACTGGGTTCTGCAACAGCCAAACCAATATATCTATTTTTTCACGATTCACTCAACCTACATTTAAGAAGGGAGCAAGAACAAATCCAGGAGATTATAGACCTGTAAGTCTTACTTCTGTAGTTGGAAAGCTTTTAGAATGGTTAATAAGGGATAACATACAAGAACATGTCTATTGAAACAAGAATATAAGTAGTAATCAACACGGATTTATGAGGGATAGGTCATGTCAAACAAACCTAATTAGTTTCTATGAAAGGGTTAGTAGGAACTTGGATCAAGGCAACTCAGTGGATGTAGTCTTTTTGGATTTTGCAAATGCTTTTGATACAGTGCCAGATGTAGTAAGTGGGGTTCCTCGGGTTCAGTATTAGGTCCTCTCCTTTTTAACATATTTATTAATGACTTAGAAGTAGGATTGGAAAGAATGGTCTCCATTTTTGCTGATGACACAAAGTTGTTCAAGGTAATTAAATCAGATAATAATATACTTTCTCTCCAAAGGGATTTGCATAAATTAGAGAAATTGGCGACTGAATGGCAGAGGAGATTTAATACAAATAAATGTCAAGTTATGCATCTGGGAAGGGAAAATAGCCATGCAATTTATAAACTTAATGGAGCAAATCTAGGGGTATCAGATATTGAAAGCGATTTGGGAGTGCTTGTGGACAACCCCCTAGGTAACAGTTCGCAATGCCAAGCAGCAGCTGCAAAGGCTAATAAAATATTAGCACTTATTAAGAAGGGTATAGAAGCAAGGGAAGCAAATATAATTCTCCCACTATACACATCCCTAGTACGCCCTTATTTGAAATATAGAGTACAATTTTGGGCACCACTTCATAAAAAGGACATTTTAGAGGTGGAAAAGTACAGAGAAGGGCAACAAAACTAATAAGGGGAATGAAGGGGCTAATTTATGAAGGAAGACTAACCAAATTAAACGTATTTTCTGTAGAAAAAAGGCGTTTAAGAGGAGATATGATTACTTTATATAAATATATCCAGGGTCAATACAAGGCTTTGTCAAGTGAACTTTTTGTGGTTTTCAACTGACAAGAGGACATCCTTTGAGATTAGAAGTAAAAAGATTCAACCTTTAAGAAAGAAAAGGGTTCTTCACAGTAAGGGTGGTTAATCTGTGGAATTCTCTACCAAAGGAAGTGGTGACAGTGGATTTGATAGATAACTTTAAAAAGGGATTGTTTAAATAAAAAGTGCATTCAGGGTTATCCAGGTTAATTAGAGAATGAGTACTGATCCAGGGAGGAACCCGATCGCCAGTATCTGGTGCAAGGAAGACATTTTATATTTCTTCCCCTTTTGAGACAATTGGCAGCTACACTGGGCTTTTTTTCTGTTTGCCTTCCTCTGGATCAATTAACAATTATTCTGCATATTGCAGTTCAGAGGAGATTTGAAAAGGTTGAACTTGATGGACTAAAAGTCTTTTTTCAACCTCAATTACTATGTAACTATGTAACAAATCTATCTATAGCTATGAGTACTTGTAGACATGTTTAAAACATTAGGCTCTCCTCACCCCTCTTTTTTCCTGACAGCGCCTCAGCACCGTTCCCAGGACTGGCTGTTGAGAATCACTTGTTTGTAGTACCCACATCATCAGATAGTCCTATGTGTAAAGGCCTTGATCACTGGTTCCTTTTTTGTTATACCCTATGTATGTACACTTGTAAGTTATACTCCATCAATAAGTAAATGCTGATTAAATAAGACATATAGATCATGAGAAATAAAACAGATAAATATCAACTATAAAAGTATAAAATAATAAAACAGATAAATATCAACTATAAAAGTATAAAATGTCTAATATTGAACAGATGCAGATACAAGCGCTAAATAAATGGTACTACCTTTATGAGTTTTCAGGATAAAATCTATACCAAAACAAATAATGCAGGATATATCGAAATGAATGTTTGGAATTGTACAACAGAACATGAACAAGCAAAATTAGAGTACCATAGACAAGGAACAATTTTTAATGATATCATTTTTGGAACCTCCATTGTATCACTTTAAGTCGTACCGGAGATTAATATTGCACTCAGTATTGCACATAGTTTGGCATGTTCAGTGGGATATTGTGTTTTTATATTAGTGGTATTATTTGTGCAGAAGAGGGAAGACCAAGTTTTAGTAGGTATTCAGTATGATAAAAAAAAACACTGTATTTGGTGCTTTAAGTGCCTAAGTTGTAGTAATGGATGGTCTTCAAAGTGCATGTCTGAAGGGGTGTCCACGATATGGACCCACCCTTGGGGAGTTTCCGTAGCATGAGTGTACAGCCATAAAGTCAGCAGGGAGCACTATGGGCGCATTTATCAGACAAATGGGGCCACACACATATCTTGTGAGAAAAAGGGCACTTTTAAGTTCATGGCCTAGGGGCACCAAAAATCTGGCCCTGCCAGTGGCTCAGTATTGTGCAGCCAGAATTGCAGATGGCAACACCTTGACCTGAACTGTGGGCCCTATTAATAGCATCAGTCAGAGACACCAGCTTATACTAGTAAGCCACAAGATATTCAGAAGCTATACAACTACGCAAAGCAACTTTAAAGAATGTGGTTAAAGAACTCATACCACAGATGGATAGATTGGGGGAGCAATTTAATATGACTTTGAGCATGCTTAGAAAAGTTGTAGCATGAGATGGAAAAAACTGTGACCTACTTTTACCTTATTTACTTTTTTTCATCAGAGTTATCAGTGCTAGTGCTAGTACCATCCCAAAGGCTAATGGAACTGTTGGATTCTGCAGTGACTACTGCAAACTGAATTCACTATCAATTTTTTTTTGCTTATCCCATTCCCAGAGTGGATGAACTAATCGATCTACTTAGAAAAGTAAGATTCTTAACAAGACTGGATTTGACAAAGGGATATTGCAGATACCCTTGATACAATCGGCAAAAGAAAAAAATGCATTTTCCACCTCAGAAAATGGTCTGTTTCAATATAAAGTGCTTCCATTTAGACTACATCATTTGAACAAACTATTATGTTACGCGAGTATGCAGCAGTTTACATAGATAATATATTTATTTATACCACTGATTTGAAAACACGTATTTGTTTTGTGCCACCCAGATTTAGCTAACTCTCTGCTGCCTTTGACACAGTTGACCACCCTCTTCTAATCCAAATTCCCAACTCTCTTGGCATCCATAACAATGCTCTCTCATGGCTCACATCATATCTACAAGGTTAAACATTTATAGCCTTAATAAATTGTGATTCTGTGAATTTAAAAGGGCTCTATTTAAGCACACAGCATCTTTTATTTACAGAAGTTTTTAGTTAGTGAAGAACTTGCTTTTGGATAGAAGTTCACTAACTAAAAACTTCTGTAAAAAAATATGCTGTGTGCTTAAATAGAGCCCTTTTAAATTTACTGAATCGCAATTTAATAAGGCTGTTAGTGTCTCCATCTCTGGCACCACTTCTTCATCTCGCATTCTGTCTGTTGGAGGAACCTAAGGTTCAGTCTTAGGCCCCTCCTCTTCTCCATCTACACATCCTCACTTGGAACCCTAATAAAATCTTTTGGATTTTAGTAACATCTCTATGTAGAAGACAATGAAATCTACCTCCCAGCCCCAGATCTATCCCCCTCTTTTCTTGCATGAGTTTAAAACTGCCTCTTAAGCATACCCTCCTGGGGTTGTAATAAACCCTGCCTTCTCTTTCATTCATTATATAATTTCACTAACAAAATGTTGTCTTTTTCACATAAAAATATCTCTAAAATACATCACTATCTAACACAAGACACAAGTAAAATTCTATTACATGCTCTCATCATATCTCGCCTTGGCTACTGCAACTCACTCCTTGCTGGCCTTCCCATCATTAACTCCACTCCAATCCATAATGAACTCCTCTTCTAGACTCATCTACCATACTCAACGCTCAGTGTCTGCATCACCACTCTATCAGTCACTTCACTGGCTTCCCATAGTCTCCAGAATAAAATTGATAATATAAACCTTACTTACAAATCCCATAATAATAGTGCATCCCCATACATATCTGCTCTTGTCTGAAAAATAGTGATGCTTTGCTAGGATTTCCAAATGTTTTGGTTAGTATGAGACTCAGCACAGAAAGTACAGCACAGTCTGTCTTTATGAGCTTCAGAGGGCAGACCCAAGCAGGCACTATTTGTTTCATTCTAGGTAGTAAATACTGAGCATATAAAAACTTCTTAATAGAATAAAGTACATAAAAGCACACTAGATACACAGATGCAATATATACCTATTAAAATCCAGAAACCTTTTGTATCCCCTAAGTGTACACTTTGATAATTAAGAAACATAAGATTGGATGGAACTTGTCTTTTAAGTATAAATACATTTTCAAATGTTGTGATCTAAAAAGTTGACCTTTTGTGATAAAATTAAAGCCCCCCCCTGATCTTTAGGCTGGCTTTGGGGAGAATGTACTAAGCATCACAAGTGGCTGACATGTGCACCACCCTTTTTACTATGCACTATTTCCTATGGGGAAAATTGCCATTACACCCCTTCTCACCTCATCTCAGCAGTATGTGGGAGAAGATGACAATCACTGTGCCAGTGGTCGTTAACCTGCCTTATTATGTCGTACTTGGCAGGGATTTTCCCAATTTTGAAGATATTCTTCAAATCAACAAATGGGAAATTGTAGAAAAGTCTGAAGAGAAAACCCAGTCTGCTAAGGAATTTATCTGGTCACATCTGTCATGTTTTTACAGTGACCTGTTCTATGAACAGAGGAAGGCCATTGTAACGGAACCCATCACTGTTTTACCCTGTTTTATGATTATTATGGTTAAAATATGATCCTACTATATGTATGCTGGTTTATGCTCTGCAGAATATTAGCCAGACTTTTGCAGACCTAGGCTAATAGATAATCCTATTACAGAGATTCAAGAGATAAGAAAGTTGTAAAGGATCCTTGCATTTTCCAAAGTGTTTTCATTCTCTGATAAGAACAAAGAAGGATGATCTAATTAATGTCTGATTGTATCCAAGTTGCCAGGGAGGTGTGACTCACCTATTGTCCTTTATGTGTATTGTATGGGGGATATGTGCAATGTCTGTGTGTTATGTGTAAAAGATACTTTTACCAACTTTTGAACCCCTGGTCTGATTCATGCCATTTTTTATATATGTTGTTTCCCTGGGTGAGAGCTATTGAATGGTGCGGGACTTAAAGGTGTACATCCAGAATGTGGTTAAAATTGTGTCTGTTTTAATTGTGTTACCTGTTATCTGAGGGGAGGAGACGTGGGGGTTGAACCATGTAGATAATTGGCTGTTGTGATAATTATGTGGGTGTAGCCCTTCAGAGGGCACCATTGCATAAAAGGAGATTCCCTGTTATTAAAAAATAGTTCTACTTGACCCTTCAAAACGTAGCCTTGTCTCGTTATTGGAGGGGATCGCTATCATACTGGGGATTGCTATGCTTTTGCATACTCCCTTGAGCTGTAACTACTGAACGCTTTTTCCTGATGTACTATCCTTGGAGTCTGTGGTGGTTTTGGTGTCCGGTGCAGTGCTTGTAGGCCTCGACGCAAACTAGGACGCGTCTATCAACGGAGGTACCCGGTCAGGGTGCCAGTAGATCCGTTACAGCCATAAAACAAAGGGGGAAAGAAGAAAAGCCAAAACTTTTTTGAGGAGGTTTTAGTCAGTCAAGCTGAGGAAGGAAAAGAAAAGTTGACAGAAGAAGGCACTATGTTCCATAATAGGAAGATAGGGCCAGTAAGGGGGACCCTAAAGAGGAGGATTTACCTAACTAAAGTCTTCCTTTAAAAACAATCCCTTTGCTCTACTATCCCACACCTTCCTTATCACTAATTATCACATACCAGAGAGTGAACTATGGAATTATAGAAAGCTTAGACACTGGATATCCTCACTAACCCGGGTACATGGGACCCCCAAACATTCCTGGTGGTCGACTATATGTGCAAAGCTGCCCTCTATCAAGGGCCTCCTTGGGTCACTATATTCTTTTCTGAATGACTCTATGAACAATCAGAAGACGAAATATATGCTCCAATGGGAGAAAGACCTAGGTAGGGAGCTAGATGGAGCAACCTGGAAGGAGATTTGTACCAATTTAACAAAAGGATCATACACATATAGCCTACTTGAGACCTCAGTCAAAGTTTTGCACAGGACCTACTATACACCCTATCTAATGTCTAGGCTTAATAATAGACTTAGCGAGGACTGTTTCAGAGGATGCAAAGCGAGGGGAGATTTCCTACATACATGGTGGACGTGTCCAATGGTGCAGAAGGTGTGGAAAGAGATGACTGACTTATTCTCGCAAGTGACAGAAACTAAGCTGGGGCCAGAGATTGAGACCTGTCTTCTGGGGGTTCATGGACCCAGTCTCTCTAAAAACCATAACAAATTATGGCAATTTTTGGCTCTCGCCACCAAGAGTTGTATTGCAAAAAACTGGAAAGTTGCAACACTGACCTCCAGAGAGATCATTTTGAAAATGAACTTTGTTATGGTAAATGAGAGACTGTCCCATGTCCTACAGAACACGGTCCCCCTATTCCTAAATATCTGGACACCATGGCTGACCTCGGCCCACAGCATTAAGGTTGGGATATGACTGGGACAGTAGGGAAGGCGGTTCTTGCTGAGGGGTGGCGGCCGTTGGGGAGCTCGGATGACCACTCAAACCAGAAGAATTTCAATCGGTGCGACACTAGAAGAGTACGCCAGGTATTTTTTTTATTTTATTATTATTTATCCTTTTCCCCCTATTCCTTTAAGTTGGCATAGTCAATGTTAATATTTTCCTAGTTTTGTACTCTTATCTCCTGATAAGAGGTAGACAAAAAAAAAACATGTTTGAAGACATAGAGAGATAGACATGGCACAGGATGATAACGAAGCAATGTACCAGTAAGATTAGTATAGAAATAACAGGCAGCCTCTTCGTTAAGATGCTGGGGAATTGTGTTGCTGCATAACCTGAATGCCATGTTGTTTTCTTCTATTTCCTTTTACTCTATGCAATGTTATATTGTTAACATGTCTTCAATAATAAAAAAAATCAAAAAAATCCCTTTGCACGTGCTCAAGCTTCTGACCCACTATTTCAGAATGCTCAGATTGAGCTCATAGAAGTTAATGGGGTACCTGTTCTTGGAAGAGAGAGGAACCATGGTCTATAATTCATTCTACAGTACAAGCTGCTTTACAGAATTTTCCCTTCATGTGATAAGTTTTGGAACAATGTGGGGTCCCTAAAACAAAGAGAAGGTAAGTCCTAGACCTGACTCATCAAAACCTACTTGGAAGACATCTAGGAACTGGCAAAACATTGTGACAAATTCTGAAGCACTTTTATAAGACAGGTATATATGCAGAAGTGGCCCAGTATTGTGTACCCTATCCAGAATGCCAGATTACTGCATCTCGACCTGAACTGCAGGCACCTTGATACCATTAACCATTAATTGAGGAGCCTTTTGACAGCATAGCAATGGAACTTGTGGGACCTTTAGAAAAATCAACTAGAGGATACCAGTTTATACTAATGATGCTGGACTATGCTACAGGATATACAGAAGCTATACCACTGCACACAGCAACAAAAGAACTAGGTTAAGAGCTTATACAACTTTATTCAAGGGTGGGAATACCAAAGGAAATCCTTGCAGACCAAGTAACACCCTTTGTATCAAATTTCATGAAAGACATACAGTATGCAAGCTCCTACAGATTAAATCTTTGAGAACCTCTGTCTACCACCCACAGATGGATGGATTGGTGGAACAATTTATTAGGACCATGAGCATTTTATTGTTATTGACGTTGATTTGTAGAGCGCCAACCTAACATAGCCCTGTTTTGAGTTTAAAATCTTTGTAGAAAGTGCTTTATTCCAAAGCACCCTACCAAATTAGAAACTTGCTACTTACAATATAAAAGGGATTGGGAGAGTCATAAACCTGGGGAAGAAAAGATAGGGAGTAGCAAGGGTCAGGAAGTTAAGGAAAGCTTGCTTAGGTAAAGAGGTATGCAAAGTTAGAAAATGTTTTACATTTAGTGGGAGAGAGTAGGGGACTAATAGAAAGTCAATGCATCTGGATGGCTCAAATGTATAATATATTATCTGCCCCTAGTGGTCAGATAATATAGCCTGCTAATGGGACAATTCGGTGATTAGTAATTAGACTGCTATATAGCTGCAACAGTTAGAGGTGGGCGGGAGGGAATAGGTGTGGTGTGTGTGGCCTCTTCTTAATGGTGGATTGTATGCAGGAGACAGAGTGAGTCAGATGGAGCCAGGGGAAGTTTGTGAGGGCCTCTTCTTAATAGTGGAAAGATAGTGATACAGATGAACCCAGGTGGTGTGTTTGTGTGTCCTGTGAGGTTTGGGAAGGAAGGAAGGACAAAGGATTATGTGGGTAGGAAATAAGAGGGGTTTAGGCTTAGAGAGTGGAGAAGGGTACAGTTAGACATAGCAGAGGGGCAGCATTCTGAAACATTAGTTATAGACAATATGAACAAATTAAAAAGGAAGTATGTCAAAATATGCATGTCGATTGCTTAAAAATGTTGGAGCATGAGATGGGAAAATCTGTTACCTTATTTAACTTTTGTCATCAGGGAAATACCTTAAGCCTCTACTAGAATTTGGATGTTACATGTTTGGCTAAATGGTCACAAGATATCAGCAAAACAGTTTGCTGTGTAGAATCCTTGGAGTTAGTACAAGTGAAAGTGCATGTATCTCAGGAACTGACCCCTGAACAAAAGAAAGAAACCTATAAGAAGTCAGAACCTCCATGTACCATGACATTACCACTAAGCCAGGGGTAAGGGTAAGAATTAAGCCCTATCGCTGAGATAAATGTGGAAGCTAATAAAAATGCTTTATCTGGGGATCATTGAAGAATCCAAAAGTGAGTGGTGCATGCTGATGGAATTGTTAGATTTGCAGTGACTTTCTCAAACTCAATTCAGTATCAAAATGTGATACTTATCCCATTCCCAGGGTGAATGGTAGATAATTTTAGGAAGGCAAAATTCTTAACAAGACTAGATTTAACAAAGGGCTATTGGCAGATGCCCTTGATGCAGTCGTCAAACGAAAAACTGCATTTTGCTGTTTCAATTCCAAGTTCTGCCATTTGGAGCTTTGGAAACTTTACATATGCAGCAGCTTACTTAGATGATATAGTCATCCACACCACTGATTGTGCGACACATCTTTCAAAACTGGAAGTAGTACTGGGAATCCTGAGACAAGCAGGCCATAGTGTAAACTCTGTGAAATGTGTTGTAGGACTGAGTAAACGGAAATATCAGAGCTATATTGTAGAAAAAAGGTTGGTCAAACCACAGCTTAAAAAAGCGGAGTCAACCCAGAACAGGTCACAAACTTTGAGGGAAACCCAAGTGAGGGCCTTTCTGGGCATTGTGATAATGTTTTATCTTTGTATGCCTTCTAATAAAAAACTATAATAAAAAATACAGAAGGTTCATACCCCATTTTTCCACAAGAGCTGCCCTATTAATGAATCTCACGAAAGCTAGAGCTTCCTAAAAGGTCAAGTGGAGCATAGAGGCTGAGGAAGCTTTCAAAGACTTAAAGGCTGCACTTGGTCAACAACTCTGCGGTGTATATTGAATGGCTGCAACAGAAAACATCAAATATTACCTACTAATCAGAAAATTATATTTGGTATTGGATTGTTCTCCACTGAAGTGGATGCAGCAGAACAAGGAGAAGAGCAACAGAGTTATAAGATGTAATAGACTACTATAAATGCATTCCCATGTGCCTAACACCAAATTAATAATACCAAAATAAGGCAATAAAACGTAGTCTTTGACACATTTAAAATATTAGGGGACACTGTATCGTTAAACGTAAAATAAAAAAACGTTTGCTAAAAAACAACAAATTGTGGCAAAATCAAAGGGGTGCTAGTGATCAAAGTATTCCCCAAACAGCACAAAGTTGAGGCCAATTGTAAACAAAAATGACCCAGTGAGACATACAGACCGTCTGTCCAGCGGGCTCCAATGAGACCATACTGCACTAGAGAACCTGGCTAACAGCAGTCTTGAGTTGTGCCGTGGCTAAGCAGCCAAAACAAACTGCCTGTGCTGCAGTCTAACATAAAGCCCAGGTCTGATAACTGGAACACTATCTACCAGCAGTCTTGAGTTGTGCCAGGGCTGAACAGCCAAAAGAAATTGCCTAAATTGTAATCAAGCATAAAGCCAAGCTCTCATAACAAGGGCACTAAATACCGTCAGTCTTGAGTTGTGCCGGGCTGGCCAGACCAAGAGCTCCCTATACTCAGTCTGGGATAGTTATTAGACATACGCCTAACCACTGGCAAACATAATTTATATCAAAACTGGACAAAGCTTGTGATGACATTACTGTCCAGTAGAACAGCAGGGGTTAACTTTCCTGGTCAGTTGATTAACAGTTTGGGGGCAGACTGACCTGGAGTTTGAGGGGATGCTTATGGACTGATTGCATGCAGTTTGTTTGACCTGGAGAAAGACACACACAGTGAGACAGCAGATTATGACAGCTTAGAGCAGAGTAGAGACCTGGAAATCTGGAAACTACAGGGCAGTGATTTTCTCCACCCAGGAGAACTGGTTAGTGAGGAATCTCTTTGGAAGTTAAGCTAGTGATTCAATGGAAGCAAAGCCTATTATTTTCTTTGATTTGTTTTGGCCTGTTATTTTTGTACCACTGGCTAAAATTTTAGTAAAACTTGGAAAAGCATTACAGCCTCCTTTATTGTGTTCCTCCATATAAGTGCATGAAACACAGGCACATTTCCCAGAGGAGAGTGGTAACTTGTCACAATACATATATGTGTATTGGGTAACTCTCTCTGCTCTAGACACTAATCAACAAGGGTTCCACGAGTCTTCAAAGAAACAGCATTACTTAACCAGGAGGACAGGAATAAGACAGTTCTACAACTAAGGCATGAGGCGGAGCATAACATACATATAACTGCTGCTATAACAGGAAAATTATTAATTTTTTTAAAAAAAATTTCTATGCCTGTATATTTCTGTGTTTCTGTATTTGTTTTATTTGGCATCTGTTTATACACAGAGGAATTCATATCCACTTCCACCGGTTGGAATAAAGGCAAACACTCTCAAAGACAGGGCAAACCTTAAAGTTAAAAAAGCCACTTCTTTGTGAAGTATGCAATAAATTACCATTAGCAGCTGTGTAAGCCATGAACATAAAAACATTTTTTCTATTTTTTATTATAGTTTTTTATTAGAAGGCATACAAAAATAAAACATTATCAACAACTGTGTTTTGTCAGTTAAGTCACGTACATTTTCTCAATAAAACATTTACCAATTATTAACTGACTAGACCATCTTATTTTACATTTTTGGTTATTAATATATCTATAACAAGACTAGGGTTTCAATTAAAGAAAACAGTAAACAAGAAATGAAAAAGAAAGAAGAAGAAACTAGTTAGCTAAACCATATTGCTGCTAACCTGGAGTAGAGAATAGGGTAAAGCTAAAGTGGCCACCCCTAAGCGGGCGCAAGATAAACCTCAGTACGTATTTCACAAATTACCTCAGATTGTTATTACCTCCATTTCGTATCTGAAACTTGAGAGAGGAATCCAGAGATGATTTCCCGGTCTCCTCCGTCTCAGACTCCTCCCAAGTGTCAATTTAGCAAGATATAGGTGTCATATTAAGGGGATGCTAAATTGTGATTCTAACCAGGGTTCCCAAATTGTCTGAAATTGGGGAATTCTATCCAGGATGACATGGGTTAATCTCTCATTAATGAGTAAGTAGTAAATCTTTTTTACATTTTTTTATTAGATGGGAATCAGATTACAGATCAGATAAGAGATAGCATACATCTCATTAACATCAGTATGACATACATATCCAGAGAATATATTCTGTTATCTGGAGGATTAAACAGTTAGCTGCAATCCTAGATATATCAATTTCCCAACTCCTGACCAACATGGTGCCCTATAGTCGTTATCCACCATCCTTTCTGTCTCATCTTATAGACCGAATCTGGAATTTTATCCAGCCAAAGGAAAGTGTCCCATGAGAATGGTGCTAACAAGTGGTCCTCCATAAAAACCCATGCAGGTTGGTGTTGTGCAGAGTAATAGGTATGAAAGAAAGTTGGGTGGCCCTATAACATTTTCTCAAATCAGGGAGTGATAGTCCTCCTTTTGATTTATGCTTAAACATTAACATCTTATCGATCCTGGCTGATTTGTTATGCCAAATAAATTTGGAGACTTTCCTTTGAAACCCCACAAGTTCAGTTAAATTGACAGGCAGAGGAAGGATATGGAAAAGGTACAAGAGCTTAAGGAGCACATTCATTTTGAAGGCATTTATTCTGCCTAACCAATATATCGGGAACTTACTCCATTTTGACAGATCCTGACTTAAAGATTTCAAAATCGTATGGTAATTCTCCTTATATAAGAACCCAAAGAAGGGGTAATTTTGAGGCCCAAATATTGAATATGCCTAGAAACCCAATTAAAACTAAACTGCTCTTTCAATGTTTGTTTCAAACGGTCAGGTATGGCAATAGCCATTGCTTCTGTCTTATCTACATTTATACATAAGCCCGATATGAGGCCAAACAATGCCCATAAGTGAACTTAAGGAGTTGGCTGGGTCCGTTAGGGTACACAAGATGTCGTATGCAAACAAAAAATGTTTATAGTGATGATGCCCAAACTGCAAGCCCTTTACTGCCAGCTCTGATCGAATGGCCTGTGCCAAAGGCTCCATCGCCAGGGCAAACAGTAAAGGAGAGAGCGGGCAGCCCTGCCTGATGCTCCTAAAGATGTTGATCGTTGGTTTAATTGGGCCTGGCAGTTTCAAATGCGCCTGGGGGTTATTATAATAAATTTTGATAACATTTATGAATTGCCCTTGAATGCCGAATTTGCCCAAAACCACTTGCAGATCTTTCAGTCCACTGTGTTGAACGCCTTTTCAACGTCCAAATCTAAGAGACACAATAGTGTTGTGGATGAATCTGCTTGGTGAATTATATTAATGACCTTCCTTAGATTGTCCTTAGCTTGCCTATCTGGGATAAACCCCACTTGATCCTTATGGGTCAGCCGGGGTAGAAAGGTTGCAAATCTATCCGCCATAATTTTTGCTAACAGTTTAATGTCCCCATTTAGAAGGGAAATGGGTCTATAGTTTTTGATTTCTATGCTGTCTTTCCCTTCCTTCTGGAACAAAACTATCTCCATCTGGTTCATCTCTGGCGGTAGCGGATTACCCCCCATTACTGAATTAAAAAGGGCAGCTAAGTGTGGCGCAAGTAAATCTTGAAATTTCTTGTAGTTTACATCGGAGAAAACGTCAGGCCCAGGAGCTTTATCCACTTTAAGCCCTTGAATCACTTTCCTAATTTCTTCCACTGTAATAATGGCATTATGCTTTCTTAATTCCGAATCCTCTATCTTAGGAAGGTCACAGGAGGTCAGAAAGGTACGAATATTATAATCTAACGGCGGATTGGAGGAGAACTAAATTTTTGATAGAATTTGACAAATGCCTCTTAAATTCTAAACAAATTAGATGTGACTAGGCTCCTATCTGTTTTAATACTTCTAATTTTGGTTTGCATCACCTTAGCTCTCAGCTGTCTAGCCAAAAGTGATCCCACTTTATTTGCCATGCTAAAAAATGTATGGCCTGTGCGTTTACATGCCTTCTCCTTTCTTTCTGTCGAATTGCGTTCAGATCTGCTTTTAGCTTGTCTTCTTTTGATTACTTTTATCTAGCTTATCCAACTCTTCCATTAGTTTAGACTCTTTGTCTCTTAATGCCCTATTCTACCTCGCAGCCAGTTTTATGTAAACCCCTCTCATGCATGTCTTATGCTCCGCCCAGACCCAGCCAACCCAGCGTTAGTCTCAAAGTAAAATTTCAACTCCTCAGCAATTTGATCACTATGGGAAGGGGAGGACAGAAGGAACACAGTGATTCTCCATTTATAATGAGAATTATTATTGAGATGTAGGTCAAGCACCACCTTTACTATGGCATGATCCGACCATGGGCACAGCACATTTAGCACCATCAATCAAGCCAGACAGGTGCAAAAATGTAATCTAGAATAAGTGTTGTGAGAGTGCTAGAAGTAAGTATATCCCGTTGAAGCTGATGCGCCTCCCTCCATTTGTCCACCATTAGTAGTTAATCTTTTTAATTACCTTCTGGAAATGTAAAGTCGAAGTCCTCCATCTACCGGCTTTATGTATTTTGGAAGATTCTATCGAGGGTAAGACCGCCTTCTTGAAAAGAGTGGAAGCAAGTTGGGCTAATTGTCCCCATATATTCTGGGTAGATGGGCATGACTACCAAGTATGAATGTGATCCCCTATTTGTTGGCATCCCATAAAGCATTTATTGCTCTTGTGGGTTGCATTTCTGTAATTTATCGGGGGTGCAGTAGGCTCTATGTAGGACCTTGATAGACGTCTCTAAGAGAGCCGAGTTAAGTGAGCCTCTGGATAGGTTTGAGCATGATTTTGTCTACTTGTCCCAGTCCCAGTCTATCCCCAGATCTTCTTCCTATTGTAACAAAAATGTAGGTTTCTGGCTGCTGGTAGTGCTAATAAAGGCATCAAAGGGTTCACCCCAGTATGCCTTTGGTAAGAGGGAGATTTCTGCAGATAACAGAAATCCAGGAGGCCCTAGTTATCTCAATGTCTTACTGACCCAGCTTCTGATTTTTAAATAGTTGTAAAATTGTGTAACAGGCAAGTCATGGGATGTTCAGAATTGGTCATAGGTCAGAATATTATTATTGAAAAACCAAGTCCAGCCAAGTTTTCTGGAGGCCCACCAGAGTTTAGAGATGGCATTTGAGTCTGCTATAATGTGTGGGAAAGACATAACTGACAATAGGGGAGACAGACCTAGGCTAATTTGATGCCTGGAGTTGGCCCACCCCCCAGAGTTGAGTTAGAGAAACTATAGGATTTTGGAGCGTTGTGAAGGGGGCTTTGGGAATCGTGAGGGTGTGGTCCTTTATCTATCAGTTGAGGGAGGGGTGGAGGAGAGAACAGGGAGAGGTCTCTAGTTTACGTTGTTCAGCAATTTCCATATATAATTGTTTTCATTGTACAGTGTTCCTTTAAGCAACAATACTAAGAACATCACCTACCTTAAAGGAACCTGGGGCTCATTAATACTGCTCTGCACAATCATGTATAACAGTTAAAATCTATTTTCATTTGAAGCAGGAATTGACTGCACTGCACGATTTAATAATATTAGAGGTAAACTCTCTTAGTCCTGAATG
Organism: Discoglossus pictus; assembly: GCA_027410445.1. Lineage (NCBI taxonomy): Eukaryota > Metazoa > Chordata > Amphibia > Anura > Alytidae > Discoglossus > Discoglossus pictus. The sequence continues at coordinate 33,446,843 of CM050166.1, read as the reverse complement.
GACCATAAAATACACATACCCTTCAAATGTTTATACATTTTCTTCACTGCAATAATACATTTCAGTTTAATATTCAATTGTTCAAAGAACGCAAAGGACAAAACTGACATTTTAGGAGGGAAGCAAACAGATTTTATTGTCATTTTTGTCTGCAATGTGATTTTTTGGTTCTTTCAGAATCTGCAAATCTTAGGAGCTCTACACTTAGAACCATTTGAGGATTAACTGGCTTGTATAAACTCTCATAAAACAGTGACATATGCATCAATTTTAAAAATATAAAACAGTTTAGTAGTAAGTCACTGTACCAGAAACATGAATCATTGCTACAAGTTGATATCTTGCTATCAGTCTGAATTATTATTATTATAAGATTAAGAAATGTCTCCTTAAGACTGAAGAGACCTTTTCTCTTACTTAACAACCCTCTCACACGGTAGTCACAAGATAATGCTCTTCACAGAGTAATGTTAACCATCATCTAGGATGTATAACCATCTTATGGCTAGACATATCCTGGTATGCTGTTGCTATTATGTTTGTTTTATTGTTTATTTACCTGTGTACATGTTAAGCAAACTAGATGTTGGTAGCCAATCCAAGACACTATTGAGATAGATACTGTGGCTTTAGTACTGAAGTTTCCTATATTCCATAAGTTTAAGCAACTTTACCTACATGATGATAGTCAGCAGTCTACTGTAGCATAGCTCCCCTTCTGGGTCGCTACCTTGTTGTAGTGAAGGCGCTTGTGAACTTCAATGAAGCTGTGAGCTATACCATGTAGAGTAACCCAAGATCTGCAGGCCATAGCAGAGAAGTCAGATATCTCATCGTCCACTGGAGAAGGCAACCCACTCAGTATCTTTACCAAGATAACCTAATGCATAAGCACAACCAGTGATATAATGATAGTTGTGTCTGGCGTGCTGCAGTCCATTGGATCAAGGAGAGTCGAACATAACTGAATGACTAAACAACAAAAAATATATTTGGGGCAGTGGCTCTCAGATGTGCCTTGGGTGCTGCAGTCCATATTGTCATGGGGAGTCAGACACAACAACATCTACATGTCTTAGGCAAGCTCATAGGCTTCTACCTGCTGAGACAATCACCTTAGTGTGATGTTTTGGCAATGGTCAGCCACTCAATGACAGCCCCATTCACCGACCACCTTGTTAGCTCCACTCATGTCTGAATATCTCTGATCTCCTGGCATCTGCCAGCCCCCTCCTAGGAAGTATTGAACCCCTTCCAAACCAGGCATCTTGTACCTTGTACCCCACATTACCAGAAACACCTAGTGGCATACTTTAGTGAACTCTCTGGGGAAAATGCAGCATTTAGAGACCAAACACGGCCGGGTACCGTCCATACATCAATAACTGAACAACATGGGTAACACATGGAATATGGCTCATCATACACAAGATAGCTGACACTAAAACATAGCCCACAGTGAAACAACATGACCGACATCCCACACGCAACTCCCAATGACCAACAAGGCTTCCATAGTCCCGACACTCCAGCTCAGAATAGGAGCGCAATTTTCTACTGGCAATTTCCGTTTCATTGAGATACACAAGCGTCTTCACCACGACAAGGTAGCGATCCAGAAGGAGATTTAGGGATTACCTTCCCTTCTTATTATTCTACATTATCAGACATTGAAGGTTGTATAAAAACCATTAAATCTGACTATAAATATCAGGCAAGGATTTACTGTAAACACTATAATATATAGGCAAGCCTAGATATAACAAATCAATATATCTCACTAGCTACTTGCCCGTCAAAAATGACGGGAATAAAATTTTAAGCCTAGCAATACTGTTTGCCAGCCAATATGAGCACCTCTGGTGCTCATCGCAAGCCTCGCGCTGAGCGCCTTTGGCGCTCATTGCGAGTCTCTACCCTGTCTACTTCCTTCCTTGCGTCTCACTTCCCCCCTCCTCTCCCTCTCTTGTGTCTCCTTCCCCCCCTCATCTCCCCTTTGTCTCTTTTCAGCACTCACCCTCCCATATCTCTCTTTCCCTCTTATCCTTTAAAAAGTACCATATCTGTTATAGAAAATGGGGATATTCAAATATATACAGGCACAAACAAAGCATCATAAGATGTAAAAATAACTTACTTTGCTTATTCAGTTCCCAAAATAAAGCATGGTTTCTCTTACAAGGAAGAGCAAGAGACGGTGGTTTTTAATTGTTTTGTTTGCATGACTATAGTGCAGTACACTGCAAGCTTCCATTTCACATACACCTCTTCTCCCACAAAAGTACTTGCCCATGACACCTGGCAACAGAGGCAGAGTCTACGTTTGAAACATAATTAAACTGAGTTTAAGTGTATTGGTATGCAAATGTGGCACACCTCCCAGGGAGGCACTCCTAGGCAGCTGCTTATTCACCAAGTTAAAAATCTGCCCATGGATACAGGAGTACCCTACAAAAAATGATCTTTTCCTATTCTGATTTTCATGTATCATGACTTTAAAAAGAGTTATTTTAATGGTAGTATAAAAAATATTACTTTAATGGAAATGGTTTAACATATTGATTAACTTATAAAAGTTGTATATACCCCTGATATTTCAGATGGTAAACACATGAAGGAGGGAAATGAATTTATATACATGAATGGGCAAAAATATCTACTTCTTAGGTGCGTTGGAGACTATATAGGACAGACTATTTCTATGAGCATGGAGGGAAACCCTTCATAAGGATGCATTATACATTGGAAAAATATTTAAGAGCCAGAAATACACATTTTAGGAGTCCTGGTCCCGAGGAAATTTCCACTCATTTGAGGAGCCCTGTGCCTTTTAAATGGGATGTTTCACTTATAAGTTAAAATATATGTGTAAATGTTTTTAGTACTTGCATTTCATTACTACAAAGATATGTTTGGTGACGTAAGCTGCTGAAGCACACAGAACAATTAAAGTAAAAGACACATCTTAGAAATCAGCTGCAATTTTTATTGGCTCTGGATATGGCTCTGGAACTTTTGACTAATTCAGTTCAGCATTCAGCGGCAAAAATAAAGTTGAAATGGCATCTTCTGCACTTTACTAACATAGAGGAGTAACTAGCAAATTAGACAAGTTCCACAACGTTTACATCTTCCACAACTTTTCCATAGAAGGTTTATGAATGTTACTAGATATGTAACCGTGTATCTATTTACTTTCATGCACTTTATTTTACTAAGAAGTGCTCATAAACTGTTTTAACAGCCTAAAATCAAACAAATCAATTCTGTATGCAGACTATGTACAGTAGACTCAAAGTTAACCAGAACTCAAGCAACCAGAACTCTCAAGAAACCAGAACCAAAATTGAATACTGTACTTTAAATAAAATTTACCTTATACAAGTCTCAACAAATGCCGGGAGCCAGGTTGTCATGCAACAAAATGCTTACAGGCACCTAGATTTCATCCACTGTGCGTCGCTGCAATTCAGTTTTATCTGGAAGCAGACAGGCATGAGTAACTGAGCCAGTGCAGTGTTGGCGTTATATTCCCTGGGTTCAGCACCGCATCCTCCAGTACCTGTGTGTAAGTGAGGAGTGAAAGCTGCTGCTGCTAGAACAGCCCTCACTGATAAATATACTTAGCAGAGCATCCTATATGCAGCTAATCTAGGCCTCTTTTAATAGTGACTCTCAAGCAACCAGAAACAACATTTATCCGGCATCTACCAATCCCCGTGGGTGCCGGATATCTGAGAGTCTACTGTATACACAAAATTTCAGGTTTGTGATCTAGAAAGTCGATCTTTTGTGAGAAAATAAAAGCTTCCCCGTGATCTTTAGGTTGGACCTCCTCTCATCTTTTTCAATCTTTAGCAGAGCATTCACTTATTTTCCTGGGCTCTGACAGTAAAATTGTGCAGTAACAGGCTTTGGATATATGTACCAAGCATCCCTGTTTTTACTATGCACTATTTCCTATGGGGTAATAGCTGTTAAAGCTCTTCTTACCTCATCTCAGCCACCTGTAATGCTTAGTAAATTTACCCCTGTTAGTCTAGTCAGTTTTCTCACAATGACAAAGAACTGGAAAACTATTTTTATAGAAAAAAAGACACTTGTTTTTCAAGTAAGTACCAAACTAACAGTATTAGCAGCTGTGAAGCCATGGACATAAAAACAATGCTAATTGTTTATGAGTAAAGGAATCCATTAGGTGTTTGTTACATCACATCCTGGTGATGAGGGTATATGCTTGTAGTTATCATCGGAGAAAAGGTGTGGGAGGAGTGAACAGGCAGAAGTCCTTAGCCTTTGCTTCACAACTGGATAAGATTTAAATTAACATCACCCTTCACCCTCATTTGCCCAGAAGAAAATTCCTTGCTTCAGGAAATGCAACTGCAGCTCTCAAGAAATGTAAACTTCCCTCTCACACACACAACTAATTTATCATGGATGCATCTAGGGTCCTGCAGAGGCATCAAAATGTATTCCTTTCTGACCTTTTTACTGCTTAATTATGCTCTTAGCTCAACGTTTTCTAACTTTTTTTCATTGTGCAATGGTCCTAAAATTCTAATTTTTCAATTTAATTTCATGTTTTTTATTTTAATTAAAACACATATTTGCTTTGTAACTATACAAGATCACAAAACAAAATACAAGACATATAAATATGTATGACTATATTTTTTAAATTCCTGAATATTTTTTGAAGCAACTGAAAATAGTTATTTTATAGCTCTTCAGTAACTGAAAAATTCTTTTAAAAAAAGATGCAATGTGCTTATATAGAGCCCTATTCAATTGGGCGAATGGCAATTTAATAAGTCAGGCAATGATCGCCTTCAGCGCTTATTGGCCAAGTGCTGTGAGTTGTAGTGCCTTAACGACTTGCCTCTCTATACGAGGCTCGCAGGCGATGAGCGCCTTTGGCGATCATCGCCTAAGTGCTGTGCTGCGAGTTTTAGTGTCTGAACGGCTCGCCATGCTATGCGCGGCTCGCAGGCGATGAGCACCTTTGGTGCTCATCGCCCAAGTGCTGTGCATGTTAGTGCCTTAGCAGCTCGCCTCGCAGGCGATGAGCACCTTTGGCAAAGCGTGACGTCTCGTAGTTCGACAATATAACATGTGATACAATAGATATATGTATATAGATATATAGATGTTAAGATACTTTTGCTTTCAATTTTTTATAACAACCATTTGTAAATGTTTTGTGCCCTTTTAATTCCTTCAAAAAATGTATTTTGTGTCATTTTGAAAAACATAAAACAATACGTAATTTTAATATAAATACACAACAAACGATAACTGCAAAATTAATACGTTTTATTAAGAACTGAACAATTGCCTCAGAGCTGTGTAACTCAGAGGCGCGAAACTACGCCCCTATCCTGCCGCCCATTACACAGCTCACTGACACACTGTCAGCTCTAACTAGCAGCGCGAGGGAATTCATCCTCCTCATGTCGACGTCACATCACACTAGCCCTGTCACTGTACAGACTCATGTCTGTAGCGAGGCAGCCGGCCACTCCCATTGGCTGGTCTACTCATAGGGTGAGCTCTGCTCACCTGGAAGGCGGCACTTCATTGGCCAAAACATAAATAGGCCGGGCTCTATGATCTTGCGTGCAGAAAATCCCCGCCTTCTTTTGATTGGCAGTGGAAACCACGCCCATTGAGATGTCGTGACTAGTTTGGTTGCCTAGCAACCAATGCTGCTGAGGCTGGCTGTGTGGCATCCATCCTTATGCAGTGAGCTCTGCATGAGGTATTTTGTGATAGCAATTTGTATTAGCAAAACACACATATAATAAACGTATGCAGAATTTGCTAATTCTTCAGAGCATTATATATATGTACAGGTGTACGTGGTATAAAGAGGTGTGCATGAGGGGTAGGACTATATGAGCAGCTGGTGATCCAGCCTGACTTGCCTAGCACACACCCCCTCATAGAAAAAATACACATCACCCACAGCCAGTCACTGAGTCCCATCAGATGCAGATGAGCAGAGCTCTGGGGTTTAATGCACTTTATATCATCTCTTGGACTCCTGGACATTGTTTTGCTTTTTTGCACTAGGGAACTTTTTATAATATTTTAATAAAAGTAATTTTATTTATATTTCTGCACAATTTTGGACATTTTTGCTTCATACCTGAGGACATTTTTGCATTCCAACTATAGATTATCTATTGGCATTTCTGGTTCTATTCACACAGTAGTGCTTCTGTTGGATATTTTTGCATTACTACCCCGATTCATCCCCCCATACATCATGTGGACCTTCCTGGGGGTCGCCACCTTCACCTACGTATATAAGAAGTGTGATGAGCTGCTGAGCTCACAGCGCCTGGAGCTGGTCCTGGCCGGCCTGCTGTGCTGTACAGCCGGGCTGGTGCTGTCTGTGCTGAGGTACCGGGGCAGACTGGGCCCCCACACACACAAGGAAGGAGGCCCCGGCCTGGGAGCCAGGATACTGAGCATGAATGGGACCGTGCACCGAGGGGCCGGGGGAAGCAAGGGGGGCAGGAAGGTGAGGGGCCTACCTACCTACCATACTATCTACCTACCTACCTACCTACCTACCTACCATACTATCTATCTATCTATCTATCTATCTATCTATCTATCTATCTATCTATCTATCTATCTATCTACAGTTAAATATCTCTGTTTATCTGCCATCATCTATCTATGTGTCTCTGTCTTGCAAGCCCCTGTATCTATCTAGCTAACTATGCCTAGCTAAATATATATGTCTATAATCTTATATATTTATTGTTGAATATCTATCTATCTATCTATCTATCTATCTATCTATCTATCTATCTATCTATCTATCTATCTATCTATCCCTTGGTATACTACATTTAGGTATTACAATCCCTGTCCTTATCTATATATGTGTCTCTGCCCTCTATCCATATATTAGTATTATGTTTGTGTATGCACTTGTCAGTATCTTTTTAGAACCGTATATATCAATATGTGTGTTTATTGAATTTGCAATCTATCTATCTATCTATCTATCTATCTATCTATCTATCTATCTATCTATCTATTTATCCACCCATCCATGTTCCTCCCTATTAGTATGTTTATTTTTATTGTCTCACCTAATTATTTTACTATATCTCCCATATATACAATGTCAGGATTTTAGCTTTTTAAACACATCCCCATAATGCATATTATTTTGATTTCATCATTTTTTACTATATTTTAATCACTTATTTGCCATAAACCACATGAATATACACCAAAAGTGACCCAATCAGACCTGTATTCAGAATTCCTTGGACATTTTTGCACATTAAAATGATGATATTTTGAACTGTTCAGTTCATGATTGTTGTTTTATTATCAGAACTTTTTTTTCTTTAGTGTAATCTAAACCTTGTCTGATATTTCTCCAAGTAAAGTTGTTAGTTATGTTACGATGTATCAGTTCAAGTATTTTTTGCTAGATTAGAGAATATTAATTGTTATTATTGGTCTGAAAATAGCAAATGTACAGTATATCTTGTAATTAGTACAGGAAATGGATGGAAGTTGTACTTTATGCACAACTGCAGCTAGAACTGTGACGTCGTCAGTGATGTCATCAGTGATATCAGTAGTGCTTTAAGTGCATGATGGGCACATCACTTCTAGGCATGCTTCTCTCCCCTGACGACCAACAATATTAAAATCTATTAACTCTGAAAGCATGAGCAGGAGTAAGTTAAACAGAAACATTTAAAGAGACATGGAAGGTTTCTGCCTAAAATCTTACAAATTCATGAATAATGGGCTAGAACCCTAACGCCCCTAACCCTAACACCCCTTACCCTAACACCGCTCACCACAACACTCCTCACCCTAACACCCCTGTCACCCTAATGCGTAACCCTAATACCCCTCACCCTAATACCTACCCCTAACACCCCTCACCCTAACACCCCTCTCACTTTAACACCTAATCCTAACACCCCTCACCCTAATACCTAACCCTAACACCCCTCACCCTAACACCTAAACCTAACACCCTAACACCTAACCCTAACACCCCGCACCCTAATATCTAACCCTAACACCCTTTAACCTAACCCTAACACCCATTGCCCTAACACCCTCACCCTAATATCTAACCCTACCACCCCTCTCACCCTAATACCTAGCCCTAACATCCCTCACCCTAATACCTAACACTAACATCCCTCACCCTAATACCTAGCCCTAACACCCCTCACCCTAATACCTAACCCTAACACCCCTCACCCTAACACCCCTCACACTAATACCTGACCCTAACACCCTTCACCCTAATGCCTAACCCTAACATCCCTCACCCTACACCCCTAACACTAAAGCATAAGAAATTCAGAGACTCAGAGGCCGCGCCCCCTAGTGGAAATTTGTAGCATAATTGATCAATTGGTTGTTATTAAAATACTTTTTCTAGCATGAAACTTCATTTTTTTTGGCCAATCAACTTTTCTGATCCATGCACTAAACATAGTTTACTATCTTGTTATTGTCAACAAATTATAATTACCAGCTGGGGGTCTGAATGTATAGTTTTCAGTCTAAAGCCATGTCATTTTACCACAAGAAAGTGCATTTATGATTAATATTCTATTGAATACTTGTTATTACCTAGTATTTTAATTTATACCATATTTAGAACCTCCTTTGTGCACCTTTATCAATTACCTTACCACAATAAAAAATAATAAAATATTTAATTTAAAAAAATGCCGTTTTAATTGTAACCCATTTAATGAAATACCATTAAAGGAGACTTTTTAATTATGAAGTCATATATATATATATATATATATATATATATATATATATATATATATATATATATATATATAGTATGCTCCTTTAAATTACTATATTTGATAATGGCCATTTTTTTCTCTCCGTCCTTTCTCCTGTACATCGCTACGGAATATGTTGGCACATTACAAATAAAAGTTAATAATAATAATGATGGTTTTATAAAGCAGAAATAAAAAATAACCTTTAATTTATTCACTATTTGAGTAATGCCTGCGCGATGCGTACTGCACAGGCATTACTCACATGCTGATTGGCGGTGCACTGGCGAGAGAGAGAGAAAGGCAGGGGAGAGAGAGAAGAAGGGAGGCGGAGGGAGGGAGAGAGAGAGAGGAAGGAGAGAGAAAGGTAGGGGAAAGAGAGGGAGGAAGCAGAAAGAGAGAAACGGAGGCAGAGAGAGCGGGAGAGGGAGGGAGAGTGAGAGAGGAAGGGAGGGAGAGAGAGAAGAAGGGAGGCAGAGAGAGGGGGAAAGAGAGGAAGGGAGAGAGAAAGAGAGAGGGAGGGAAATCGAGATAGGAAGGAAGAGAGAAAGGGAGGGGGAGAGAGGGAGGGATTCAGAAAGAGAGGGAGGGAGGCAGAAAGAGAGAGAGGGAGTGAGAGCGAGAGAGGAAGGGAGGGAGGGCGAGAGAGGGAGGGAGAGAGAAAATGAGCGGGAGAGAGAGGGAAAGCAAGAGAGGAAGGGAGGCAGAGAGAGGGGAGAGAGGGAGGGAAAGCAAGAGAGGAAGGGAGGGAGAGAGAAAGGGAGGGGAGAGAGTGGGAGGCAGAAAGAGAGGGAGGGAGGGAGCGAGAGAGGGAGGGAGATAGAAAGAGAGAGAGGGAGAGAGAAAGGGAGGGGTAGAGAGAAGAAGGGAGAGAGAGAGGAAGGGAGGGGGAGAGAGAGAGATAGGGAGGGAGAGCAAAAGGGAGGGGTAGAGAGAAGAAGGGAGAGGGAGGGAGAGAGAAGGAGGGAGGGACTAGAGAGGGAGGCAGAGAGAGAGGGACACAGAGAGAGTGAGTGCACACACACAAAGAGTGCGCATTGAGAGAGAGGGCTCACAGATAGAGAGACAGCGCACAGAGAGTCAGAGAGACACAGAGAGAGAGAGGGTGCACAGAGAGAGGGAGAGTACACACAGACAGCGCAGACAGAGACAGCACAGACAATTGAACATAGTAACATATGACACCGTCATTTATGATGGGCAAGTTACTAGTTTTTAATAAAACACAACTTTTATTGCAAAAAGTTGCATAACTGGTTAAAAATGCCAGAAACAAAATAACTATCCGTTCTTCTGAGCTAAGAATCTTGCAAAACTATCTTGATTGGAGTTTGGCCAGAAAAGGAAAGTGCTCGCTACTGTGCCATAGGGGCATACGGATAGTATTACATTGCTGATAATAACCTGGATAACTACCGTGTATAGATAGAGTAAGGTGCTGATATAGATAGATAGTATAACATAAGGTACATTCACTGTACCTAATAAAAGCTGTGTTTAAAGTGTCGCTAAAATAATCGTTTACATAGACAGTAGGTGCAAGGCAAAGCATTTTTATAGCGCAGAGATTTATTGAAAGTATTTAAAGATTGCCTAAAATTGCACTAGGATGTGTGTTTGCAGTAAACCCAGATTAAGGTCACTTCCTCCCATATTGTTGTGCTGGAGTGGCCGTTAATTAACTATTTGGAAAGCTTTATAGCATAAGCAGTGTTTGCTTTTACAGTATGTTTTTTTTATACAATTGAGAAGATGTGATGACTAAGTGGCAAGCTTTCAAAGCAATAAGCTTTATTAAATGTTATATACAATTACAGTGGTACCTTGGCTATCAACCTCCTCAGTGCATGCAAAAGAGGGGGGGGGGGGGACAGAGAGGGAGAAAGGGGGAAAGAGACACAGGGGAGGGAGGAGGGGGGGAAAGAGACACAGGGGAAAGGGACACAGGGGCATTGAGGAGGGGAAGAGACAAAGGGGAGGGAGACGGGGGAAAGATACACGGGAGGGAGCGGGGGGAAGATACACAGGGGAGAGAGAGGTCGGGAAAGAGACACACGGGGTGGGAGACGCATGTAATATTATACCGTCATTTTTGACGGGTAAACGACTAGTAGGTAATAAATGATATCTCGCCCATTGTCATTTTCCTAAAATGATTGGGAGGTTTTGTAGGTTTTATAAGTCAATGACATCAAGATCATTAACTCTACTTAAAGTGGAAAGCTGAATAATTCCATATAATATACCTGTCATAATGACTCTATAATTAATACATGAAGGATAAATATAATCTGCGTAATTACATTTAGTATCCAAGCATATTACATTCACATACTGTACAGACACCTGTTAAGTACATTGTAAATGGGTACAAATATATGCCATTATATTGAATACATTAATTCAAGTTATACCCGATTTACTACTTTTGTTACAGTGAAGAACCTTACTTCAAAGATGGTCTAAATAAAATATGGGATGAGTGTCAATTTTGCCACACTAATGAGCCATAATCTAGGGAGTTCACTACTGCCAAATTAGTTTTGTTAATGGAGCATGGTTTTGTATAGATAAAGATATAATTTGTCAGTATAGTTTGATAAATGGCCCCACCCTTTCCTCCACTGATAACTACCCCATCAGCAAACTCTCGGAGTGTGATAAAACAAGCACAAAATGGATTCCTGTATTCTAAAACATCTTTAAAAATTCAGATTTTCCCTCCATGGTTTACAAAGCTGTTGATATTGTTAGTTTTATACGTATCTGACAAACAAGTGTCTTTTTTTCTCACAGTAACAAGTAAATTCAATGGGTTATGCCCCTAGATATTGGAAAAAACCTTTTGGTACTAATAAAATATAACATTTACATCTACTGCTTGTTTTGCATTGACTTTGGCAAGTGGACATACTGTAAAATTATACATTACGGTCACATAGATGGTAGTATTGTGTTTCCTGTAAGCACTAATCGTACTACTCTATTTATAGCAATAATTGGTCAGGTAATTATAATTGGTGTATTTATTTGCTGTTAGATGCTTCTCTGTTATATATTAGACTGGAACCAGTAGTGTTCCTAACACCACCTTGTAAGGATCATGTATACTATAAATATTTTTTAATGCTGAATCTTCACCTTTTTAACTTAATCATTTTTTTTATTTCTTGCAGGCAAAATCTGAAAATAATAAACTGGATTCCACGCAAACCAATGGAGCTGTAGCTTCCGCAGCCACTGAGAGTGAAGAGCCTGAAGTTATCATTGTGGGGTCTGGTGTGCTGGGCTCAGCGTTGGCAGCAGTACTGTCTAGGGATGGGAGGAAGGTAGCAGTGATAGAAAGAGACTTGAAGGAACCTGATCGTATAGTTGGAGAGTTACTGCAGCCCGGCGGGTATAAAGTCCTTCAAGATCTTGGACTTGGTGGTAAGTACATTTCTGTATCATTTTGTATTAGATTTATGTATAATCGCCATTGTTAGAAAAGCCTGAAATTCTGTACAAAAACATAGAACTATGTTTACTGAGCTTAGACGTCTTGGAGAAGTGATGGAGAGCTCTTTTAATTCCCTTTGTTATATGTAAGTGTCATATTGATTGTGGGTAACTTTAATTATTTAGAGCTCTTAATGTTCGAGCTGTGCTAAAACCAATGGAGTTCTAAGGACAAGTTTGCATCTTTGGCTGGGCTGTAGTGATTGTGTGGGGGGGGGGGGACTCATAGTCAGATTAAGAACAGCTATAAATATGTGGCAATATTAAGAGCAATTTAAAGTGTGTATACATTTACGAATTGGGCAATAAAATGGGGCCATTGACCATAAAAAAATAATTCTGGAGAAATAAATATGTCTGCATAGAACTCAAGCTGCCAACCTAACCATCAATAATCACTATAATATTGATTCATATTAAAAAGAACACAGCAGGTGAATATAAAACAAGGGGGGTTAAATACTTTCCTTTAAAGCAGGGGTCACCAAACTCGGTCCTGGAGGGCCGACCCAGGCCTGGATTTGTGGATATCCTTGCTGCAAACAGGTGAGAATCTTGTTTCTTCAGCCATCCTGATTGACTCACCTGTTTGCAGCAAGGATATCCACAAATCCAGGCCTGGGTCGGCCCTCCAGGACCAAGTTTGGTGACCCCTGCTTTAAAGGGACGTGGAACACAGTAATTTACATCAGTTTATTGTGCCCCGAGAGCATCATTTGAAAAAAGAAAAATCAGATGCAATAATGAAAACGTAATGTCCCTGTTGTTTAATGTTACTATTTCTCTTTTTATTATTTACATGTTAAACACAGTTTTTTAAATACTTTATATTCTTGTTTTTAGATGCTGTGGAGGGTCTTGATGCTCATGTTGTGCACGGGTACATTGTCCATGACATTGAGAGTAACGCAGAGGTAGAGATCCCGTACCCTTTAAATGATGACAAGCAGCTGCAGTGCGGGAGAGCGTTTCATCATGGCCGCTTCATCATGGGGCTGAGGAAGTTAGCTATGGCAGAGCCCAAGTAAGTGCCAAAGAAAACAGTAAACATGTTTCCTTAAAGGGACATTGTAGTGCTAAACTCATGTACCTTTAAAAGTGTAAATTGCATAATAAAAGCCAATTTAGCCCAATTATATAACGTTATATAAAGTTGTAAATGAATATTATTTTTTGATTTCCCGTCTTCCTATCTTGTTTAATCCCTTAGAGTGCATAATTTTGTGAGGTGGGTTTGCAGCAAGCTGTGAATCCTCTTCAGTTAATCTCCCTATTATATCTTCTAATGCACATAGCAGGGACAGCTGTTTCCTATTGATCCATATAGTCATGTGGTGCTGGCGACTAGAAGCAAAAGCACACGACAGGCATTAACTGATACCAAGAAACTGGATGTGCTGTTTTGGAATTTGAATAAAGCAGGGGTGGGCAAGTCCGGTCCTGGAGAGTCCCACACCGGCCTGGATTTGAGGATATCCTTTCTGTAAAACAGTGAGTCAATCAGGATGACTGAAGAAGGGATTCACTCACCTGTAGGCGGCAGGGATATCCTCAAATACTAGACTGTGTGAAGCTCTCCAGGACCGACTGTGCCCTCCCCTACAATAGTGGTTCCCCAACCAGTGGGACTACCAACGGGCCATAAATTGAAGATGTCTCTACCTAAGCACAAGTGTACTAATTAGTGGTTCACTGACTCTGATTTAGACACATGTGCTTAGGTAAGGTCAGGAAGGATGGTGGTCCATGAGGTCAGGTTTGGGAACCACTGTATTAGGAGGTACAATATGGAGATTCACAGCTTGCTGCTCACTTACCTCATATAGTGACAGGCTTTGAGGGGAAAAAAGGAGAAGGTTGACATAAATAAATGTAAAAGTGAAGAATCTACAGAAGTAGAAGAATACTCGAGCAAGCTGTCATGAGTTCAAGTTGATGTTAGAAGATTAAGATCTAGTTTGTAATAGTACTCATTGACATGAAGTGTAGCCAATGTGTTTACTGGGCTTCCAGCAGGAAAAGGGTAAAAACAAATACATTAAGATAATTCAAGAGTCCATGTGATTTGCTTAAGACTATCTTCAATATGTTTTAAGCCCTGAGTTTTTAGATAGATGGAATAGGCAGATTCTGTAGGACATTGATTTATATCTAACAATACATTTTGTATTTTTCTTGCACATATAATCAATTGCTACTTTTAGCCTCATTCTTCTGTTAACAGCAGTATTTTGTATAATTGTGATACTTGTGATCTCAGTTCTTGGGTGCAGTATTTTTTCTTCTTGGGTGCAGTATGTTCTCTTCTTGGGTGCAGTATGTTACCATTATTTTCACAGAAATCGTTTTCGGTAAGACTCACACCTCATTATGGTTCTACTTATCTTCTTCCCTGTAAACAGCACTAAATTCATTGAAGGAACCGTGCAGCAATTACTTGAAGAAGATGGCACTGTGCAGGGAGTGCAGTACAAGGAGAGAGAAACAGGCGATATTAAGGTATAATAATCACTACGTATTTAATTGGCTTAATTGGAAATTGCTACAATCCTTATTGTTTATGAGCAGATTTTACATAGCACAAACATTATGGACCACAATTAGACAAGGAAAAATCCATAAGGCTATTGTCTAATTACAAAAAAAAATAAATTTGTTACCTTTGCTGGTGCATGAAGACATTTTTGATACTTTCCTGAAGGCTGTGTGTGTGAGAGGAGCTTTTACATTTCTGCAAGAACAGAGCTTGCAGTTATTGTTGCAAATCCTTTTACCCTACTCCTCTTTCCACTTCTAGATAAGATAAACACATTCCTCAGTCTTCAGCTATCACAAAGTGCTGGACCTAGAGAATATGAAGCTATACATATTCTTCCAAATTGCTATTTTCTATAAAATGTTTTTTTTATGTTCATCGCTTACACAACTGCTAATGTTGTTAACAAACATGTGGTTTTTTTTTTTGTGTGGGGGGGGGGGGGGATACAGGGATGTCTGCAAAATGATTAAATAGTAGCATTTTCCTTTTCTTATATTTTGTTATGTGACAAATTTTTTAAACAATTAAAAAGCAAACTTATAAAGAATACTCAGGGAAGCTGTCAGTACTTGCCACTTACCTAGCCTGTGATACAAGCATTTATGCTTATTTACACCACCCATCTGTTTCTATGTAATAATCCAGTGAAGCGCAGGAAATAGAGAACCATCATGACATATGGTTATAACTGACCAATGATGTTATCTTATGTTACAGGAACTTCGAGCCCCCTTAACTGTGGTTGCTGACGGACTATTTTCCAAGTTTAGGAAGAATCTTATTACTGGCAATGTCACCGTATCTTCCCATTTTGTTGGTTGCATCCTGAAGGTAGGAATCTCTATTCATTAAAACCAGTATTATAGAACTGACCATGTAGGCAGTAGTTATTTGTGTTAAAGGAAACAGAGTTGACATATTTTCTATAATATATCTATTTATTTTTGCCTAAAATCATACAATGTGTACTTGTTTCAGTCTGCCCTCTGTAGCTCATGCAGCTCATGGATACACAGACTATCCAGTCAGTGACTTCCCCCAAGTAGCATGTTACTATGAGAAAGTGCAACCCATGCACTTAGAAGTCTTCATGAGCTGCAGAGGGGAGAACCAGTTATCAACTATTTGTAAGATTTTAGGCAAAAAACAGACCTTTTAAGCACCTATTAAAGTAAATAAGTACACAAAAGCAAAGATATATATTGGTTTATTCCTAGAAAAAAATCAGAACTCTTCCATGCACCTATACAGAAGTATTTAATCTTTTTCAGCACTTCACATAACATAATTTGTTTTTAAAAATCCACTATAATAGTTATCAGTTGTGAGTAACTCCTGCAAGATGTGTTCTGCGCAGGCATTACTCATAAACGGATTGCCCTGAACTGTAGGGGGATTGTACAACTGCGTTTCTGAGGCCCAGCTGGGGGAGAAGGAGAGGGGGGAGAGAGAGAGGAGGCAGAAAGAGAGGGAGTAAGTCAGAAAGGAGGCAAACAGAGAGGGAGGGGAGAGGGAGGCAGAGAGAAAGGGAGGAGAGGGAGGAAGGCAGAGAGAGGGGGGGAGAGAGGGAGGGTTGTCAGAGAGAGAAAGGGAGGAGAGGGAGGGAGGAAGGCAGAGAGAGGGGGGAGAGAGGGAGGGTTGTCAGAGAGGGAGGCAGAGAGGGAGGGAGGAAGGCATAGAGAGGGAGGGTTGGCAGAGAGAGAGAGGGAGGCAGAGAGAAAGGGAGGAGAGGGAGAGAGGAAGGCAGAGAGAGGGGGGAGAGAGGGAGGGTTGTCAGAGAGAGAGAGAGGGAGGCAGAGAGAAAGGGAGCAGAGGGAGGGAGGAAGGCAGAGAGAGGGAGGGTTGGCAGAGAGAGAGGGAGGCAGAGAGAAAGGGAGCAGAGGGAGGGAGGAAGTCAGAGAGAGAGGGGGGAGAGAGGGAGGGTTGTCAGAGAGAGAAAGGTAGGAACAGAGAGAAATGGAGAGAGTCACGGCACAGAGAGAGAGCACAGAGAGAGATAGAGAAAGAGAGAAAGGACACACAAAGAGAGGGCGCACAGAGAGAGAGACAGAACAGACAATTGAACATAACATACAACACCGTCATTTATGACAGCCAAGTTACTAGTAAGTAAATTAAAGCCTGTAGTGTCTAAAACATGGCATTTTAAATGAATGAGCATTATATTATATTGCAATAAACTGCAGTTAGTGATGACATTTGAATGAACGAACGTGATCTGATAATTTGGAAAATGATTGCAGCATTAACATTGTCCACAAGTATAAATAGATGAGGCTTTGCAGTTAGAGGATCATATTTATAGAAGTAATGAGAGGTTAGAGGCACTTCATTAAAAGTGTTGTGAATAGATGGAATCACATCAAGGCAGAAGTGGAGACAATAAATACAGAAGAGAATAAAGACCTGGGGTTATACAAAGAATGATAATACAAATTTAGCAACCCAGAGATCAAATAAGATATAGGGACTTTGTAATACCCCCACAAGCACCTTGGAATAATCAAAAATATTTACAAAACAGGAATGAGTGTAAAGACTTCCTTTAATGCTTCCTCGGAAGGAAGGTCCAAATGCTTCCCCTTCCAAACATGTTATCCTTCACAGTAATAATTTCATATTGACTTCCCAACCAATTAAACTTCTGGGAAAAAAACATCTAAAAATTAAAACGTGTGATTGGCCAACTAGCATATTTACCGATAAATTGTACTGGAGGAGGACAAACAAGCACATGAGATGGCACACGTCTTAACAGTAAACTGTTTATTTATTTTTATTATCACTGATCCACTGAAGAAAAATCTATTACAGATTCCCTTTCATCCGGTAGGAAAAAGACAGACTAGATGGACCAAGTGGTTCTAATGAGGTTTTTTAATTTAGTGTTTTTTTTTTTTTTTATAGAATAAGCTATATTTAAAACATGTGTTAGACCAAGACTCTTGTGGGGAATATGGCAGTAATTTAGCAGTTATTACAAGTGTGAGATACAGTGAAAGTCTGTACAGAATTGAATGATTCTTGACTAATTTGTGTAATATTCATTTTCTTTTGTTAGAACTCACCCCAGTTTAAGCCCAATCATGCTGAGCTTGTTTTGGCCAACCCCAGCCCAGTTCTGATCTACCAGATTTCATCCACCGAGACTCGAGTTCTTGTTGACATTAGAGGGGAAATGCCCAAAAACATCAAGGAATACATGATGGAAAAAATTCATCCACAGCTTCCAGGTGAGGAGACTACATTGAGATGGAAGGGGATTCTTGGGGATACTGCTCTGTACCATCATATAGGATAGTCAAACTCAAGTGGAGACGCTGTAAACACTTTATCTTTTGTTGTTTAGTACTCTGCTTTATAACTATTTTAAATGTTACAGGTTTAGCTTTTACAATATTAACTGTTTACTTACAGTCAGTTGATGATGTAACTAGAAACTCTTATAAAACAGCAAAAGATTTGTTCATTTTATAAATTTGAATTGGTTGACCAGTGCTCTCTTCGATAATGTAGTGACTTGTAAATGGATAGTGACATGCATATGAGACTCAAAGAATACCACTTATATGCCTCTAGGGATCCATATCGGATTACGTGCACTTTTCTCAAGCAGACTTCATAACATAGTTTGGTTTAAGGTGCCGTGCCATAACCCATTATCAGACTGCAGTTTCATCTTTATATATTTAGGGTCTGGTCTGAGTACTCTCTCCAGCCTCATTTTACAGTTGCCAGAACCAACCTTATATCAATGAGCCCCAAATTAGGGCAAAACTGTCACACAATCTGTGAGTAAATTCTGACACAGTATACTAATACAAGAATATGTTCTGAAAGTTGCTTGAGTGCAGAGCACGTAACCCTTACCTGGGCTAGTGGCACAAGTCGCTACCCAGAATCCTTAGCAGTAGTGGAAATATTTGTTCAATGAAAACTTCTGTGGGAAAAAACAGGTTTCCTTACCTGGTTCAGACAAGCATCAAGTCAATGGCAGCTTTTAAATTCTGCTCAGTCAGCTGAGACTACGCTGTGGATTGGTTGTTAGTCTTTATTGCAGGCTTGCTCTTTCTGTTGCTTTGTTATGATGGAGCATAACAGGAAGATGTGAAAGGACCACATTTCACATTTTTTAGTATGTTTCCTTCAAATAATTCACATGAGAATAGGTAAAGTTCAACTTTTATTTTATTAGATGTTACATACAGTTTTGTTTTGTTGGGATAAACATTGTTTTTTCATAACCTCATTTGCCGGACCACTCCTTGGAGACAGACAAGTACTATTAGACTTAAATGGAAGTGCAAGTTATAATATCATCACCCTACCTGGTGTCAAATCATGAAAGCAAATAAAGCAAAATTAGCCCACCAGAAATAATAATTGACTAATAATTAACAGATTAAAGGCTGCATTTATTTACCTTTGAAATGTTTTCCCATTACCAAAACTGGTTGTTCAAAAGAATATATTATAAATTATAATTAGTGGTCTGTTAAGATTTGATATTTATAATAGTTGTGTTTTGGGTATTGGAAGAGGACAGGTGTGAAACTGTCCAAAATTGTAACTCCAGGAAGAATTTGTGAGAATTTGTTATAGAGACAATGGAAATTGTACGACAGGAAATAGACATCTTTATTTCAACCTCAGCTATTATGTTACAATCATTTCGATTTAACAGGGAAAACATTTTTTAAAAATTCAAATAAAAATACATTCCTTAATTTAACAATACGTTGTTCTGTGCTTTATGGAGAGTCACCATTATTTATCATGATTTGTTATACAGGAGGGACTTGTATGCAGGTTAGTTATCCATTCAGGTCTATTGGAAAAAAATAAAAAATCAGTTGGATAAAAAATGCATCTTACAATATTATCACACAGTTGACAAACCAGGAAAATAAATAAGAACTTGCCCAGCAGTAAAGATTAATAAACATTCTTTATAAATTCTTAAAAGAGAGAATAATGTAAATATAATAATAATAATATATTTTATATAATAGTATTGGAAAGAGGTGTGGCTCAAGGGAGGCAGAGATGCACAGGTTAAAAACTATAGACCACATTTTAATTTTTTTTTTTTTTTTTACAGCCCATCTAAAGGATCCATTCCTTTTTGCTGTTCAAAATGATCGTTTAAGAACAATGCCAGCCAGTTTCCTTCCACCGTCACCAGTAAATAAAAAAGGTAAGATTCACAGTTTTTGAATGGTAAATAATTTATTTTAAATAGAGCTTAATGTTAAATCATTGGTTTTAGAGACAGTAAGTGTTTGTGTTTCTATAGTAAGAAGCACAAATTTGGGATAAAAAAATGCTGTTCATAATCATAGTAAGAATGTTGTGATTTTATAGCATCAAAGGAGGTTCCAACTAGCTAAGCTAAGAAATGAAAAATATGAATGACTTTAGATATTTTAAATATTAAAGAAGAAGGCAGCAGAAGGAGTACATTATCATACTAACATCATTTCATTATTTTGGTCTACAGGTGTTTTACTATTGGGAGATGCTTACAACATGAGACACCCACTCACAGGAGGAGGAATGAGCGTTGTACTAAATGATATTAAGATCTGGAGAGAGCTTCTTGAGAACGTACCTGACCTGTATGAACATTCTGAAGTACTGCAGGTGAGATTGCTGACATTATAGAGATGTAAAAACCAATATGAAAAGAGAAAATGCAAGTTTTTATTTTTTAAAGCAATATGAATACAATTTAAAAAAAATCACTATATGATAATGTTATTGATACATATACCTGCATATAGAAATTGCAAAATAAAAATAAAGACAAGTTTGATTACAGTTATGTATTTAATTCTGACATAGTGCAGTTGCATATGTTTACGCACTTTAAATCATTCTTTAGTAAAAATATACTAATTTTAATGCATGAGGGAACTTCAGGGACTTTATTGCCTTTTTATTAATATTTGGGGAAGCTTCCTGTTTTGTGCAGTACAATTAAAAAACAGATTGCGCAAGAGGGGAACTGCAGCCTCTATTAATAATTTATAACATTTTCTTTTTATATTCATCTCAAATATTTACCAAGTAAGTATCTGAATTGACATATATACTTAATTAATATGTTTCATAACATTACAACAAGGTATTAAAGTTTCATAGGGATTGTTGCTGGAAGGGTCAGATAATCAGGCAGAATTGCGGTCTAATGTAAAATGGCAAATACTCCTGTAATTGTTTTAGAGGTGAACAGTTTGTCTTATATATTTGCTAATATATTTTACAGGCCAAGAAGACTTTTTATTGGTCCAGAAAGTCATCCCATTCCTTTGTGGTCAATGTTCTGGCACAAGCTCTGTATGAATTGTTTGCTGCTACAGATGGTGAGTATATCTTGTTTTAAGTCAAACTGTCAGAATAGCAGGGGGCAATCATCGTAAGAGGGGCACATAACTTAGCCACCTCATGGAATCACTTCTAAACAGAACAAATTACTGCTAGAATAGGCTCTAGTTGGCACTATCAATGAATTACTTATTTTGATGCTCTGGATACTGGGGAAATTATAATCACAGAATGGCAGAAATGTAAACTGCAACTTTCAGATTCACGTATTCATTGCTTCTGCAGCTGCACCGTATTTCAGATGATCTTGTATTATTTAAAAAATCATTAGCATTGCTAGCTGTTAGAAGGTGACAAATAAACATTTAGTACATTGGTACTAACTTTGGACCTTATGAAGAGTTAATCGCATATTGTTGTTATTAATCCATAGATAACGTGTATCAACTGAGAAGAGCCTGTTTCAATTACTTCAAACTTGGAGGAGAATGTGTCTCTGGTCCCATAAGACTACTGTCTGTGTAAGTGTGAATATTCCTAATTATAAAATTGTCCTACCGAACTAGAATAAATTGGGTGGCTGAACAGAATTCCATTTGCACAGAAAGAAATTGTTACCATAAATACACATAAAAACAAATTATACATCTGTAGTAGCCATATTCCCTCCTCATAATAATTACTGCAGTGATATATGTCTTTGATTCTACATGGCACAATTTGCTAATGTTTCACAGCCAAAAATGATCTGCCTTATATTATTATGTATGGAGGTCCCTCCACATATATTAATCTAGAACAGGGTGCCACAACTTAATATATAGAGGAAGGGCTTTATTATATCATAATGCAGCTAGTTTGATGATTTTTGAGCTATATATGGACATGGTCACTGAAATGAAAATTCTGCTACTGGTAGTAGGTGACAAGACAATAATGTTTTTTTAGGCATGACAGGCAGAATGTGTGTTTAAGCAACAACAAAAAATAGAGGTTCTCAATCAGAGAATGAACTAATCTTAATAGGTTAGTTCTATGAACATAATCCATTCCCAGAGCAGCCTCTTTTAGCTCACTTGGGCCCTTCACAGGGAGAAATATCCTGTAGTATATCTGTCTGGTTGCACTTAATAGAGTAATCAAGCTCTGAAATACCGGGCAATTCTACCCTGAACAGGAGAAACAGCAAGCCCCAGACCTATGTTTCAGCCATAGTTGGGCCTTGTCAGTGGGGTGTAACTGAAGTCCCTATGGCACAGCGTGCAAGGAGTTCATGTCTGAAGCCCCCTCCATAAAGCACAGTGAGCAAGATGTCCACATCTGTAGCCCCTTATCACCCTTAGGGAGACTAAACCTCCAAGGGTCATTTGCATAAACAAACCAAAAAAAAACTGAGGTGCTCAACCAGAGAACAAACTAACCTAAATAGCTTAGTCCTGTGAACATGATAATACACTGATTTGATTATATAAATAACACATAGTATTATTCCAAGTACTAATCTTGCCTTTTTTTCCCCTGCAGGTTGTCTCCCAAACCCATGCTTCTTATTGGACACTTCTTTGCTGTCGCTTTCTACGCTGTCTACTTCTGCTTCAAGTCAGAACCCTGGTTAACTAAACCACGTGCCTTTGTCAGAAGCTTGTCCTTGTTGTACCGCGCTTGTACTGTGATATTTCCACTAATATATTCAGAATTTAAGTACTTGGTTTACTGAGACCTTTTACTGGACAATTTCATACTCAGCGAGCAGTAGCCTGCTATGGTGGGGCCACCAAATGTGAACAGGAGCTTATGGTGCTCCAAAGTCTCAACTGATGGCCAGACAGAATTATACATAGGCTACATGGGGTTTAATCTTTAAAGGAATAATTGCAAAATCTGGCATTATGGCTTGTGAATGACCATCAGTCAGAGGCATTGGTCAGTTTGAGATCTGAATCAGCATCTCTGTGACCTCGAGACTTACTTACAGAAAACAATGTTATAATTGTAATATTTATTATGCCAAAATCCAGATGTAGATTAATCTATAGCAATTGAAATATTATTCTCCGCACAGCTAGTGGTGATAATGTCTCGGAATTCTTTTCTTCACCCCGTCTTGAGATTGGGACAGGGTGCTTTCAGCTGCTGTCAAATATCTCACACTAGACAAACAATTTATGACGACAACCAATATGTAACAATGCTCACAATGATTTTAGGTGGGTCTCTTATGCTTTGTTGAACACTTTATTGCAGTCTCTTTGGACAGCAGTAGGATACAATATAATTAATTTGTGTTTGTTATTCATTTAAATGTATGTTACTTTCTAATTCAGGGCTGCACATACATATATGACAACCAGTGTGCTTCAGACCATACCATTTGAACTGGTTCACTTTTGGACATTCACACATCCAAAAACCAAGATCAATAATAATTTTTCAGTACTTACGTAAAGGAGTCCAACTTCACCTATTTCTCCTCCCCAAGATCTTGTTTTTTCCAAAGATCTGTATGCTCATAATGTAATGTATTAGCACACAGTGACTTTCTGAGAAAGCTGCAGTTATGGACTTAAATCTTCCAGGTTTATGAGTTGCGCTATGCAAATCTAAGAAAGGACTTCACAATGAGCATCAGCAACTAAAGGACTCTTAATGGTGCAACACGTTGGAGTCTAGTCTAGAACCAAGATAAACAACTCTGCAACATGGTCTAAAAAAATTTGTGTGCTTAGCAAATACCGTTTCCTTTTCCTGCTAAAACATTTTATACATAAAAACATGTGTTCCCTGTTTCAACCCAAAACATCCAATCAGGGTAAAGGCTGCAGATTTCTCTCTGTTTAGCAATCAACAATTAATAGGATTTCTTATAACTGACGTTTTATGTTAATGTCCCATATATAGGGATTACATCTTGCTCTCCCTGTTAAACAAACAGCTTGCCTCCTTTGATTTCAAGTCAATGAAGTTGCCTGTTACAATGAAATATCATAATAGAAAACATGGCAAGCTAGGTGTAATTTATCTGAAAGCTTTGTATGGGTGATTCTATATATATTGGTTCTGTCAATATCTTTTTAAGGCATTACTCAAGCCTCTAAAAATATGTATTATGATAACTGCTAGTGTGTCACTAATTACAGAAATTAAAGTATTTTAAGAACTCACATTTTCTTAGTCACAATATGTGACACATTAGAACTGTCCAAGTGTTATCAAATGCCCAAAATGTTGCTCTGCTAAATCAGCTGTGGCTTGAAGCTCTATGCAGAAATAAAAAGCTAAAAAATAAAATACAATGTTTCTATTACAGGCTTGCATATGTCTGAGGAAATTAAAGTTATATATTATAATAAATTACACTATATCAGATTGAAGTATGACTAGATTTCCTAGGCAGGCCATACTACTTTTTTCCCCACAGTATTAGTTTGCGAACTGTATGCTCATTACCGCTATTGAAATCCATTGAGTAATTTTGGTGGGGAACTGGACCCTGACCTAACAGGTATTAGGTCAGGAGACCTATCCCAAACTGGGACAGGTCTCCTGACCTAGCTGAGACATGTCTCCTGACCTAGCTGAGACAGGTCTCCTGACCTAAGACCTAACAGACTGGTCACCTGACCTAAGACCTAGCTGAGACAGGTCTCCTGACCTAAGACCTAGCTGAGACATGTCTCCTGACCTAGCTGAGACAGGTCTCCTGACCTAAGACCTAGCTGAGACAGGTCTCCTGACCTAAGACTTAACTGGGACAGGTCTCCTGACCTAAGACCTAGCTGAGACATGTCTCCTGACCTAGTTGAAACCGGTCTCCTGACATAAGACCTAGCTGAGACAGGTCTCCTGACCTAGCTGAGACAGGTCTCCTGGCCTAAGACCTAGCTGAAACATGTCTCCTGACCTAGCTGAGACAGGTCTCCTGACCTAAGACCTAGCTGAGACAGGTCTCCTGACCTAAGACTTAACTGGGACAGGTCTCCTGACCTAAGACCTAGCTGAGACATGTCTCCTGACCTAGTTGAAACAGGTCTCCTGACATAAGACCTAGCTGAGACAGGTCTCCTGACCTAGCTGAGACAGGTCTCCTGACCTAAGACCTAGCTGAAACATGTCTCCTGACCTAGCTGAGACAGGTCTCCTGACCTAAGACCTAGCTGAAACATGTCTCCTGACCTAGCTGAGACAGGTCTCCTGACCTAAAACCTAGCTGGGACAGGTCTCCTGACCTAAGACCTAGCTGAAACATGTCTCCTGACCTAGCTGAGACAGGTCTCCTGACATAAGACATAACTGGGACAGGTCTCCTGACCTAGCTGAGACCGGTCTCCTGACCTAACACGTAACTGGGACAGGTCTTCTGACCTAACTGGGACATGCATGTTTTTAATGTGTAATACAGTAGATAACATGTCACCCTTTTATTCACCATAACACACTTTTTGTCTGGTTGGATTAAAGAATATATACAGCAAAGACTGGTAACAAATTATTGAAGCCGACATCTGCCAACCTGAATTGCTGCTTATTTCATTAGTTATCTTAGCAGAGGGGGCTGTAAATTATAACCGAGACCCCTGATCTCGCTGCTGCCGTTATTCCCTGTGTTTAGTGTTTCAGGGTTTCATAGAATCCGTTGTATCTACTTCTGTGAAAACCTGATGTACAAAGTTACCTGATGTGTAAATTGTTTAATTTACGTAAATTATGTTGCACAATGTTAAAAAAATTTTTTTTTCAAATTCTCTTTGTTCAATAACATTAAATGTTTGATAGAAATAATGTGCAAAAAGCAACAAAAAAAGGACTTTCAACAACATTTTGTACAGTATATAACAAGTATTGTATAGTGTATTGTTTTTATTTTTTATATTATGTAAGATACATTTATGAAACCATTGGACCACATCGAAAAAAATATTAATTTTACAAATTAAAATTGATTTGTGTACCACTTGCTTAAAGTGTTTTATTCTGGAAAATCATTACTACACGTGATGCGTAGAAATAAACACGACAAAAAAGGAATTGTCAAAAGACCAACGTGGTGGTCATTCAATAAGTTTTTGTTTGCTATTTAATAAACATTTTCAATAACATCACAAACATTTAGTGTAGCTTTTACAACTTATTTTTAAATGTAGCATTATAGCCTCCAGCTGATCTTCTTGTCTTTAACTCCTACCAGGTGCTCAGGGTGTGGGAGCAGATATGCCAAGTAGGCAAAAAAAGTGCAGGCAAACTGACCTGTGAACGACTTGAACATTATAACTTTGAAGTTGGGGGGAAATGACGGGTGATGGGGCATTAAAGATAAAGGTGATGTAGAGGAAGTAAGATTCAGATCATGGTAAAGGATCCCAGGCCCTAAGAAAGGATGAACTGAGAGTAGATTGAAGTATCTCTGGAGCCAAATGTTTTTGAGATTCCAGTAAGATAAGCAGATGCCATGTTCTATCTCTAAATAACATTTAAAGGTTAGGGTCAGAGAAAGTAGTGGCTAAAACAGAGTTTGGTAGCCATTTATGAATGGAATAGGTTATGAAGAACAAGGCCTCCAAACTCTCCACATTGAAACATATATATTTTGTTGCTGATAGGATCAGATTAGTGAGTAATCATGTATTCTGATGTGTGTATATTATTATATCTGAGTACTGAGATATAATGAGAGAGAATAATGCACAGAAGTCATAGTGTCATCAGAATAATCTCTGAGCTTTATTTAGACAGTCTGTTTCTTATATAGCATAAAACACGTCACAACTTATTAGCATAGTTGGAAATAGGGTTAAATACAAAATTGCAAGCAACTGTCTTTTTTTATGTTTACTCAGCAAAACCTTATCTAAAACCCCTGTTTGCTTCAGATACATTGTCTCAGTAGTATCTGAAGCGAAAAACAGGACACAGGATACAGATGTTTTAACGTAAACATTCTACAGATGACGCACTTAAACATTCTAGTGAGATAAGAAACATGCTGACATACTTTTTATAATCATGATACTCTTAGCTAATTCATTTCTAAATGAAGAAATTAAAATACCTAACAGTTGCTTATTTAGCCACATCAATTGTTTGATAGATTTGAGGTTCACTGGAGGAATATGAACACGTAGAAAGGTAAATACAATCATTGGAATGATATTCATCTTAATGCAATTAATTTCTATTTTAAAAACTGTATTTCATCCAAGAGGGAAATATAATCTTACACAAAAGGGATATGCCTGGTCCCCATATATATATATATATATATTATATATATATATATATATATATATATATATATATATATATACAGTGGGGGGGGGGGGGTATTTTATCCCTTGCTGATTTTGAACGTTTGTCCACTGACAAAGAAATGATCAGTCTAGAAAAGAAAAACACATGTCAAAAAAGGTATAAATTGATTTGCAGGTCAGTGAGGGAAATAAGTTTGATCCCCTATCAATCAGCAAGATTTTTGGCTCCCAGGCCGAGCTGAGATTAGGAGCACTCTCTTAAAGGGAGTGCTCCTAATCTCAGCTTGTTACCTATATAAAATACACCTGTCCACAAAAGCAATCAATCAGATTCTAAACTCTCCACCATGGCCAAGACCAAAGAGCTGTCTAAGGATGTCAGGGACATGATTGTAGACCTACATTAAGCTGGAATGGGCTACCAGACCATCGCCAAGCACCTTGGTAAAAAGATGACAACAGTTGGTGTGATTATTCACAAATGGAAGAAACACAAAAAAACTGCCAGTCTCCCTCGGTCTGATGCTCCATGCAAGATCTCACCTCGTGGAATTTCAATGATCATGAGAACGGTGAAGAATCAGCCCAGAACTACACAGGAGGATCTTGTTAATGATCTCAAGGCAGCTGGGACCATAGTCCCCAAGAAAACAATTGGTAACACACTACGCCGTGAACGACTGAAATCCTGCAGTGCCCACAAGGTCCCCTGCTCAAGAAAGCACATGTACAGGGCCGTCTGAAGTGTTCCAATAAACATCTGAATGATTCAGAGAAGAACTGGGTAAAAGTGTTGTGGTCAGATGAGATCAAAATCGAGCTCTTTGGCATCAACTCAAC
The DNA here is from genome assembly GCA_027410445.1 of Discoglossus pictus. Taxonomy (NCBI): domain Eukaryota; kingdom Metazoa; phylum Chordata; class Amphibia; order Anura; family Alytidae; genus Discoglossus; species Discoglossus pictus. The sequence continues at coordinate 33,418,590 of CM050166.1, read as the reverse complement.
TTGCCGTGTTTGGAGGAAGAGGAATGCTACCTATAACCCCAAGAACACCATCCCCACTGTCAAACATGGAGGTGGAAACATTATGCTTTGGGGGTGTTTTTCTGCTAAGGGGACAGGACAACTGCACCGCATCAAAGGGACGATAACGGGGCCAGGTACCGCCAAATCTTGGGTGAGAACCTCCTTCCCTTAGCCAGGGCATTGAAAATGGGTTGTGGATGGGTATTCCAGCATGGCAATGAACCAAAACACAGCCAAGGCAACAAATGAGTGGCTCAAGAAGAAGCACATCAAGGTCCTGGAGTGGCCTAGCCAGTCTCCAGACCTTAATCCCATAAAAAATCTGTGGAGGGAGCTGAAGGTTCCAAATGCCAAACATCAGCTTCGGAACCTTAATGACTTGGAGAGGATCTGCAAAGAGGAGTGGGACAAAGTCTCTCCTGAGATGTATGCAAACCTGGTTGCCAACAACAAGAAACGTTTGACCTCTGTGATTGCACATTGGCACACCAAGTACTAAGTTGAAGGGGTCAAAGAAAAAGCCAATGTGCATAACAATTAACCACATTTTGAGGCTATCACAGCTCCAAATAGCTTTGGATAAGTCTCTATGAGCTTGCCACATCTTACCACTGGGATGTTTGCACATTCCTACTTGCAAAACTGCTCCAGCTCCTTCAAGTTGGATGGTTTGGGCTTGTGAACAGCAATCTTTAAGTCTGACCACAGATTTTCTATTGGATTGAGGTCTGGGCTTTGACTAGGCCATTCCAACACATTTACATGTTTCCCCTTAAATCACTCAAGTGTTGCTTTAGCAGTGTGTTTGGGGTCATTGTCCTGCTGGAAGGTGAACCTCCGTCCTAGCATCAAATCACGCACAGAATGTTACAGATTTTGCTCAAGAATATCCCTGTATTTAGCACCATCCATCTTTCCCTCAACTCTGACCAGTTTCCCAGTCCTGGCTGCTGAAAAACATCCCCGCAGCATGATTCTGCCACCACCATGTTTAACTGTGGGGATCGTGTTCTTTGGGTGATGTGATGTTTTGGGTTTGCGCCAGATATAGCGTTTTCTTTGATGGATTTGAAAAGTTCAATTTTAGTCTCATGAGACCAGAGCACCTTCCTCCATACATTTTGGGAGTTTCCCACATGCCTTTTCGCAAACACAAAACGTGCCATTTTGTTTTTTCCTGAAAGTAATGGCTTTCTTCTGGCCACTCTGCCATAAAGCCCAAATCTATGGAGCGTACGGCTTATTGTCGTCCTATGTACAGATACTCCAGTCTCTGCTGTGGAACTCTGCAGCTCCTCCAGGGTTACCTTAGGTCTCTGTGCTGCCTCTCTGATTAATGCCCTCCTTGCCTGGTCCGTGAGTTTTGGTGGGTGGACGTCTCTTGGCAGGTTTGCTGTTGTGCCATGTCCTTTCCATTTGGTTATGATAGATTTTATGGTGCTCCTGGGTATCATCAAAGATTTGGATATTTTTTTTATAACCTAACCCTGACTTTTACTTCTCAAAAACATTGTCCCTTACTTGTTTGGAGAGTTCCTTGGTCTTCATGGCAGTGTTTGGTTAGTGGTGTCTCTTGCTTAGGTATTGCGGCCTCTGGGGCCTTTCAAAAAAGGTGTGTATATCACATGACACTTAGATTGCACACATCTGTGACATCTGAAGGTAATTGGTTGCACCAGAGCTTTTTATGGGCTCCATAACAAAGGGGGTGAATACATACGCACTAAATAGTGCGTATGTATATATTTTTCTCATTTCACTTAGACTATTGTTCTGATCCATCACATAAAATTCAGATTTACAAAACATTGAATTTAAGGCTTTAATGTAACAAAATAGGTAAAAAGTCAAGGGAGTGAATACTTTTGCAAGGCACTGTATATGAAACTCTCAAGCAACCAGAAACTACATTGATCCGGCACCCACCAACCCCAGTGGGTGCCGGATAACTGAGAGTCTATTGTGTGTGTATATATATATATATATATATATATATATATATATATATATATATATATATATATTTTGTTGTTTATTTATAAAGTGCCAACATATTCCATAGCGCTGTACATAAGTTAGAATACAAATTAACATATAACAAAGCAAGGAGGGCCCTGTCTTTGAGCTTGCAATCCAGTGTCCATGGTGCTTTTCCCAAAGCACATTGCAGGATTAAAACTTGCAGACTTACAATCTAAAGGTGTTGTGAGTGGTAAAGCAGGAAGAGAGAGGTAATGAGCGTGTTAGGGTGGAAGGTGATAGGTTTTTAATGAGTTTTCGAATGTTTTGAGGCAGGAGGTTAATCTGGTGGAGCGAGGTAAGAGTTCCAGAGATTAGGGAGCAGCACGAAAAAAGTTGTGGAGGCGAGAGTGGGAGGAGGTGACAAGAGTAGTAGAAAGAAGAAGGTCATTATTAGCATGAAGAGGGCTGGTTGGGGGAGTATTTGGAGATGAGAGCAGAGATATACGGGGGGGGGGGGGGCTATTGTTGAGGGCTTTATAAGTTAGTGTCATGATTTAAAACTAAGGGAAGCCAGTGGAGTGATTAACAGAGAGGTGATGTCGACACTGAGCGTTGTGTACTGAAGATGAGTCTAGTAGAGGCATTCATAAGGGATTGAAGTGGAGATAGTCGGGGGGTGGGTAGGCTAACAAGAAGCGAGTTGCAATCGTCGGGTCGAGAAATGATGAGAGAGTGTATTATGATTTTAGTTGTTTCTTGTGTAAGATAGTGGCAAATTCTGGAGATGTTTATTAGATGGAGGAGACAAGATTTAGTTAATGATTTTATGTGAGGGATGAAAGACAGGGTCAGTTTGAGATGGTGGGTGGACATCCAAGAGGCAGTTGGAGACGTGTGTTAGAAGAGAGGGGGATAGATCTGGTGCTGAGAGGTAGATTTGGTTGTCATTTGCATATAGAGATGACAATGAAGCCCAAAATAGTTTATTAGGGACCCAAGTGAGGATGTGTAGATAGAGAAGAGGAGGGGGCTTAGGACTGATCCTTGGGGTACGCCAACAGACAGGGGTGAGGAGAACAAGAGGTGTTGGAGAAGGAGACACTGAATGATCGATTTTGTAGGTATGACGAGAACCACGAGAGAGCAGTGCCTTGAATACACACAAAAAAGGACATTTTAGAGCTTGAAAAAAAATACAGAGATGGCAACAAAGCTAATAAAGGGAATGGATGTGCTAAATTATGAAGAAAGATTAACCAAATTAAATTTATTTACTCTAGAAAAAAGTAATCTAAGAGGAGGTATGATTACCTCATATAAAATACATCCAGGGTCAATACAAAGCTTTGTCAAGGGGACATCCTTTGAGATTAGAAGTAAAACGATTTTGCCTTAAAGAAAGAAAAGGGTTCTTCACAGTAAGGGTGTTTAATCTGTGGAATTCTCTACCAAAGGAGGTGACAGCGGATTCGATAGATAACTTTAAAAAGGGATTGGATATATTTTAAAATAAAAAAGGCATTAAGGGCTATCCTGGATAAATAGAGAGGGAGTATTGATCCAAGGATGAATCTGATTGCCAGTATTTGGGGTCAGGAAGGAATTTTATATGTTTGTTCCTGTTGAGACAATTGGCAAAGTTTCATTTTTTTTTTCTATTTGCCTTCCTCTGGATCTGATATTACAGATCAGAGGAGATCTAAAACGGTTGAACTTGATGTACTAAAGTCTTTTTTTAACCTAAATTACTATGTTACTATGAATACCGAGGGAGGAGTGAATATGGAGTAGAAGTGGGTGGTCGACTGTGTCAAAGGCAGCAGAGAGATCTAGAAGAAGAAGAATTGAAAAGTAACCTTTTGACTTGGCAGTAAGCAAGTCATTGGTTACTTTAGTGAGAGCTGTCTCAGTGGGGTGTTTTGGGGCCGGAAGCCAGATTCAAAGGTGTCAAAAAGGTATTTAGAGGATATAAAGCTGGTAAGGTGGTTATAGACAAGCTGCTCCAGCAGTTTGGAAGCCAGGGGAAGTAGAGAGATATGGCGGAAGTTAGATGCGACTTCAGAGTCAGAATAGGTTGGGTTTAATTATGGCATGTTTTAGAGAAGATGGAAACATGCCAGTATTTAGGGAGAGCATGAAAATATGTGTGAGAGCTGGGATTAGTGTGGTAGAGAGGGGAGGGATGAGCTGAGATGGAATACGATCCTGAGGACAGGTAGTGAGGCGAGTGGAAGATAGCAGGCTGGAGACTTCGTCCGCTGTAGCCGGGTCTAAACAGTTCATGGTGGCTGTGGAATTGAGGAAGGGAGAAGACCAGGTGTTGTTGGTTAGTTGAGAGGGTGGAGTGTGTAAACCATTATGAGAGGAGAGTTCATTGCAAATGTTTCGAATTTTATGCATAAAATGGTTGGCAAAGTCTTCAGTTGTGAGAGAGGAAGGGATGGGAGGAGGTGGTTGGCGGAGGAGAGTATTGAAAGTGACGAACAGACGCTTGGGGTTAGATGACAGAGTTGATATTAGTGATGTGAAGTAGTGTTGTTTGGCAATGTTGAGGGCAGAGGAATATGAGCGTAGGATACATTTGTAGTGGAGGAAATCTGCAGAAGTGCGTGATTTCCTCTATAGTCATTCAGCAGTGCAGGAGCACCTCTGGATGTATCGTGTTTGTGTAGTGTGCCATGGTTATGGATGAGAGCGAGGGCGCCTGTGTGTGGTTATGACGGCACGGGTGGAACAGAGATTAGAGTTGTAGTGTGAAGTGGCTGTGTCAGGGCAGTTGAGGTTAGTGATGGGGCTGAGAAGGGGTTGGAGCACAGTGGAGAGCTGTGTAGGGTCAAGAGCTAGCAGGTTTCTGTGGGTGATGGTGGCAGGGTTTAAGGAAGGGTGGTGAGGTTGAAGATAAGTAAGTGATGGTCAGATAGAGAGAGTGGGTGGATGACTGGGTTGGAGGTTGTGCTGAGATTGGTGAAGATAAGGTCTAGAGAGTGTCCAGCATGATGAGTTGAAGAATCTGTAAGATGTGAGAGACCAATGGAAGAGGTGAGTGCAAGTAGTTTGGCTGCGGCTAGGGAGGTAAGAGTGTCAATGGGAATGTTAAAATCTCCAAGTATCAATGAAGGAACGTTGGAGGAGAAGTGAAGGAGCCAGGCAGAAAAGTTATCAAGAAAATGAGAGGGAGTACCTGGGGGCGATAGATCACAGCTACAAATAGAGAGATAGGTGAGAAGAGGCTGATAGTATGAACTTCAAAGGATGAGAATTGGAGAGATGGGACAGGGGGTAAGAGGTGAAAAGTACAGCGAGTGGAAAGCAATACACCCACACCACCGCCTTGTTTGTTCCCAGGTCTAGGTATGTGACTGAGGTGAAAATCACCACGAGAGAGTGGTACAGCGGAGGCAGTGTCTGAGGTAGAGAGCCAGGTTTCAGTGAGAGCAGGAAATGAATAGGTGATGAGTGAATGTGAGTTTATTGCAGATAGTTGTGCGTTCCAGAGGGCGCAGGAGAAAGGTAGAGTGGAGGATTTGTGACGTGTGATGGATATCAGATTCTGGGTGTTACGGGTGTTTGCTGGCCTTGAGCCAGAGCATGGGTGACAGCAAGTGGAGATGAGTGAGGGACCTGGGTTAGGGGATATGTCTCCTGCAGCCAGGAGAAGGAGGCGTGAAAAGGAGAGAAGATGGGACTGGGACTTACAGTGATGTTTCAGCTTGTGAGTGTTAGGGAGGGAATGATATTGTGACTGGAGGAGGGAGAGGAGCTCATGGGAGCAAAGAGGAGAGGAGAGCAAGGAAGGTGAGATGGTAATATTGTTCGGTACGTGATATGGAGATGTTGCAAAGGAGAGTCTGAGAGAGAGGCAGTAGGTTATAAGAAAGAGGAAAGAATGAGAGAGCATTGTGACAATGTGTAAGCTCAGAAAAAAGATTGGATAAATGTGGGGGAAGGATTATTATCCTAAGATATGATAGTTGTAGTGATATAGATTCAGGAGCAGGGAAAAGACTGTGATAAGGTTCATCAGAATGAATGTGGGTGTGATTAGCGAAGAGATTTGATGTCATTAATTAATTATTTTTAGCAGGTGATGTTGACTGAGAAGGTGCAAGTCATGTGAGTATCTATAAATTAAGAGAATGCAAGGGAGGCAGGGAGGGCAGGTTAGGTGAGTCCACACTGGAGAGAAGTTTCCAAGGTGGCTGAGGGTTAATGCTTCTCAGCAGGTTATATATTTGTGGTCGTGTCCCTCTCTCGCCCCGCTCCTTCAGAGGCAGGGCTCTGCAGCTCGCTCCACCTCTTCCTCAGCCTTATAAGCACTTCCTGTTTGGGACTCCACAGTCTGTCTATTTCTGGATTCAAATGGATAAAGTTTTAATTGGCAGAATTGGGAAAATCAAATAAAATCCAGGAAAAATCACCAGTGATTTTCTTTCCTGGATTTGATTTTCCCAATCCCCCAATTAAAACTTTATCCATTTATATTATTTAGTGTAAACCACTAGGGAATTATATAGGTCACATTATTATATAAATATTTTTGGGTTCAGCTCTCTCACTGTTACAGGTTCTGATTTACTTTGCTACATATCTGCGAGCATATTACTGCCTTTTTTGGCCCTTTTCCTATCTGCAAGGGTGTTACTACCACTGGCTTTCTCCTTACATTACTATGTTACAAGGTAAGGTTTCTGCTCATCGCAGCTTTCCTGCCTATAAGGGCATTACTACCACTGGCTTCTCATCCCATCACTATTTTCCCAGGTTAAGCTTTCTGCTTATTGCTGCCTTTTGTCCTTTCCTGTCTGCACATCTAAACGTCTCTGCTTTCCATAACCTTGCAATGTTAAGATTTCCTGCTAAGAAATGTCCGTAGGGCATTCCCCATTGCTGTATTGCTATGGTTCCTCATGGCAAGTATTCCTGCGCTACATTAGGCTTTCGTATTGGTAAGTATTCATGCTCTTCATTACACTTTCTTATCATATACCGGCCCCAAATCCACTAAATTGTCTTCATCAGTACCTGAGGTCATGCTTTGGCCGTTTATGCCATATTTTGTGAATTTCAGGCTAAATCTATTAACCTTTCAATAGCTTTCTATAAGTCCAAATCAACCTACTCTCTACAACTCCTACACCGGCCTTCAAAGGCCTACCTCGTTCATGCATTTCAATTGGCCTTTACAGGCCTCATTTTCATAAACATCTCCTCTCTCCTCTACTTCACTCGGCCCTCTAAGCAAGCCATGTAGGGCGTAGCTGGTAGCACAAATTTAGTGTGCGGGCTGAAGTCCCGCCGATGTAAGGGCGCAGGCAATTGGGAAGCACACAAAATGTGCGCTGGGCTAGAAGCACCCCTGCCAGCTTCCCTTCTCTCTCCCCCTATATCTGTCACTTGCAGCTCTATTAGAGAGACCCCTTAAACCCCTACACTGCCTATGGTAAACCCTCTGTCCCTTGCGTGTACCCCTGTCTGTTCTCTCTCCCTTCTTCTACCCGCTTGTTCTCTCCTCTCCGTCTCCCTCCTCCCAATCACATTAATTACTTACCCCATCCCACGAGCAATAGTGTGCCCCGACATCTGCGATTGGCATCTGTGAGCTCTCGGGGTGTTACTGCTCCTCACCAGGCCTGGCTGCGGTACACTATTGCCCGTGGGATGGGGTAAGTAATAAATGTGGCTGGGAGGAGGGAGAGATGGGTGACAGAGAGGAGAGAACAAGCGGGTAGAAGAAGGGAGAGAGAGAACAGGCAGGGGTACAGGCAAGGGACAGAGGGTTTAGTATAGGCAGTGTAGGGGTTTTAGTATAGGGGCTTAAGGGGTCTCTCTAATAGAGCTGCCAGTGACAGATACAGGGGGAAAGAGAAGGGAAGCTGGTAGGGGCGCGCTATTGCGCGTGAGCGCTTCTAGCCCAGCGTATATTTGTGTGCTGCCAATTGTCGGCGTCCATACATCGGCGCAACTTCAGCATGCGCGCTGAAGACGGCGTGCCGGCGTAGCTATAGGGCACATCTCTGCTAGATAAAGTGAGGGGGTCTCATTCCCCAAACTCACTTCTATTTTACGCTTCCTACATTTCATAAATCGGCTTACGCTAGACCCTACCACTGGTTAGCTCCCAGGCACACCCTTTGACCGCCCCGTAGGAGAGAAACCCTCCCACAACTATCAGGTAATTTCATTACCTGTAATAGAAAAGGGGAGGCTGGAACAGATATCATGTGTATTGGGCACAACCGGTTACATTTTTCCTAAATTACCAGAGTGCTTTAAACTAATCTTGAATAAGGCTGCAACAACCGTTACTAGGTCTTTTGCTAGAGTGGGACTGGACCTTAGTGCAGTCTTGCTCACAATCATCATCACTGATGGTAGAACTCGTGTCCATGTCTCTGGTGCTGCTAATTTATTGCACTAATCAGTATGTTAGACAAATCTACTACATTCCAAGAGAATGGGCGGAGAATCTTATGATTGACAGCTTGGATACACATATGCAAATGATGTGACACTAAAGCTTATGGCAGCTCAGGATTGCACTGATGTTCATTACAGGTGACACAGCTAATGCTTTGCAACCACACAAGAAAACAACAACTCTACAATGACAACTTAGACGACTCCAAACTATACTTTTGAATATGGAAATTTTATTAGTATAGAAAAGTGCATCTGATTTGAGGCACATGACATTTACATATATTTTCATTTACATTAACTCATCTATCATCATGATCTAGAGACATATAAGTGCAATACAAAAATGTTCTGTCCTAGAGTGTTGTCTATGTGATACAATATTAAGGTGTACAAAAAGCACAGGGTTTCTAGATTGGTCACTGTACAGTAATTACTAAATGACTGCTTAATATTGGACACTGGAAATGTTATAATTATTACTCGCCCACTGTGGTCAGATATTTAACGTATAATCTTTTGAAGATTTACACTTAAAAATAAGTATAACAAAAAACTATACTTTTAAAATGCAATTGTACTGCTCTGGAATATGCCATGTTGGTTTCTGTTGATCAGCTTCCTAATTTTGTAGGTGCATCTAAAAAGTTGACAAAATGTTCACGTTTTTGCTTTCTATAATTATGTCCCTTGTCAAGTCTAGTATTCAAAAGACCATATAGCAAAAAAATTGACCACAGTGGCCCTTTAATTCAGCCTGATGTGCTCCGATACTTTGACACAAGTTTGCTGATCACAGAATTGTCCTGAATTCATCAAAAATAAAATTAGGCACATGTGCTTCAACAACCTAGAAGAAAACAAAATCATGTCATGGTGGGATAAAACAGGATTTACATTAAAATAATTACTTTCATACACAATTATTATTTACAGCCATTTATTTAACTTTTTATTTATGGGAAATACACCACAAAATATGGTGACTTTAAAAAGACTTGAATACAGTTATGATACTTGGAATCCTTTAGAAATGCATAAGCATTGTTGTCACTTTTCCAAAAAGTTGGCACAGACTAGCGAAACGATAGTAAGGCAGTAAAAAAAAAAAAAAAGTAAATTTGAAGATACCTACTATTTTAAGTTTACTATGATGAGAGCATGCTTGGGCCACATAAATATTGTATGTCCTATATTGTGGATACAGCCTGTAGTTTCTTCTAGCATCACAGTATGAATAGGAGGCCTCTGACATATTTTTTAAACTTTTGGCAATTGCTCTTTCTATTTTTATTTGGATCCACAAATAACTTATTTACCCTTAATATTGATTATTGTTTTCAGTTATCGGGCTACAGGATCCCTATTTCTACTTATGACAGGGTACTTAAGCAAGCACTGAGACATTAGTTAGTGTCCACGGGTAGGGGGACCCTTTGATGGTCAAAAGCCTACTCTACTGCTCTCTTTGCAATTATAAAACCAATTTTGGTTTAACATATTACGTTGGGTATTGAAAAGAGGTTCCTAAATCCCTATGAATCCAAATATAAAATATTGATTTTTGGAACAGTGACAACAAGACTTATGCATTTCTAAATGGTTTCAATTTGTATATAAGTCTGGTTAAAGTCGCCGTATTTTGTGGAATATTTCCCATAAATAAAAAAGGTTTTTAAGACACAGTTTCAAATTAAATCACCCGGGAAAAGGCACACCCAGGCCATTTAGTTTTTATTAGACATAACCACATATTAATACAGTATCAGTTATGTTACTTTCTAGGTTGTCTATGTAGTCTAAATAGTTTAGTAGTTTGTTTTACAGATATCAAAAACCTGGGATTTATAAATAAATACAGAGCAACCACCAAATAATATTTTTTATGCAATAATTGGTGGTTATGCTTTGGTATATTCAATGGTAAAAGTGTGTTATTAAATTGAACAACAAATTTAAAGCAATACTGTAATTTGGGGAAATAAATAATATGTTAATGAAATATGTAAATCATGAGAATTAGAGCAACTTTAGATAAATGTTTTCATACTCTGGTTTTGCCAGAAGTATTCCTCATTCTCTGCACGCTTGGAGCATTTTGTGGTGTGTTCTGTTAATTTCTATTATCTATTCAGGAGTGGAAGAAGGGGTATGGGAGTATGGAGGGGGATTTGTTGACTTAAAGTTGCTCCAGATGAGTTTTTAGCATTTCACATCACCCCTCTTGCACATGCTCAGTAGAAGACAGTCGCAAGTAAAATTGCAAGCCCCATGTGTCTATACTCTATAAGTGCGCCTCAAGTATTAAAAAATAAGTATTACTTTCATAGACGCCTCCTAAACAAGCATTGTTTTTGAAAATATGCATGATTTATGTAGTTGTTAGGTTGTTGCACATTTCATCAACATTGGAAGAAATTCCTGAACTACAGTGGTCTTAAGATTTATGTGCTTACCCTAACTCAATATCTCCAGAACAAGCACACAAATATTTTTATTTTTATATTTTTTATAATTTAAACTGAAAAATTCCGATGATAAGTTGCTACAGGTGAATATATTTATGAATTGGCTTTGGATCTGTGACATGAATTCCTCGGGCACAAAAATAATTTGAGATATTTGGGAGGGATTGCACACCCGAAAATGAAGGGCCGCATTACATTACAAAGGAATGATGAATTAGCGCAATCTCAAATAAGAAGGGACTACTTGGCTAGAACAGATAAATGCAGCTGACTTACCCGTCTTGGCAAATTAGCAAAATGAATATAATCTTCAAGGAACATAAGGGCACAAACCACGTCTGCTGGCATTTCTGGGATCTTCTGGCTATGAAGATATTGAAAGAACAAATAGTTTTAGAAAAATAAAGCTCTGTGGAGAAAATGTAATTTGGGCTCATTTTATATTAAGCACTATGTTTTTGACAAAACCTGTGCAAAACTAATATTTATTAAAGGAACACTGTTGTTATATATGTAAATATATATATATATATATATATATATTTTTTTTTTTTTTTTCTTGAGGAAGTACAATTACAAATAGGTAAAATGTTTTTAAAAATGTAAAAAAAAAAAAAAAAAGTCTGCAGTGGAATCTACAATTTCTGTTTCTTTAGTTCTCTGAGGTGGGAGGAGACTTTGAAAGCTGCTATATGCTCAAAGGGAATGGTGCATCTAAAACTGCCAGTGCTTTCAACAGGGCAAATGCAGGGCTCATTAGTTTACAAGGATGCACCGTCCTAGGACAGACTTTTTTTCGTGTGAAGATACTTGACTCTGTCTAGTGTGTCTCACCTTGTACTTTGCTCCATTGAAGAGCGGATAAACTGGCCGATGAGGGCCAGGAACTGCTCTGTGTAGCGGGAGTGAAACTGCTTCAGCAGAGTGAGAAGACCCAGCACTAATGGAGGCCAATCCACAGGGTCTGCTGGCTTCCTGCATGTCATACCTAGAACAGCAATACGGATACTATTATCATCATTTACTTATATAGTAATGTAAAAAGCCGTAAGAGTAGAAAGAAATACTAAAGACGTAAAAAAAGGAAAGTATGCATACTGTAAAAGAAGGAAACAAGGGCTTTTGTCTAACCAGAAAGTAGAATTGAAGCAGGTATAGAGGGTGTTTGAGACAAAAGGGAGTGAATTGCATGATGGTGGTCTTTACAGGATCCATGGAAGGGAGGCAGTTGTATCTTTTTAGAGAACTGCTTTAAATCGATAACAGGGCTCATGGTTGTATGTTTGTCATAATAGGCGATTTTTCAGAGTGTGTGAAAAGAGGGTGAAAGTCTGACAGAGCTAGGTAGAGAATCTCATAGTTAACAGAGGAGAAGTCTTGTAGATACAAATTGGGCAATGTAATGAAGGGGTACCGTAAGAGCAATGGGTGTAGGGTTAGTCCTGAAGGATTGGTAGAGAGGAGCATGCAGCAGATCAGGGTCATTTTTACGTTACGTTAGAAAAGCCTGCTTCAAACCAACAAAAAAAACACACATACAATTGACACTTGCAAGTTTACCTACATCATACATTCACTTAAGTGAACACGCCACCTCCTCGCTACCATCTGCTGCGAGTAAATAAAATAGAACTTTCTTTAGGGAGGCTAAGAGCCCTATACTGGCGCAGCAGTTCCAGTTATTGTTGTCACTGGTACCATTAGGCCTTTAAGCTGTCTGGGTTTTATCAATGTCTTATAGTAGAAGCTTTGTAACTCTAATATAATTAATCACGGTGTACATAGTACAATACCTTGGTTTTTGTTATATTGTAGTTTAGGCAGCTGAGCAACAAGAAACACGAAGTTCACCAGCGGGAAAAAGGCTAACTGTTTGGTGGTGACATAAATCTGAAAAAAATAATATTTTGCTTTTATAGGGCATATATATCTACAAACACACAGAATGCAATATAAATAAAATAAAAGGAACAAGCAAGATGCACACTCCTGAAGTTGAATGTGACCGTGCAAAGCATGGAAACATCTACAAGGAAAGAAAAAAGCTTAAAGACAGTTTGAACGCATCAATAAGAACCTTTATATTATAAGTCTGTGAGATTTCAATCTTGTTGGATAAACTGAACTCAATCTAGCACAAACTGGCAAACCCCTCTATACTTAGATGTAAACTTGGGGGCACTTTATCGACTAAAGCTAGAGGCACGGGTACTCATGATTAAAAACATACTTTCTTTGACACTCCTTGATCTATTCCATCCTCTGCCAACAACCCTTGGTCACTGAAGTGTTTCAAGTGGTTTCTGTTTGTTCATGTACTTGTAGAGCACAAACCACTATAAAAGAAGTGCAGTACAAAATACAGCAAATTATCATTCTTAAAGGCATATCTAAGTTGCTTGGATAATGACTGCATCTGATAGAGGAGAAACAGTAGTGTATGAAACAAAAAATCTCATGAATAAACATTTTAACACTTAACTTGAAGTTAGCAAAATGTGGTAATTTTTGATAGTTGAAAAGTAGAGTTAACACCCCCTTAACCCAGGCTAAAATAAGCATAACATTAGGAGGCTTAGGCAGCTGATATATTTGTATCAAGCTTTGGGTTTCCGGTCTGTGTTGTAAAGTAGCCTGGGATATGTAGTATGGCATCATGTTAGAAGGTGTTATGTATTTTTATATAAGAGTTTCTCTCTTTCTCTGTGCAGCACATTCACACTGGATTACCATCCCTTCAGTTTGCCAGCTCCCTGCCTCAGCTTCTACTAAATGTTGGCGTTTTCTTCCTTTCCCTGTGCTAAGATTCAGCTGTGACCTCAGACCCCACCCAACCATGTGAATACAACCTGCAGCAAGTACTTCCTTTGGTCTCTGCCAGAAGGTTAAACTCTGTACCTGGCTGTTTTCATGTGTATACTTGGTTATGTAAGCTCCCTGTGGGTGTGCAAAGCTGGATTTTACTTTCCTGCCTTTTCAGAAGGATAAACTGCAACAGGCCAAAATAGCATAAGACATCCCATTAGATAGAAATACTGATAGATAACTGCAGCACGCTGGTGGAGTTTTAAGCAAACATAATCACTCAAGATAATCTATTTACTTCAAATATCATCCGATTATATATTATTCTTCAACGTACACAATACAACATATACATTAAGAATATGAATGTATACTAGTACCACTCTTTCACAATGCCCACCAATGATATTAATACTCTCTCCTACTAAATGAAAACCTTTTCCCGACTAATTTTCGACCCAGGTAAACTTTACACCTGTCTGACAGCAACAGAATTGTCTTCACTTCTCTGTCATTCTCTATCACTATCAAATATCACTCCCTTATCTTTTACTTTTTCCAGGTTTCTGCCTCTCCAACTTCCTTTAGATTATACAAATTTGCCAGTTTTCAATCTTGTAAATTTTAAACAAAAGTGATTGCAGTTCCTGTTGCTTTTGGTGACATCAACACCAATCAATGGACCCAAAGAGTGAAGCTCCACAGTGGTCCCCTGTAATCACATCTGCTGTCCCCTGACTATTAGGAAGGGAATTTCCAAGCTATAGTAACTCACAGGGGGGCAGATCTTTCATGGATAGGGTCAGGAATGACTTGATAAAGAGAGGTGCAACTCTTGAAAACTTGTCACTAAATATATTTGCACAATGAAAAAAGTATCACTAAATACTGCATTACTCTGATTATTCATCTCTATAGATGCAAACAAAAATAAATAACTGTCCAGCATCTATTACAAAAAGAGGACTTACTTTATTCAGTGGGTTGTGTGTCCCTGCTGCTTCTAGGTATGCAGTGATCTCATAGAGTAGGGTATTGTCGTCTTTTGGGCAGGGCATAGATGGGTCTTGATAATGAGCTTGTATATCAGATAGAATAGCTCTAAAGGATGTAACCATTGGGGGGAAAATAACATTAAAACGATGATGTAAAACATTCAATTAGGCCATTAAAAGTTATAAATTGAGAGTGATGATGTTTTTTTAATTCTAAAACAGTAAACAAGTAAAAATATATTTTAAAACTAATTATATATATATATATATATATATATATATATATATATATATATATATATATATATATATATATATATGTATATATATATATAAGAATTACCTTTGCCCATATTCAATAAAAAAAGTGTTAAAACACACAAAAGTAACATCTTTATCAAGCTTTTAAAATGGCAGAGTTTACACATTACAAACATTTTTCTTTGCATAAAAATGAGTGCTGCAGTGGTTAAACTATGTTCTTTTGTTTCCTGTACAAACTACTTTTGGAACAGCCGGGACCACTGTTTGATTAATTGTAATTAGGGTTTGTCAGTGCACTACACTTGTAGAGATATGCAAATCTATGGAAAGATCACTTACTCCCTCTACTGGCTGAACCTGGTGCAATTAATCAGGAGGAGGTCACAGATTTGTTCCAAAAGCAGTATATACAGGTAGTAACCCTAGCAGCACCTTATTTTTCATGCACTATATATGCACATTGGTACTTTTAAGTTATATCTATATTAATTAAGATAGATTAATCTATAAATTAACAGTGTTGAGTGTTCAAAAAGTAAACAAAATTTCATTTCTTACTCATTAAAGTTTTCCAGAGCTGCTGCCAGGTGCTTGGAGTCAAACTTACAGGAGTAATTAAGTTCATTAGAAATTTGTTGCCTCAGTATCTGCATCTGACCAACCTGCAAGTTGTAAAAACATAGCTTTAGATTGTATCAGGAAGTATTAATGTGTGCACTACGATATCAATCAAGAGGAAAAAACATTCAGCCATTGGATGGACATGTGGTCATTTACAGTATTTTGTAATTGAAGCCCAGTCTTATATATATGGTGGTACAGCAATACAGCTAAATGAGGGCACCTGGCCGGAAATATATCAGGATTGTCTGTGAGCGAGAGAGAAGCATCAATTGTAACCAGGCACAAATACATCCACTATCCACTTGGGCACCAAGATCAAATGTAAATCTAGTGATTGGGAACTGGGATGTAGTAGATGGGTTGGCTCTGGATACTGGGATGTAGTTGATGGGTTGGCTCTGGAAACTGGGATGTAGTAGATGGGTTGGCTCTGGAAACTGGGATGTAGTAGATGGGTTGGCTCTGGAAACTGGGATGTAGTAGATGGGTTGGCTCTGGAAACTGGGATGTAGTAGATGGGTTGGCTCTGGAAACTGGGATGTAGTAAATGGGTTGGCTCTGGAAACTGGGATGTAGTAAATGGGTTGGCTCTGGAAACTGGGATGTAGTAAATGGGTTGGCTCTGGAAACTGGGATGTAGTAGATGGGTTGGCTCTGGAAACTGGGATGTAGTAGATGGGTTGGCTCTGGAAACTGGGATGTAGTAGATGGGTTGGCTCTGGAAACTGGGATGTAGTAGATGGGTTGGCTCTGGAAACTGGGATGTAGTAGATGGGTTGGCTCTGGAAACTGGGATGTAGTAGATGGGTTGGCTCTGGAAACTGGGATGTAGTAGATGGGTTGGCTCTGGAAACTGGGATGCAGTAGATGGGTTGGCCATGGATAGTGGGGTGCAGTAAATGAAAATTAAGATTTCGTAGATGTAGTAGATGGGTTGGCTCTAGAAACTGGGATGCAGTAGATGGGTTGGCCATGGATAGTGGGGTGCAGTAAATGGAAATTAAGATTTCGTAGATGACCTAGCCCATCATAAGATACCTAGTATATGATCTAACCTTTAGAACTTAGAAGCTATACATAGGCTGGACTTTAGTGCATGGTCTTGTTCTAGTAACTGAAATGCAGTAGTTGTTGTTATTGTCCTGGGAACTGAGATGGAGTGGATGGTCTGGCCTTGGGGACTGAAATATATTGTATAGCGTGGCCCAGGGAACTTAGATCAAGATGGTGATGTGCCCTTGGAACCAAGTACCAGTGCATTCAATAGGACTACTAAAAATAGTAATGTAGTTGAAAGACTTGCCCAGAAATCTGAAATTTAGTGGAAGGACTTGCAATAAGTATAATATTCTGGTGGAAAAGTGGCAGTGGATAGAGAGACCTTGTTAAAGCATAAACACTGGCCACAGAACTAAGATTTACAGTTGAAAGATTTGTCCTTGGGTGCAGATATAATGGAAAGACATATTCTAAACACAGAGACATAGTAAAAAGTATTGCTATCGATGCAAAGATACAGTATATTGGTAATTCTTACCCTGGACATTTACACAGTTACATAGTAATTGACATTGAAAAAAAAATACCTTTAATTTTAAAAGGGATTGCTTAGTCCTGCTTCTATCACAGCCACCAAATCATTTATCTGGCATTCTCTTACAGTGCATGCAAAGCATAGTATGATAAAACTACAGATTTACTATTGGTTATGGAGCCAAATTACTTGTTTATTTGTTTGAAAAAAAGATGAGACTTGAAGAAGATCTACAGAAATGTGCTGTAATTGATCTTTTTTCCCATTTTTCTTCACAAATGTGTCATATAATATGATGAAAATGACATTTTCAAACACAAACCTTTGTATTCCCATAAATGCCATGCTCAGCTTACCTACCTTCATTATCGAATCAAGATAAAGTGTCCAGATCCTCTGGGTTTTTGCAACGGCAGACGAGTAAATTTTGCCAGAACTGGCTGGAAAAAAAAAAGGAAAGTTTATTTGAGTATGAATTACTAAACCTAAACCCATCAATGCGGCAATATTCAAAGCTTGAGCATTGAAGGATTGGAAGTTCCTTTTTACATCTAGCATTACACCCCAATACATTATTCAAACTTCAATAAACCAACACCAAATGAGAAAATAAATAAAGTAGAAAATCAGACAGCAGTTGGAAAACAATAACGACAGTATAAACATTTTATTTTCAAAAAAATATGGTTTAATTACTCTCCAATATACTTGGCATACTTAGGTTATTGTACAGCAATTGCATGCAAATGGGTATTTAAGAGAGGTCAAGAGAAGAGGTCAACAAAGGCAACTTATTGCTGTTGTGTTTGGCGTCTTCAGAGCCAGAGTGATGTCTATGGCATGGTCCACATGTATTTGTAAAAAGTCAACAATAAAGACTTATTTTTTTGAAACACAAAACATTGTATATTGTCAGTTACAAAAAAATAATACTTTAAGGGCTATTTACCTCACTATAAGTGCTCTTCATGGTGTGAAAGAGCAGAAGATTCTGTTAAAATTATCAATTGTTTTTTTTTTTTTTAATTACCCTAATAATCTGCAGTCTTAGGACTGTTTACAAACATACTCCTGTCTGTTCCATGATTAACAACATTTGCTGACACCAGACGGTGCAAGATCTGTGAACACAAGATTTTTTTTTTCTCTCTGCATTCAGGAATTTAATCAGCCATTAGTCAACCCACAAGTAATATATTTAGGAATTTCCAGCAATCATTTCCCTGCACAGGTGAATTTGTGAAGGGTTAACTCTCTTTCTGCTCTCTGCACAGAGCTCTTGCAATGACTCTGCCTGGGGGACTTGCCAGAGTCTCATGTAAACAGACACTTCATTTATCATTTTTTCTGTGAAAAAGGCAGCTATTTCAAAAATGTAAAAAGTATTTCAATATGTTTTTAGGATAACTTTACAGGGGTGTGCTCCAAGTTGTGCTGAATTAACTAGCCCTTTAACTGAAATAATTTATGGATTTGGAAACTTCAGGAAGCGAGCATTAAATGTAAGTTAACTAATTCAAACCATGGTCTATCTACGGACTTCCCATGCTCTATGTTGTAGAAATTTTTCATGTTGTACAAAAGTTAATATAGTTAGACTGATACAGAAATGAGCTCAAGATGGTTCTGTAGCTTTTTATGTTTCTGTAATGTAGAGTAGTAGGACATTTTAATGTGATACATAACTCAAATCCATTTGTTCTACTTTTATAGAATAGTTGGATTCATTAATCAGAATGGATAACTAGTGTTAAGACAGGGGTTAGTCTGTTTTTTAAGTTATGCTTATGTTTTTTATCTCAACTCTCATGTTCAAACTTTATACAACAAATAAGAAAAGTCTTACCTATAATTCCTTTCAATGGACTAACAACCTTCTGTAAAGCTCTCAATGTCTCGAGTGCAGTCTTGTCCTTCAGGATGAGTTTTTGATATAACCTGAGAAAGTTCTAAAAACAGAGCACAACAACAAGACATATTTATGGCTTTGTGTGGATAGAGGTTTCCTGTCCATTAGGCGTCTTCCAAGACATTAGGAAGTTCTATAGCAACGCCAAGAGTGTTTAAGACAAATATAGAAGTGCAGTAACAGAACATCACCCTAGGAAGTCAGTCATTTTCATGCAAGAATAAAAATAAAAAACAGAGGTTGATGGAGATCTGGATTAATAGTCACTTTTAATCTAAATATGTTGGGAGAAACCTTAGGAAAGAGATGAATGGACAACTTGGTAGCAATGAGGTAGAGGTTAGCTGAAATTTTTTTAATAGATTATTTGCCGCTTGGAATTATTAAAATTGAATAAAAACAGAGATCTGTTATTCAGTTTCTTTGATACGATCCCAAGTTTGCCGAAAAATAGCTGTGTTCACTGTGTTTGGAATTGGAGAGTTGTGCTAAGAGAGGGAGCACCTTTTTGCATTAATTAATTATGAATATTTGCAATTTTGAACAAATACACACGATTATTCATGTGTTTAGAATATAAAAAAATAAAAGCAAATAAATCAGAGGCTGTATAATTTTTTAACGCCTGTGTGCTGCTGTGAAATCTACCATTTTGGCTTCAGCAGATTTACTTCCGGCGGTGGGAGGAAACTTTGAACACACTGGAAGTGTCGGATTGCATAATGGGAATGTGGCAGTAATATCTACTAAGTGGAAGTTCATTATCCTATAAAGGACATGAGAAAATAGCAGGCACAGTCAAGAATATTGTAAAATAAGGTTGCAAAATATATAAAAAAAATTGCCCATTATGTTTAGTTGTTCAAAAAACAATATCGAAAAAGCAGACTTCAGTGGTCCTTTAAATAAATGTACTTGTAAAAGTGTAGAAATGCAGTTTTGCAGCAATATCACGATATGGTAAATTCTGATTTGGGAGTGTTTGCCGCAGCCAAGCAGACCAGAGGAATAAAGTTATTTTTCTACAAAGCTCCATAAACATGACTATATATACCGCCTGGATACAGCTTGTAAGAAGGAAACCTTATCATGTTCATCATTTATTTGTTATAATTCGTTACGGCATGGTTTGGTTTGCTAGTTTCTTCGGGGGGGGGGGGGGGGGGGGGGGGGTTCTTGTAAACTGAATTTTCCATTAGACCTAATGGAGGCATTAGATGCCACATTCCCATTGTGAGAATAGCTTCCTATACATTCAAAGTCTCCGAAAATATTTTCAAGTTATACTTTACAATATAGATCTACAGTGGTCCTTTTACAGGCTTGCAGAACTTTCTGCAGAGGGTTTAAAAAGTACAGTTTAAAACCTTTGCAGCTCTTATTTGTCAAGGAAACAGGGCAACATTAAACAAACAAAAGATCTCTTTTCTTTTTAAATAGATGTTAGACAAACGTGTGTCCACATTTCTTGTAACAAAAAAACTAAACCAAAAAAAATAAATTCTGGAGCAGAAACTAGATTTTTTTTTTTACTTATTCTTTTAACATGACCCTGTGCAATTGAATGAATACTGCAAAAACAACAAACAAAAATAGGTCACATAAAAAGACAACTGAAGTGCATTTAAAAGTTCATGTTTGTCAGACAGATACCATTAAAACAAAATTCAGTTTAAAATAAATAAAAGTTAATATTTTTATATTTTTCGTGTTTCATTGTTTGTTTTCCTCTTAAGCAGAGCGGTGTATCTCCTCCTACCTGTGTCTATCAGTGAGCACGGTCAACTCTGCCTATGGGCAGGATCACCATGGAGCTTGGAAAGCAGGCTGGGCTATTATGTCTCTGGCTCTCTTGTGTGACATCATTAGCTCCACCCCCACTGTCTATACAGAGGTAACAACTGTATTGTAACCTTGTAGCTCTGCCTACTGACAGTAAAAAGGGGGCAGGACTGTGATGGCTCATGTACTGAGTATGCACAGTCTGAATCAGAGACTGACCGGTCAGAATGTTTTTTTGTTTTTGTTTTTAGTGCAACTTCCTTGCAGAGCTGGCTATGCTCCCTGGCACAGGTAGTAAGAGATAAGCAGCACTCGGATTTTACCAATCAGATGATGCATAGTGAACCTAATCAATTCTATGCAAACTCTCTTAAAGTAGTTTGGGCTCTAAACAAACAAAAAAGATGAGAACATGTTAAGTAACATTCTCAATTAAATGCAGAATAGAAAAAAGGGACTTTAATATCCTCCTAAATGGATATAGGTGCAGAGGTATTTTAGCTTAGATTGTAAGCTCTGAGGGTGCTTACCTGTAATTCCTTTACAATCATGAAACACAGTAATCTGTCCAATCCATTCAAGCCAAAAGTCCCAAGGGAATCCTGGATCTCCGAGAACAGGTGGTTGTTGGTGACCTCCTGGTGAGTTCTCATATCGTACCACGTGTTCATCTGGTCTACATAACACGTCACCCTGGCAGGCAAAGAAAATAAACAAATAACTTCCAAATATAGTACTTAGCCGAGTAGACAGAAAATGTCAACGATTTTTACCTTTTGGTATTTAAAGCGAGTAGTGACAGGGAGAAAATATTGGGAGCATATCAGACATCACCTCCTAATTTTTCATTGAAAAGATGTAGGCTACCTACTGATGCTAGCCAATACCTGTAATTCTGTAGTATTATATTAGCTTTTGGATCTAGAAAGTTTCATTCCAAAGCCATTTATTATCCAGATCCCAACAAAATATATGTTTAATGAGTACCTACTGGTTTATAACCCATTATAGAATACATTTATATATTGAATATATTGGAAAATATCACTTGTTCATTAAATATATTATTGGTTTGAGGGAGTGGCTGGAGTCTGAAAGAGCGGGCTGTGCTCCCACCCAAAGTACAAACCTACACCACCCATCATACTATCAGCCCTAAATCATTTGGACACTCAGGGTAGTTCACTTGTTATTTTAAGCTCTAGTCAAAACCCCGACCCTGCATAGCTCAAGCAACCTGCTAGTGGACAGAGTCATCTACAAAAACCACTGATAGGCCCCGGAGACTCACAGGGTCAGCATAAGCAGTCCTTAAACCTGGAAAAGGGGAAGAAGCACCTGGATGAAAAATAGTAATACGTCACAATGACTATTGCGTTTTAGAAAGATTCGGGTCCAGTCTTCTAACCAGTGTTCAATGGTTTCTGTTGAACATATATCATTGCTTGTACTATTGGCCTGTGTGATGTTTAATTTACAATGTAATCCAATGGGAAGGGTAAGAATATGTACCGGCAATTATGGCTCAGGTCTTGTAAAAGAAAGGACATAATTCATGTAAGCTGGCACTTGCTCTCTGGACTAACAGAATATCCCAAAACACATACTTTATCCGGAGTATCTACAAGCTCTGTATCTGCCAACTGATCTTATCTTAAAACTAAGCATCTGAACATCCACAATACAAGCTCTTCTATAGGTAAAGGCCTTCTTTCTATGGATCCTCTGTATGAACAGATCAACATCAAGCTATTACATACTTTTTGTCTCCTATACCCTTCACTCCCGCTAAGATTGTAAGATCTCAAGAGAGCAGGGTCTTCAACTCCTTCTGTACCAGTTTGTGTTAATACAATTTCCTAACGTTAGGATAAAACTATACATAAAGTAATTAAATTACTATTGTTATAAACCGACAACATTTTCTGCTATAAATGTACAGTTATCTACTTACTTTGGATCAGTTATTCTCAGAATCTCTCGACAAAGCCGTCCGATAAATGTGACAGATTCATCCACAGGAGGAAATTTAGGAATGGGAATGTGGGTAGACTGATACATGCTCTGCCAATCTTGAATCTAAGAAGAAAAAAAAAAGCTTGTTGGGTTATATATGACGAGTGAAAAGCAGAATTATTTATAGGGTTTAGAGGAAGAGAAATATGAAAAGGAACACGGAAAAAAAAAACAATTTAAGATGCACGTTTATTGTACCTGAAAGTCCAGTTCAGGTCTGAAAGCGTAAATGTGAGCAATGTGGTATCATTGCTTATGGTTCAATCTACAAATATTAGGCCTATAAAGCTAAACTAATTATTGTTATTTTAAACAAGAGTGACTGTAAAAAAAAAAAAAAAAAAAAATACCAGCCATCCCTGATTAAATGAATTTAAGATCGGAAGATTGCTGTCTGTGGGTAGGTCTCCAGGGTTGTGCATATTCAATACTATGCTATGTTTTAAAGCATGTGAATGCTAAAAGAAGCCATATATAAAATGGTATTGGGTTAAAGTGTGAAAATGCATTGTGGACTCATTAGCATGTCCTTGCCCAGTTTCCCAGAATGCAGTGCAATAATTGTATTTTTACGTCTTAAGGCGGAACCAACTTCTATGCTGATTATCAAGTAAGTGATATCAAGTAAGTGTACATATAATAAGACTAGAGGACTTGTTATACATTAGTTACTGTATCCCAAAAAACATTATATTAGGATTCCCTAGAAAGTAAAGGCACATATATTTAGGAATCATTATAGTGCTACTAATTTAAGACATTTTTCACAAGATTATTTTTTAAGACATTGAAGATGTTGAACTGGCAGATTTAGTTTTAGTGGATTCCAGGAAATTGCCAACTTTGGGACAAATAAGAAGGTGAAAGTACACCATAAATGTGTAAAATATAGAATCGAAAGCTTAACTTAGCATTTGCACCTATATTGTAAGATCTCTCAACCCAATATGTATATTTATGTAAGGGATTTGTCACTAATGGTTGTATAGTTAATGGCGAATATTCTCCATTCCAGGAACTACAGAATTAACCGGAGAGCTGAGGAAAGAGGGGGCAGGGTTGGTTTAACAATTTACAGCTGACCTCAGAAATCCTGACCGTTTTAGTCAGAAGGTAAAGTGTTTTTTTTTTGTTTTGGGATGAAATAAAGTTGATTTAATTTATAACCATTACATCAGTCTCTGCCTCCAAATGGTGAAGCCTTATACATGTATTCACTGTGGATATTACATAGGAATATATTGACCCTCCATAACACAACTAATACCTTTGTTCTAAGGAAGTTGTTGCATTCTTGCTCCACGTTGTAGTTTACAATACGAGACACTTCTTCTTGCCAAATCTTCAAGCCATAAATACTGACATAATCCTGAATATACTCAAAGGAGCGATGGAATCCATCCATTGTTGCAGCCATGTCCTTTAGCTTTGGCAATAGTTCACTTGGCTATACAAAATAAAACAAAAAAAAACAACAAAAATCAAGACAAAAACAAACACTATGTTTTGCAACTTGATATTATTATTATTGTTTATTTGTAACGCGACAACATATTCCGTAGTGCTAGATACCTAGTTCATCTCAAATCAGTTGTTTTTGGTTATATAGAGGAATGAATGAAAATTCATTATAGTTAACAAAGCTCAACCCCCTAATTTTTTACCTCCAGGCTAGAATATATATATAAGGTTTTGAAAGCTTTCATACTGCCACAAAGTAGAAAATACTAATTAAAACCATACTTAATTAACTTTATTTATACAAAATCACGCCACACTAAAATCAAAGGACTCCTATATGGAAAGTTGAAGCACCAAACATTTGTCTAATCACCAATCTATAGTGGCACATATAAAGTAAAATAAAGATAAGACCTATGACATTGAAGGGTCCTCCTATCTGGAAGGCTCACTAGTTGATGCCCCAAATGTAGATTCTATAATAAGTAGAATGGAAAAGAAATGGGCGTTGGGGACTCATAATCCAGAAAGAACCAAATATCCTAATAAAGAGTCAAAATTGCCCCAAGGTCACAAAGTCACAACTAAAATTCAAATTTATTAGATATGAATACCTCTGTACGCAATAACAATTTATTTCATGAGACAGAGGACTAATTGATAACAAATTGCATGGTGCAGTTGTAGTAATCATAGGATCATGTATTAAAATAAGAAACTATGCAGGATATCGGCTCCTATATAGGAGGATCCTTTGAGGGTCATAGTTCTGCTCTTTTACTACCACTTTATATGTGCCACTATAGATTTGTGATTGGACAAATGTTTGGTGCTTCATCTTGCCATAAAGGAGTTCTTTGTTTTTTGTATAAATAAAATGAATTAAGGATTGCTTATATAATACTTCCTACTTGGAAGTTATATGAGTAAAAATGTGTGTCCAGGAAATAAATTTGTTATTTCATTCTATTGCCACAAAGCTCAAAAGATTTTCAAAACTTTTGCTTAGAGCTCTGATGTATTAGAGTATATTTATAAGGATTGCTTCTACACCAGAACCATTTTATTGTGGACACAAATGTTTAGTATGGTATTTTTATTCTGGTTCTTGGGTATGATCTATGAATAATGTTCCATTGACATGAATGCGCCTCCGGCTGGGCAGGGGGCATTTCCTTCACATTGTACCCCAGTACATGCTGCTTCTGGACATAAAGAGGAGGCAGAGCAGATCCTCCAAAATAGGGTAAGGGAAAATCTCATCAGTTTGCGGTTACCAAATACAGAAGACGCTAATAAATGTAGCAGGATAATGTTTCTATATAAACCTTTGCTCTTGGATTGAAGATAAGCCCTTTGTGAAGAGCTAGAGCAACTCTTCTAACCAGCTCTTTTCTTATTCCATCTTCCAACAGCTGCTTTGGATCCACCTGAAAAAAAGATAAAAATGACCAAATATTTAAGTCTTTGATATCTACCCCTTCTCCATTACATGCTCTGAAGCAGAAAGTTGCAATATAAACTAAATACACTGCTTCTGCAAAAATGTAAATGCCCGTCACACAAAACATCATGGAAGTATCATGAATTCCTCCAGGGTCCAGCAGAGGCATCAACATGTATTATTCTAATTAAAACTAACTTTCTGACAGGTTTCCTATGTCATTATGATTATTATCGTTATTATGTTAGAATCAGAAGTTTTAAATCCCATACAGTGGTGCTTTAATATACCACCACTAGGCACAATAATATTGTTTTGAAAAATGAAAAGAAAACTAAAAGAACCACCAAGGTGCCAGATTTATGAAGAACTTGACTTGATACTAGATAAAATCACCTTGATACTAGATAAAAACACCCAATTTTTAACATTTATATTGACTTTGATATACTGAACTGGGACCAGGATACCAGGGTGGACCTTGAATACAGATAAAATCTCTACTTAGTTCTATTGGACGACTGCCACTATAAATAGCCAAATAACCAATTGGCAATAGAGATAAATAGAGGAACAACTCATTTGGGCTCCAGGATAATTAATGGTCCAAAATGACATTTTTCATGGCATAAGCAGATTTTACACATTTAAGATTTTCTCTCAATTCTAATGTGGCTAGTTTGCTACATACATAGGTGATATTTTCCCCACACTATAGTGGTCCTAAAGTGGAACAGCCTTTTAGTAGAAGTTGTAAGAACAAACACAGTAAAGAAATGCAACACTGTTTGGATATGCTGAAAAGACCACGGTGGTCTAAAATTAAAAAATATCCTCTTTTGAAGAGCACTTGAAAATTAGCGACACGTTTTAGAACGTTAAAAAAATAATAATCGGCTCTAATTTATTACTTTTATAAATAATTATACTACTGTGAGATCTACCATGTTATTTTCAGTAAGAAACTATTTGTAAGATTTTAAGCAGAAAAAAAAAAAGAGAGCTTTAAGCGCTTCTAAATAAAATATTACACAAAAGTAAAGAGATACACAAGTATATTATATTCCTGGAGAAATCCAGAAACCATCCATGTCCCTTTAAGGTTATACTAAAAATGAAAGAAGCCTAGAATTTTCGGGCAGATGGGAGTTTATGCAAACAGATGGCCTCATTGGTTAGTAACTACTGTAATAATATAATTTTCTGCATAGCAGCTCAGATAACACTGTAGCTTCCTATAGAGCATGATGACACAACATTACCTTGATAATGCCAACCAGTGTGGTCTTCATCATTAGAATACCTTCAGTAAAAATCGAAATGGCGTGGGTGAGCCTGGCAACCTAAAAGGATAAAAAACAAAAACACATTGATACTAGTATGTAAAGAAGAATATTGGGAATATTCCAGGAATTGTGTAAACCAGAGAAGTATAGACACAGCATTCTGGGAAGAGGCTACAAATATTTTGAAATGTGTCCGATTTAGTTTAGTTATTTAGATCCTCCAATACTTGAGTATCTCTTATATTAAATGGACACGATCACTCAACAACAAAACAAAAGGGAGGTATAAGGAGAGATGGACAATAATTAATTATACAAATATTAAACAAGATGGGAACGGTTATAGCAGCTCGCTGGCAAATATTCCAAATGGAGAGCATTTCTTATGCTATGATGGAGCAGGAAGACCACTTTCACAGAATTTGGAAACCATGGTCAGAATTCAACAATTTGGATTTGACAACATTTTAGTAATAATATTCCCATTTTATTTTATTTTAAAATAACTATGTAGAGATTGGGCTAGAGAACTGATAAAAAAATGGAACCCCAAAGTAATAAACAAGTGGTGTTTATAAGTTAACTAGCGAATTGCCCGACAAAAAATGTCGGCAATGAAATTGTAAGTGAGCTAATGCGGTTTGGTGTATTTAATGTGGCTGATGTAGCGTCGTTCGTTTTCTATGTTGTGCGACTTTTTCGGAATATCCGTAGCTGTTTGGTGGGCTTTTACGTATTATCCCTAGCTGTTTGGTGGCGTTTTGCGTGTTTAGGGACCTTTAGCCTCGTTTTCGTTTTGTCCGGCGGCCATTTTTTCTCTCGGTCTCTAAACTCCGAAATTTGTGCTTAAATGGAGGTGTAACTTCACTTGAAGAGGTCCTCGGTGCCCCCCCTTGCTGTGAGTAACCTTTTTTTGTAGTGTCTAAACTCTTTTAATTTGACTTAAATTGAGGTGTAACTTTAGTTTTCGAGGTCCTGGATGCTCCCTCTTCCTGCAAGTAAGCTTTTTATGTATTTGTTGTGTGTATTTGTTGTATTTTTCATGTTTTGATGTGCGCGTGATGTGGCCGATTTTTGCGAGGTCGTAATGGGTTGTAACGTCTCGTATTTTCTTTGCGTTACAATGTAAATTTTGCGAGGGTCGCAGTTGCTGGCAAGGAACTGAGGCCCTCGCTTCGCGTGATAAAATTATTGTTATCATATGTTTAACTGTTAATAAACTTTTTTGCACTGAAGGATACACAATATATGAAACATAAACTGCTAACAATTGATTATATTATAGGACTAACTTAATCTAAGGCTCAATCAGATACTATTTGCTACTTAATAATATATAGTTTTCCCATGACCACTACCTTGTCGTGGTGAAGGGGCTTGTGCACCTTGATGAAGTTGTGAGCTATACCATATAGTGTCACCTAAGATGGGCAGGTCATAGCAGAGAAGCCAGACAAATCACAGTCCAGTGGAGAAAGAACTGGCAACCCACTACAGTATATTTGCTAAGAAAACCTAGCAGCTCCCATTACCTAACATGTATAGGTCTTGCAGCAATAAAAATAAGTGCTAAAACATATTTTAATTTTTATGTGTGCTTTTCATATAAAAGTAACTTGTGTTAAGGTGTAACTACCCCTTTAAAAAGTATGTGCACAATATAAAAATAAAATTTCATGTGGGAATCCATATTGTCCTCACCTCATATCTGGCTACTAGCTGAGCATAATCCCTCAGTTTATCTTTGTCCAGACGAGTTGGCACTTCAATGATATCATGTGTCTGTAGTTTGATGATCTTTGCTAAGGAAGTAAACATGCTTTCTGGTATAATCTGCAACACCTATAGGGAAAACAAAATATGATGTCAACTAGGACTTCCCAAATGAACCATTTTGTTTTTTTTGCTAATCTGCAACCTAACATAGGAGGAGACTTTTAATGACTTTCAATGCTTTCAGCAATACTCATATAAAGAACAGATTTTTTTTTATTTTTTATCAGATAATGTGCCACGGTGTGTTTTCAATTAAAGGTCTCAGAGCACATTCAGATGATTAACTGCTTGGGTCTTCGCCCTTTGCCAGCCAAGGAGTTCTTCAGATTTACGTACGCTTTCTTCATTTCCTGATAGTTTCAATGACGTTTGAACAGATTTTACTTAATGTTTTTCATGCACAAAATAACTTTTGTAATGTTTAAAACGTGCATTTCTAAATGCCTGAATAAAAACAACAGTTGTGTTCCTTGTCCCTTTATGCCGTTATGGCTAATGTAGCTCCTTACCTTCCTGACATAGGACACCAGCTCTCCAGAGTAGTACTGAGACACACTGAGAAGATCGGGGCTGTTTGCCTGATTGATACGAAGTAACGGCAAGTCCAGGGCAGACGCCAACTGAAATGACCAGTAAGATTTCATTATTAATATTATTATCCTTTATTTGTGACAAACTGACATATTCTGTAGCGCTACACAGGGGTTCAGTACCAATAAAAAGACAATATTAACACATTGCAAAAGAATAGAGGGCTCGGTCTTTGAGATTTTCCAGTTTTTATTCCATTGTCTGTAAAATTTTCTGTGAAAGATACACAGAAAACAGAAAAGCAGAGGATTCAATTAAAACTAATTGTTATAACATTGGAGGATGAACCAATAATACCATTTAGTCTGCCGATTCTATCTTTAAAAAAATTCAAGGTGTATGGAAGGTTCTTCGATTTTACTAGGTATGTAAAATCCCTGTGTATCTATTTCCTTTTGTGTACTTTATTTTATTATTAATAAGGGCTTATAAGATCTATTTTTACGGTCTAAGATCAAACAAAAAAGCTTTGCCTTCTGCAAGTTATGAAACGAGACGCCTGAAACGTGGTCCCTGATAGGCTAGGGCACTACACTGCACATCCAGCCCTACAGAGTCTATGTCTGCATAGGCTGTAGAGGGAAGACCCATAGAGGGACTATTTGTTTGATTTTAGCCAGAGCTTATAAGCACTTTTTAATAAAATAAAATAAAATAAATAAAAGTATCGTAGATACTCAAATATAGCGCCCCCCGAATATACCATGAGGGTTCGAATTTGGTAGGTGAATTGGTAAAAAGTGCAAGATGCGAATATAACACGATGGTTAAAATGTACCGAATTTTTGTAAAAATATGTGCGGAATCCAGTTCCTAAAGCACTCCAAATGGTGCAGAAAAATGCTTTAATATTCAAATTAACAAGTAAATAGAACATAATATTATGGTTAATGTCATATTCATATACATATATAATATCTACTGTATGCTTAAGAGCTTCACTCCCATTCCCACCTGCTCCCACCCCCGCAGGACTCACAACACAATGGCCGCAGCTTGTGGCCGCAGCAGCAGGATGCACTCTAATAAAGACATGACAGTGAGGAGCCATTTGTTTCTGCATCAGTGGGAAGACTATAAACTTCATTCAACAATAAGAACTGCAGGGAACAGGTTTACCAGAATTTAGAATAGCTGTATCTTAAATATACTACGATCTTCCGGTTATAGGTTAAAATGGGAACATAAAAAAAAAAAAACTAGTGGTATATTCGAGTATCTACAGCAAATATATACGGAGGAGTATTATTTACCTAGTAAAAACCAGGAACCTTCCATATCCCTTTAATTAATATTCAGAACAAGCTTCAGTGGCTTCCCAAGGACAAGATTCTCTTACATGAAAGAAAGCTTGTATGTAACAGGAGCTAGGTACCAGCCCCACACTGATGAGAGCCGAAGATGAAACAGCTGTCTGTGGGTAGGTTACCTAACTCCTGCACAATCCATCCTATACTATGCCTTAAAGCTGTGTAATACAAAAGACATATGCTTATAAAGGAGCCATGTTTAAAATGGTTTGGATTAACCATTTCCGAGTTAACAGAATACAGCACATTAACTGTATTTCTCAGAAATCTGAGCATGAAATAAGTTTAACTTATTTTAGACGTTCAAATGTGAACACAAATGTACTGTTTATGTTATATGCGAAAGATGATGTGAAATGTAGAACCCAGAAAAAAAAAAATGTACCTGTCACATTTTAAGTTTTTAGCTATAGTTTTGTTGTTTTTTGATATTTGAATCCAGACTAAGCAGTTGATTGGTTTGAAATGTTTCTGAATATACACACATAGATCTCACATCCCTGTCTCCTCAAGCAAAAGGAAACAAAGAGATAAAAGTTCCATAACTTTCATAAAAAGATCTGAATTTCAGTAAGTCTCCTCCGGTCATAAAAAGCAAAGCATTAGACTTCCCTGAGAATTTCTGCACGTTCCATCCTGTAAGCCCCAGATTAGGCAAAATACACTATTAACTAACTCATCCTCCCTAGAGCACAAGATAATTGTCTTTTTTTATAGCAAACTTCAGTTTTAAGCCTTAACTTTTGGACTGGGGCTTTGGGGTGATAATAGTTTGTCCCCCATAACAAAGCATCGTCAGAGATGTTAGATCCTCTTTAATAAAGCATCAATAAGAATGAAACAAGACAACCAAGCTTAAGCATTTCTTCCCTGGACTCACCTTCAGGAACGTAGATCTGAGCTTTGTTACCATGAATGGACTGGCTCGGATACTCTCCTGCATTATAGATGTAAAACTGAAAACATGAATTAAAAGTTTATTTACATGAAACATTATGATGTGGCCATTATATTCTTTTTTTATTCAGTGGCCATGCACATGCTTGGAGGACCATATTTTTATATATAAAAAAAAAAGTGATGCTATAGCACTGTTCCATGTGCAGAGATCTGGCTCTTATGATGACCCTATATTCATTCCCAACCTGGTGATGTGCAACATGTATTGACCCCTTTTCCCAACCAATGACTTATCATTTTGCTATGTGAGAAACAAAAAAGTGCTGATTGTAATGTATCCCACTTTTGAAGACTCGCCAGCCCTTCAACTAAAACCGACGGCCCATCAGAATTAAAAAATGTTACTCTCAGATCCGTAGAAAAAAACACTCCACCTATCAATAAGCTGCCAGGCATAGGAGAGGTCCCCCACAATTTGCATGGTAATTAGAACTTCCTCCTTGATATTGATGGTACGAATCATCTGATGAAGGAACTTCCGAGAGTCAGCAAGGAACTGGCACACCTGGAGATTGCTTTCTAGTTGGTGAAATTCCTGAACCTAAGGAGAAGAGACATCATTTAAATATTAATTTCAAAGAGGACCCTATAAACTCACATTAGAGAATATGATTTCATAGTTTGTTATTCTGAAAAGTGCCAAATTATCAACATGAGTCCGTACAAATAACAGCAAAAGCAGTAATGTAATGTATAACAGTAACAGTTTGATGAACAGATTAAGCAATTAAGTTGAAAAACTATCAGGCAATTAACAGAATATTAAAACATACTGCAAGTTCATTGCATGAAAAATTATTATCTTTAGTTGTAATGCGCCAACATATTCCATAGCGCTAAAAAAAAAAGAAAAAAAAAATAATAAAAAAAAAAAAAAAAAAAGAAAAAAAAAAAAGAAGGAGTAAAGCACAAGCAAAACACAACTGGCACATTGCAAAGAGTGGAGGGTCCGGTCTGAGATTAGAATCTAGCGTGCGCTGAGCTTTCCCTAAAGCACCTTACAAGATTGAAAACCCGCAAACTTACAATCTAATGAGTGATTTACAAAATATGAGTGACTTTGCAGTAATGATAACTCTTCCAAAACATAAGCAGTCTCTAAAATAAAAAAAGAATGGGGCTAACCCTACATATAGAAAACATGTTCCTCTATATACAAGATGGGTGAATGAATGGAAAGTGACAAAGCCAATTGGTTGTACGTCAGATTCTCACAAATTATAGTAACATTGGGCTGTGATGTACTTATTTTTTTTCTGCAAGAAAATGTTATTTAAAATATGCGGATTTAAATGCGTGACAACAAAAAAAAGGAATATAATTTTAATCGAATCTTTGTGCTCTTCTCAGTTATAGATGATAGTTAACTACTTCAGTCAGGTTGATGCTGGTTCTCAGTTATATGTTTAATATAGACAATAAGATTTAGCGGCATGTAATTGCTATTGTTAGGAAGGAATCTGATCTTCTTTACAACATGAATGGCGAAGGTCTTATCATTTCACACACTTGATGTTTTCCTTTAAGGGTCACTCTAGTGTACTTATAAAGAATAGTTATATGGGGCTTGATAAGAAAAACTTATTAAAACTTTAGAGTGCATTTAAACAATGAATTCC
>CM050166.1:33360346-33380346 GCA_027410445.1 Discoglossus pictus | reverse complement strand
CCATAATAGATGAGCCCTTCAGCAGAGTGGCAGTAGATATAATCGGACCCCTAGCAAAACCCAGCCCGTCAGGGAAGAAGTATATACTAACCGTAGTAGACTATGCCACCCGGTACCCAGAGGCCGTAGCCCTAACTAATATCCATGCGGAGACTATAGTAGATGCCCTAATCCGGATATTCTCTAGAATGGGGTTCCCCAAAGAGATTCTCTCAGATTGGGGTACCCAATTCACAGCCGAAGTCACTCATCAGTTATGGAGAACATGTGGGGTGAAACCTATTGTAAACCCAGCGTATCACACCCAGTCCAATGGGTTCTGTGAATGGTTCAACGGAACCTTAAAGCAAATGCTCCGTACCTTCATGGATACCCAGAAGGACTGGGAAAGGTTTCTTCCCCATCTGCTCTTCGCGTACCGAGAGGTACCCCAGGAGTCCACGTGGTTCTCGCCATTCGAATTACTATTCGGAAGGAGAGTGTGGGGTCCCTTAGACCTCATTAGGGAACACTGGGAGGGAACGGTCACCAGTAACGGTACCCCTATCGTCCCATATGTACTGGAGTTCAGGGAACGCTTGGAGACCCTAATCCAGACGGTACGGTCTAATCTCCAGGCGACCCAGCAACGACAGCGCAGATGGTACGATAGGGGAGCCAGAGATCGCAGTTTTCAAATAGGACAAAATGTGTTAAATCTTGAAGCCAGTCCAAAATGACAAACTGAAGGCCTCCTGGCAGGGCCCTTATAAGGTGGTGGAACAGGTATGTGACACCACCTATATAATTGCCCCATGTACAGGAGCAGGTGGTAGACGCATGCTCCACGTTAACATGCTGAAACCCTATCACAAGCGGATCAAAGAAGTAACTGCCATATGTGCCTCGGCCGCCGAGGACCCGGATAATCTACCCCTACCAGACCTATTAGCCCAAAGGGGGGCCAACACCGAATTAGGGGAAGTACAGCTAGGAGACAGGCTGAGCACTAGAGAGCGAGCTCAAATACTAGAGCGGATACGGGAAAAAGGGGATACATTCTCCAACCAGCCCGGGTATACCCCGCTGGCTACCCACAGGGTAGAAACCCCAGGGCAACACCCTCTTCGACAAACCCCCTACCGCATACCCGAATCCGTAAAAGATCATATGCGGAAGGAGATTGACGAAATGTTACAACTAGGAGTGATAGAACACTCAGATAGCCCATGGGCCTCTCCGGTAGTGCTGGTACCGAAGCGGGACGGAACCACCCGCTTCTGCGTTGACTACCGGAAACTTAATGATAAAACCATTTCCAATGCCTATCCCATGCCCCGAATAGATGAGCTCTTAGATAAAATGGCCAGGGGCCAGTATCTCACCACAATAGACTTGTGCCAAGGGTACTGGCAGATCCCACTAGCCGAGGATGCCATCCCAAAGTCCGCATTCGTCACCCCGTTTGGGCTATACCAATTCAAGGTGATGCCATTCGGGATGAAGAATGCGCCGGCTACGTTTCAGCGGATGGTGGACCGGTTACTGGACGGATCCCAGGAATATGCTTGCGCCTATTTAGATGACATAGCAATATTTAGCAACTCCTGGGAACAGCACTTGACCCATATAGGAGCCATCCTCGACCGCATCAGGGAGGCAGGTCTCACGTTAAAACCCAGCAAGTGCCACGTAGGTATGGCCGAAGTGCAGTACTTAGGCCACAGGGTGGGCAGCAAAAGCCAGAACCCGCTAAGATAGAGGCCGTAGCTAAGTGGCCAACCCCTCGCACGAAAACTCAGGTTTTAGCTTTTATAGGGACCGCCGGCTATTACCGTAAATTTGTACCTAATTATAGTGCCCTAGCCAAGCCCCTTACTGACCTCACCAAAAAGAACTTACCCAAAGTAGCGACCTGGAGCCCAGAGTGTGAGAAGGCATTCCAAGAACTGAAAACTGCCCTAATTCATGCCCCTGTACTGGCCGCTCCCGATCCAACTAAACGCTTTCTCGTTCATACAGACGCTTCTATGTTTGGATTGGGAGCAGTGCTGAGCCAAGTTGGGGCCGATGGCGGCGAGCATCCAGTCGCTTACTTAAGTCGGAAACTACGACCCAGGGAATTAAGCTATGCCGCCATCAAAAAGGAATGCCTGGCGGTGGTGTGGGCCCTCCAGAAACTACAGCCCTACTTCTATGGACAACAATTTGCCTTGCTCACAGATCACAACCCGTTTGTGTGGCTAAACTGGGTGTCAGGGGACAACGCTAGACTACTGAGATGGAGCTTGGCACTACAACCATTTGATGT
Source organism: Discoglossus pictus (assembly GCA_027410445.1). NCBI lineage: Eukaryota > Metazoa > Chordata > Amphibia > Anura > Alytidae > Discoglossus > Discoglossus pictus. Next base: position 33,378,056 of record CM050166.1, on the reverse strand, counting down.
CACCATCCAGTATCGCCCAAGGAAACAAAATGGTAACGCCGACGGGTTGTCCAGACAGACAGAACTCGAGAAATGATCTGTGAGCACTACTCCGGACATCCCCAAGCAGATCCGTTGGGATCAGACTGTGTATGCCGGCTTGGTTCTGGGGGAGCATTGTGGCAGAAGCAGCCACAAGAGACTTTTGCCTTGATTATTGCCTGTATTTGAACTGTATGTTATTTTAGCATAGTGGATTTTATTAGACTGGTTCTGGCCCTTTTAAATGCTCTGACAAAGGATCTGCAGTTTTGTTATGCACTTCGGATGCAGAGTGTGAAGAAAAACCCTGTTTTATGGACTTAGTTTGACTGTTTTATTCCCCTCCCTCTTAGAACACCAGTTTAGAACCCTTAATAACTGTCATATTTTCAAATACTGTCTGTTTTCAACTGTCAGTTTTCTCTGTCTGAGGAGGAGTTGCTCTGGCTGTGTGAGTGCTGGTGCTTTGGGTGCTCATTAAACAGACCTGCTTGACCCTTTCTGGAAGCCTTGGCTCATGCTTGGGGGAATGTGATAAGTCGGAGTGCCAGCGGGTCCGTTACAACCCTGAAGCAAAGCAGGGTTGGGCCTGGTCAGTACTTGGATGGGACACCACCTAGGAATTCCAGGAGCTATAGTATGTGGCCCATTGGAGAAGGAATTGGCAACCCATTCCAGTATCTACGCCATAAATACCAAGTGGATCAGCACGGTGTGTTACGGTCCCTGAGGTCATGGAGAGTCGGGCACGACTGAGCAACATGCAAACAACAAAATTAACTGCTACCTTTAAAAATCAAGTGGATGGTCATAAAATAGGGTTTCATTGGTTTATTTAATAATTGGCAATAAAATCAGCATTTAAAAAACAAACAAAAAAAAAAACTGACCTATGTCTGAATGGTAGCGTTGCAGACTCCAGTGGAGCCGCTTTTCTTGTTCATAAAAATAATAATAATAATAATATAATAATAATAATAACAACTGACTTTAAAAGGTTAGTTCAATGGACATGATAACCCACTCTGAGAGCAACCTCTTTTAGCCACTTGTGCCCTTCATAGGGAGAAATATCCTGAAGTTTATCAGTCTGGTCTCACTCAGAGTGATCCAGCCCCGAAATACCAGGGAATTTTACCCTAAACAGGAGAAACAGCAAACCCCAGACGTACGTTTCGGCCTTCACTGGGCCTGGTCAGTGAGGTGTAGCTGAACTCCCTAAGGCACAGTGAGCAAGGGGTCCACGTCTGGAGTCTCCCCTCTTCACCCTTAGGGAGACTAATCTCTAAGGGCCATTTACATAAACAAAAAACAAAGTTAGAGGTACTCAATCAGAAAACAAACTAACCTTAATAGGTTAGTTCTATGGACATGATAACCCACTCTTATGGAATTCATATTCAACTGTGGGTTATAACAGATTGGCACAATCATAAAACAAAACATGGCAAGAAAGAAAAAATTAAATGACCCTGTTCAAAAGTTTGCATACCTTTAGTTATAATACTGTGTATTGCCCCCTTTAGCATCAATGACATTGTGCAGTCTTTTGTAATAGTTGGCCCCTAATTCTTGCAGGTGGTATAGCTGCAAAAGCGTCTTGGCAAAATGCCTCCAGGTCATGCAAAGTCTTTGGTCGTCTTGCATGATCCGCAAGTTTGAGATCTCCCCAGAGTGGTTCGATGATATTAAGGTCAGGAGACTGTGATGGCCACTCCACAACCTTCACAATTTTCTGCTGTAACCACTGGAGGGTCAACTTGCCCTTGTGCTTAGGGTCATTGTCATGCTGGAGAGTCCAAGAGCATCCCATGCGCAGCCTTCGTGCAGAAGAATGCAAATTGTTTGCCAGTCATTTCTGATAACATGCTGCCCCCCCCCCCCCCCAAAAAAAATGTCAGTGAGCCACCACCATGCTTCATAGTAGGGATGGTATTCTTTTCACTATAGGTCTTGTTGACCCCTCTCCAAACATAGTGCTTATGGTTGTGACCATAAAGCTCTATTTTGGTCTTGTCACTACAAATTACAGTGTGCCAGAAGCTGTGAGGCATGTCAAGGTTTTTATGAGGCATTGGCGCTTCTTTCTGGCATCTCGACCATGCAGCTAATTTTTTTTAAAGTATCGTCGTATTGTGCTCCTTGAAACAACCACACCATCTGTTTTCAGAGCAGCCTGTATTTCTCCTGAGGTTACCTGTGGGTTTTTCTTTGTATTCTGAACAATTCTTCTGGCAGTTGTGGCTGAAATCTTTCTTGGTCTACCTGACCTTGGCGTGGTATCAAGAGATCCCTACATTTTCCACTTCTTAATAAGTTATTGAACAGTACTAACTGGCATTTTCAAGGCGTTGGATGTCTTTTTATATTTTTTTCCATCTTTATGAAGTTCCATTACCTTGTTACACAGGTCTTTTGATAGCTTTTTTTGCTCCCCATGGCTCAGTATCTAGCCTGCTCAGTGCATCCACTAGACAACTCATTCACTATTTATACAAAGACACTAATTGCAATTTAAAAAGCCACTGGTGTGGGAAATTAATTTGTAATTGCCGTTTTTAACCTATGTGTGTCACCTTGTGTGTCTGTAACAAGGCCAAACATTTAAGGGTATGTAAACTTTTGATGAAAGCCATTTGGGTGATTTCTGTTATCATTATGATTTAAAAAAGGAGCCAAACAACTATGTGATAATAAATGTCTTCATATGATCACTATCCTTCAATAAAAAATAAATTTTTAGCATGATCAGTCATATTTTCAAAATAAATGCCCACATTTCTGCCAGGGTATGCAAATTATTGAGCACAACTGTATATATACACAAACGCTAATCACTTTATGCACACAGTTCACTTACCATTTTTCTCGACCCTGGTGAGAGGTTTCACCCCTGAAAATACATCTGCAAGCTCTGTCATCCTTTCTGACCCTTCCTTTTTATAGTTCTCCCACTTTGCTTGCTTTTCAGATAACATCTGCTTGAACATCTGAAAGTAGAGATGACGCGGCCTAAGTTGCATAATATGGATATTATGTCATTAGGAATCAAAGGTGCAAAAAAATAAAGCCTTACATTTGTAATAAAATAAGCCACAATTCCATGCTGAGATCACATATCCGATTGCTAAACCAGTACAATAAAATATGAAACAAGTCAAATCTCAATGAAGGCAAACTATACTCCACATCCATAAATGAATGAACAGACAGCAGAATAACAAAATTCTGCAGAACTGAACAAGTATTGGCTGAAATAAATAATATTAAATATACAAGTTTGAAAATCACATGGGAAAGCAGTTTACATTTTAAAAATGAGGAATGGACTTAGTTGGAAGCATTTTTTGGTTACTACTTGTATAGGTGCTAAAGTCTTCCCATAAGCAGCTACATAGGACATGAGCAATGATGTTTGAACACACGGCCAATGAACTGAATCAAATGGCCAGTCAGTTTAGTAGTCAGAGCTCTTTCTGTATCTCATGAGCATTAACATCTTATGCAGATATTGTGTGATTTATCCTGATCCAAAACTGCAGAGCAGAATCTATGGGGGTACACTGTGTGATACACTTAAAAGGGATATGGATGGATCCTAAGATTGGGTGGTAAATATGTAGAGTAGGATAATAGTTTAGGATGCCCCCTTTAAGAACAAACATAACACTGAACTCCTTCTCGTTTTGCCCCTCTCTTACCATCTTTCTTCTTCTTTATTCTCTGTGTGATCTTATAAGCTATCAGCCTTTACGATTGTACTTTAACACGTACTTATGAGTGAAATATGCTTTCAGCTTAACTTAAAACAGAAATAACAAAAATGTCAAAGTTAGGTTTAAAAGGTTATATATGTATGTGTTGTCATTTAGTAAGTGTTCTCGTTATGTTACCATTTTTGAAACACTTGTGTTATGGAATTAACCTTGTATCCCTAATAAAAAAAAATATAAAAAAATAAATAAAAATAAAAACTTCCATATCCCTTGAAGGTGTATAGCAGAAAAATGCATGACTGGAACTGCCGAAGAGTCGCAGCTCCTCTAGCAGTCTTAAATCCTTTTCTTATATACAGTAGAGTCTCAGTTAACCGGCACCCATGGGGATTGGTAGATCCTGGATAAATGTAGTCTCTGGTTACATATAAAAGAGGCCTAGATTAGCTGCACATTAGATGCTCTGATAAGTATATATCTCAGTGAGGGCTGTTTTAGCAGCAGCAGCTTTCACTCCTCACTTACACACAGTACGTTCAGCTGGAGGGTGCAGTGCTGAACCCGGGGAATGTAACGCCAACACTGCCCTGGCTCAGTAACTCTGCCATTCAGTTTTACCTGGAAGCAGACAGGCATGAGACGTACAGTGGCTGCAATCTAGGTTCCTCTAAGCATGTTGTGGCATGAAAACCTGGCTCCTGACGTTTGCTGAGCCCTGCAAATGTAAATTTTTATGTAAAGTACAGTATTCAGTTTTTTTCTGGCTGATTGAGAGTTCTGGTTGCTTGAGTTCTGGTTAACTGAGAATCTACTGTAGTTATACATCTTCACAGTTTGTTTTATCCTAGAAACAATAAAAACATTAACAATACTTCAATGCTAACAGTGCAGTTAAATTTGACAAAAAAAAAAAAAGGTGTAAAAAAGCTAAAAAACAAAAACTAAAATAAACTCCAACCTAAAAAGTAAGTTTCAATTGTGTCTGGTGGTGCAGCCTCACACATATTATATATACATTATATGTTCAGCACTTTATCCACATGACTTTGATTTCCCAATATGATGGTGCAGAGCACATTGGGTCAATTAAATACACCTAAAATAAGTCATTACCTCCTTGAGAATAAACTCAAACTGAGCAGTGTCCAGGAGCAGCTGGAACAAGATTTTGGAATTATACTTAGAGTCCGTCAGAACCTGATCCTTCACCTGACGAAGCCGTTTGTTGTTTGGATCATAGGCTGAAAGAAGCAGAAGTCATATGTCAGGATTGAAAGCAAAGTCACCTGTACCTTTCAAAACATGGAGACATGCTGGCCGGACCGGGTAACATGGCCATAACCTACACCCCAGTGTGCAACTATCCTCTGTTGTGAATTGGCCATGTTGTGCTGAAAATGAATGATATTTACTTTGAGGTCTCTGGAGCTCTTCCTCAACAAATGAGGAAAAAAAGAAATACATATATACCCACTTACATAGTGAACAGCCATTGTCCAGCAATCTTAGATTAAAAAGGTAACACTTTTTAAACAAATTAAAAATAAAAAACATTATTTTTTCACTTTCCCAAATTAACGTGTAAGAATTCTAAAAGTATGTTAATGGGTGTGTCAGGGAATCCTCAACCATTGAAGACTTCTTATAATGACAACCTATATTTATGTACCTCAGTGATAGTTAGCCTTACAGAAAGATTCCTATGTCACTGTAATATTATAATGCAACCAATACCAATAACAAGGCCCTCCATTATTTTACAATGTGTTAAATCTGTCTTTATTTGTACTTAACCCTTGTTAATCACTGCAGAATATGTTGCATGTTATAAATAAAGGATAATAATAATAAAATATCTATCTTTCAAAGCAGAATGGCTTGCGATGAGTGCCGAAGGTACAGCATTCCCAGCCTTAAAATGTTATTCCTGTCATTTTTGACAGGCAAGTAGCTAGTCACATATATAGTTGTGAGCATGCGGGTCGTTGCTAACGCTGCAGGCTCGCATAGCGAGCCTGCGGCCCTTGCTTTGCAAGGGCCGCAGTTGCTGGCAAGGAGCGACCTTGCAACATTTACGGACTTACGACAAACAAATACGAGATGCGGGACTTAGAAAAAAAACACTACGACCTTGCAAACATACGACTTTAACGGCCGACCCGCGCGAACCTGAAAACATTAGAAACACAATAAATACACACACCAAACACATAAAAAGCTTACCCACAGCAAGAGGGGGCACCCAGGAGCTCTGCAAGTGAAGTTACACCTCCATTTAAGTCCAAATTACAGAGTTTAGACACCCGAAAACGCCGAAAACCCAGGAAAACGAGGCTACAGGACTCTAAACACGCAAAACACCACCAAACACATACAGATTTTCCGAAAAAGCCGGACGAGGTCCAAGAACAAGGACGAAAAATCAGCCACATACGCATACCACACATTAGCCGCCATTTTACAACACTAACTTACAGAATGCGGAGGTACACAGATACCCTAACGGATTTTCCTCGCGCACGCACACTATTACACTACACACTGCACACATTGCTGACACTTACACCTCAGCTCCACCGCACTGCAAACCGACATTGTATGCTGCAGCAACATCAAAACAGATTGTCAGCTCTTCAGCACAATGCTTCCTGCAGGTATTACTTCAAAATAGGTAAAGTATATTCCTTTTTTTTAATGTATTATTTAGTTGATTACCATACACCAAACAGCATAGCTCACTTACAATTTAATTTCCGGTATTTTCTTGACAGGCAATATTCTAGTAGATAATAAAAACTAGTAGAACAAACCCATTCAAACTTCAAGCCTGCAGCAAGTGTGGAAGACACAAACATGCAATCATTCAAGCACAATCAATGTCTGCTAAAGTAAGCATTGCACCTAGAATGTTTTATGCCCATGGCTTACACATCTGCTAATATTGTTAAAGAGCCACTCTGGTTATATTTGTGAATACCACATGGAGAACTACTATTGAAAACATGCAATGTGTTTTTAGAATATATACATATATATATATATATATATATATATATATATATATATATATATATATATATATATATATATATATATATATATATATACACACGTATAAATATTTTTGCTTTCTAAATGTTTCAAAGCATATTCAGAGCTAGTCACAAAACTGCACAAAACCCAATATTAGGCTATTTTAGAACAAAGATTGTATGTTCTACATTGTAAGCTCTTGAGTAGGGATCTCAAATATATTACACCAAACTATCTATTGAATTGTATTGAATTTGTGTTAAATGCTCATTTTGTTTTACCATTGTCATTTGGGTTTCGTCTATCTTTGTACATAGCACTACTGAAAATGTTGGTGCTATATAAATTGAGATCACATATATAGTTGTGAGCATACGAGTTGTTGCGAATGCTTGCGGGCTCGCATAGCAAGCCCGCGGCCCTCGCGAAGGAACTGCGACCCTTGCAAACTTTACGTCCTAACGCAAACAAAATACAAGACACGTTACCACCCATTACGACCTCGCAAAAAAAGGCCGCAACCTGCGCATATGAAAACATCAAAAATACAACAAATACACACAACAAATACATAAAAAGCTTCCCTACAGCAAGAGGGAGCATCCAGGACCTCGAAAACTACAGTTACACCTCAAATTTAACTGAACTTAAAGCAGTTTAGACGCTAAAAAATCCTCTTAGCGAGAGAAAAAATGGCAGCCGGAAAAAAAAAACCCGAAAACGAGGCTACAGCAGTCTAAAGACGCAAAACACCACCAAACACCTACGTATTTGCCGAAAAACACCTACGAGATTAGAAAACAAGGACGCAACACGCGCAACACCAAAAACATTACACAACAAATACAAACAACAAACACATAAAAAGGTTACCACCAGCAAGGGGGGGCACCCAGGACCTCTGCAAGTGAAGTTACACCTCCATGTAAGCACAAATTTCGGCGTTTAGAGACACGAAAATCGCCTATGCGAGAGAAAAAATGGCCGCCGAACAAAACGAAAACGAGGCTAAAGGTCCCTAAACACGCAAAACACCACCATAAACACGCAAAACACCACCAAACAGCTACGGATATTCCGAAAAAGCTAACCAAACAGCTACGGATATAACTCGCATGACATAGAAAACGAACCACGCTACATCAGCCACATTATATACACCAAACACCCTTAGCTCACTTACACTTTCAGTGCCGTCATTTTTTGACGGGCAATATTCTAGTAAATAATAATAATGGAACCATTTATGGATATCTTTCCAGATTTACAGACTGACCTGAATCTGCCGTGTGGAGCATCAGCCACCGGATGCTGACATTACAGTCCCGCAGGCAGTTCAGCAGCTTGGGAATGTTATCCAGCACAAACTCTTCTCTCAGGAAACCCTCCTTCAGGAACTGGTGAACCTGGGGGTGCAGACGCTCAATGATGGCGGCATACCTGCTGGCCTGTTTGTGGAAAAGAACAGACAGGGACTTGCAGTGAAGAAATGTTTTTCCTGAAAATATACCATGCTAATAAGCAACTGTTAGTTGTGGCAGCAAGGTTTTAGCTTCTCATAAGACCAATGGCAAAAGGAAAGACTTGCCTTTAAAGGCCAGTGTAAGCACCTTCCATGTTACATCTATTTTTTAGTTCATATTAACATTAAAAGCATATGTGCAAACAGAAGCAAATAAAGGCTTTAGTCACAAAATATAATTTAAAAACAGTTACCCTCATAAATCTCAGTTGCTGTACCCCTCCCCACCTCGCTCATAACCCAGAGCAGTAATGAATGGAAGTGAAAGATTTTGAATGTCATAATATTATTCAAGCCTAATCAATGTTATAACCGTTAAAGTCTTCCACTTTCTTTCAGTGATGCTCAGGACAATGAGAGGGTGGGGAGGGGTACAGCAGTGGCCATTAATGAGGTAAACTGTATTATATTTCCTGGCTATAGATTTGTTTTGCTGCGGGTTTGCACACGTATCTTTAATGTTGATTGTGAATTAAAAAAAAATCGATTTAACATAAAGTGGTACATTAGCCCTTAAAGACACAAAGCATTTGGACAGATGTCCTGGAAACGAATATAATGACAGATCCTATGTTCACAGAATATACAGATTTACAGAGAAACAAGATGCTCTTTATATAGGGACTAGCGACTTGCCCATCAAAAATGACGGCAATAAAATTGAAAGCCAGACAATGTTGTTTGCCACACAATGTGATGCTTTTGTTTTTTTGAGCATCTTCGGAGCTCATTGCAAACCTTTCCTCCTGCCTATTGTACGGGCCGCTCATTGCAGGGTTCATTAACCTGCAAGTTTTGTGCTTGTGAATGGCATTTGTCTCTTACCAGCTTCTCCCCCCTGTTCCTTCCCTGTGTGTTTCTCCTCGGTGTGTCTGCTGAATGTTTGTGAGGCGCGCGCCGACTGTCGCTTGTTTAATTTTCAAAGTCCTGCGTGCCTGGCGTTGTTGGTGCAAGTGTTACGGCCTTTGCCGTCCCGCGTGCCTGGCTTTGCTCAGCCTCGTTTTCATCCAGTTTCCGGATTTTTTACGTTTTTCGTCCGCCATTTTTTTTCTCGCTTAGCCGATTTTCAAGTAACGAAACACGGCAAATAAGGCAAAAAAATCGCTTGCAATCTCACTCCCAGGCTTCCCCTGTGCTAAGGGTGTTTTTTTTTTCCCGTCTTTTTCGATTTCCACGGTTCGGCCATTAATTTCTTATTTTTCTGAGCTCAGACTTTTTTGGAGGTTGGATTTTACCCTAAGACCTGCGTTCCTCAACTGCTTACAGCCTAATTAAGTTCTACGTTCCTCAACTGCTTGCAGCCTAAGTCCCACGTGCCTCAACTGCACGCCTCGCTTTGCAAGGCGTGCAGGTGCGCCTTTGGCGCTCATTTCAGTCTAAGTCCTGCATGCTTCAATGCCTCAACTGCTCGCCTCGCAGGGCAGTAAATGCATTCGGCGCTCATTGCCCAAGTCCTGCAAGCTCGGAAGACTTCAATGCCTCAACGGGTCGCCTCGCTTTGCAAGGATCGCAAGCGTGACGACAGATCTCAGTTTGACAACTATTATATGTGACACCATACCTCAATATAGTATATTCCTAAAAAAATAATAGACTGTAAGATGAATATGGAATTGTGATGTAAATTAAATGACTATGAAACTTGTGCACGTGTAGAAAATTTGGATATGAAACAGCATATGTGACAATGAAAATATTATTTTTAACATTTTATAAAATACTGTCCAGTTTAGATAGTTACCTTTTTTAAGTGAATATAAATAATTTGTTTACTTTGATAAATAAAAGTGTTAATGTTATATTTACATGAACTTATTGTTAATGCTGTATAGGTTTTAGATTTACTGTACATTTCTTGGAAAAAAAACAACAAGCAAAAAAACAAAAAAGACCATAGACTCGTATACCTGCTCCTTAATGTTGGGTAGATCAAGTGTGTAATTTAGGGCAGTCTTTGCAGCTTTGTATGGCTCCCACGCCTCCATCAGGTTGACCGTGATTCCCATATAAATACTAATAACCTAAAGGAGAAATATATATCAAATATATCATAGCACACAGAGAGAATGTGTTAAATATTAATACTGGTTTTATAATTACTTAATACCCTAACATTGTATCAAATTTACTAATTGGTTAAACTTGTGGCTGTCATGTGTCAATCGTTTGTGTCTATGAATATGAAATGTACATAATTTCCATACAGATCAATAAATGTTTGCTTGATGGGTTGTTATACAGTGCCTTGCAAAAGTATTCACCCCCCTTGACTTTTTACCTATTTTGTTACATTACAGCCTTAAAATTCAATGTTTTGTTAATCTGAATTTTATGTGATGGATCAGAACACAATAGTCTAAGTTGGTGAAGTGAAATGAGAAATATATATACATAAAACTATTTTTTAGAAATAGAAAACAGAAAATTGGCATGTGCGTATGTATTCACCCCCTTTGTTATGAAGCCCATAAAAAGCTCTGGTGCAACCAATTACTTTCAGATGTCACATAATTAGTGAAATGATGTCCACCTGTGTGCAATCTAAGTGTCACATGATCTGTCATTACATATACACACCTTTTTTGAAAGGCCCCAGAGGCTGCAACACCTAAGCAAGAGGCACCACTAACCAAACACTGCCATGAAGACCAAGGAAATCTCCAAACAAGTAAGGGACAATGTTGTTGAGAAGTACAAGTCAGGGTTAGGTTTTGAAAAAAAAATATCCAAATCTTTGATGATCCCCAGGAGCACCATCAAATCTATCATAACCAAATGCAAAGAACATGGCACAACAGCAAACCTGCCAAGAGACGGCCGTCCACCAAAACTAACGGACCGGGCAAGGAGGGCATTAATCAGAGGTAGCACAGACACCTAAGATAACCCTGGAGGAGCTGCAGAGTTCCACAGCAGAGACTGGAGTATCTGTACATAGGACGACAATAAGCCGTACGCTCCATAGAGTTGGGCTTTATGGCAGAGTGGCCAGAAGAAAGCCATTACTTTCAGCAAAAAACAAAATGGCACGTTTTGAGTTTGCGAAAAGGCATGTGGGAGACTCCCAAAATGTATGGAGGAAGGTGCAGATGAGACTAAAAGTTAACTTTTCGGCCACCAAAGAAAACGCTATGTCTGGCGCTAACGTTGGGTTAGCGCCAGACATAGCGTTTTCTTTGATGGCCGAAAAGTTAAATTTTAGTCTCATCAGCACCTTCCTCCATACATTTTGGGAGTCTCCCACATGCCTTTTCGCAAACTCAACACATCACATCACCCAAAGAACACCATCCCCACAGTGAAACATGGTGGTGGCAGCATCATGCTGTGGGGATGTTTTTTAGCAGCCGGGACTGGGAAACTGGTCAGAGTTGAGGGAAAGATGGATGGTGCTAAATACAGGGATATTCATGAGCAAAACCTGTACCACCCTGTGTGTGATTTGAGGCTAGGATGGAGGTTCACCTTCCAGCAGGACAATGACCCCAAAAACACTGCTAAAGCAACACTTGAGTGGTTTAAGGGGAAACATGTAAATGTGTTGCAATGGCCTAGTCAAAACCCAGACCTCAATCCAATAGAAAATCTGTGGTCAGACTCAAAGATTGCTGTTCACAAGTGCAAACCATCCAACTTGAAGGAGCTGGAGTAGTTTTGCAAGGAGGAATGGGCAAAAATCCCAGTGGTAAGATGTGGCAAGCTCATAGAGACTTATCCAAAGTGACTTGGAGCTGTGATTGCCGCAAAAGGTGGCTCTACAAAGGATTGACTTTAGGGGGGTGAATAGTTATGCACATTGACTTTTTCTGGTATTTTGTCCGATTTGTTGTTTGCTTCACAATAAAAAAAAAATAATCTTCAAAATTGTGGGTATGTTTTTGTAAATTAAATGATGCAAATCCTCAAACAATCCATGTTAATTCCAGGTTGTGAGGCAACAAAAAACGAAAAATGCCAAGGGGGTGAATACTTTTGCAAGGCACTGTATCTCTACAAACTGCATGTGGATAGGGAGCATGGTAAAGGAGAATTAGTAAATGTATCAGAACATCGTCTTACTGAAATCACTGAACATAGAAGTGTCAGCGTTGCCAACTAGTTCTGCTGTATGACTGCCAGAGAAATGTCTATTTCCATTATTTTATTATAGTTTTTTATAACGCGCCAACATATTCCCTAGCGCTGAAAACTGATAGATTCATATATAAGCATTACATTAGAAAGCAAGTCATGGGCAATATTTTGTATGTTGTTTACTGCAATGGTTAAATTACAGGTGCTAGTTCAAGAATAATAATTAAAAAAAAATCAGTGCACATGGCTCCTAAAAATATGTATAGAAAGACTTATAATTGTAATTGTTTGCTATTAAAATGAGTGGATGTGTTAATCCTTGAAAGGTAGATATTTTAAATTACTAAAAGAGTTCAAGAAAAAAAAGGACACTTGCTTGTCAAGTATGTTTAAAACTAATAATATTAGCAGTTGGGTAAGCCGTGGGCAAAAAACTTTTTTGGGGGAGACACAGGAATCCATTTTGTGTATGTTACATCACACAATGAGAACTGGATAATAAGTGTGTGTTTATAGTTATCAATGAATGGAAAGGTATGGGAGAAGCAAAAAGGTAGAAGTCCAGAGCCACTGTTTGATGGTCTGATAAGATGGACATTGACACTGCTTTATTTTTTTCTAATTAAAAACCAACTGCATGACGACTTTTTTTTTTACTGCATGTAATGTTTAAGAACCTAAAAGCAAGTTCCTTTATAGCTTCCTGTTTCGGTGATGGACTGGCTCAGAAGAAACATAACGCTTTCCCTAACAGGATTTCACTCAAAGGGCCCCCTCTGCTCTATCCCTAATCCAGGCTTAACTAAAGGTACCTCCTGAGGAGCTGATGGACATTTCTTGCTATTATCAGCATTTGATTTTTTGACCTTCTGAGAAAATAAAATACAAAAGTCAAAGATCCTAGATCAGTGTGATGTTTATCTCCAGTCCAGCTATGCAAATTCTACGAAAGCGTTTACTTTTCATTGAATTTTCCACCTAACCATTTCAGTAGGACAATAAGCACTAAATAAAGCCACCAAAATCTGTCACTGACAATTAATTCTGCTTTCTCACCCAGTTATCTGGAAAATATTTATCCACTATTTCTCTCATCTTGGCTTGGTGGGTATGGAGAGTGGATGGATGAAAGTATAGGATCACATAGAGGATGGCAGCTTGTGTTGCAAGGGCAGTGCTGCGGTGCTCTGGGAGAGGATATGCAGAAACCTATAGGAAAAGGACATTTTTTTATAAATTGAACACTTCCAAAGAGAACAAAAAAAACATATTAGTAAGCAGTGAAACACAGTAGTGATGTGTTCTGTCCTATTTCATCCTCATATATTATTTGTTTAAAATAAAACAACTTACAATAAAGTTTTTTCTATTGTCAAATTTCCTTTATTTGCAAGCATAATGTTTACATGCTACATCATTTCCTGCATACTAATGAACATATTTCATTAAATAGAGAATAAATAAAAAGTACATCTGTGTTCACATTTGAATGTCTAAAGCAAGTTAAAAAACCTGCTTCCAGCTCAGAGTTCCGAGAAAAACACTTATTACACTGCATTCTGGGAAGTTGAGCTGGGACACACACATGTGCCCATAAAGGCCTCGCTCTTCATTCCGTAGCCATCATCAAACATGGCTTCCTTTAGGCTTATGCATGCTGTATTACACAGCTTTAATGCAAAGCCAAGGTTGGAATAAACACAGGCTCAGTATCCAATCCATGTACAGCTGTTTCAAGCTTACTGGCTATCATCAGCATGGAGCGGGATCTCGGCCTGTGTTGTGGATCTTATGAGTAGGTAGTTCACCATAACAATAATTTATAATATGGTGGGCAAAAGAGCAATAGAAGATATTAAATAAACAAGGAACACAATTCTTTTATGGCTCACTTAAGTGTCAGACTTCTATTATGCTCTTATGTATATTGTATCTCTATCACTTCCAAATCTGCTTGTACTCAACAAATAAAATAACAACAATAACATATACGAGAGTATGGCAGCAACTTAAGACGTGAACAGTACCTCCAATAATGAAAGGTTACTAGCCTTGGAGTTAGACATAAGTAGAATTATTTAGCAAATAGCAAGATGTATTTGTGATAAATAAGAATGACATCGCTCACCTGGTTATAGATATCGTCTGATCGCAGCCTTCCAATCACCATGCTGATGAAGGTATCACTAATGGGTACTCGACTGAAATAGCTCTCAGGATAGTTTGGAGGTCTTTTAGCACCCGGATGGCTTGAATATCCGGTACTCCGCAGCAGCTTGCAGATGTCATCCATGTTGGAATCAGCAGAAGATCTCGCTGCACTGAACACAAGAATGTTATTTAAATAATCATTGCTAACTAATAAATACATCTTACTACACTTTAAGGACTACTGTGGTCCTATTTTTTGGATCAACTAAAGATGGTAACTGGATGGCTTTGCAAGTCCAGTACTTAGACATACCTGTATCTGTAGTAGGAGACCAGCATTCTCTCTCGTGCCTCTCCTTCAATCTTCTGATCTATAACCAGCAGCATCACACCATACAGGTATAAAGCTTCACACTGTTCAAACATGCAACACACATGAGATTATGCCAGTAATGCACTACATCATTTACATTTTAATAACACGCGTAAAATCTGTTTCCACTTACTTAAACCTCCCAAACAGTCCCTGCAAAGGTCTGCCCTAGCACCTCATACAATGTTTCTTTATTTTAATATTAAAAACAAGAAAACTTCCATTTACTTTTAAGTTCAGATGGAACTCACCCATTAAACAGTTTGATTTTACTACAGAATGTCCCAGTGTGAAATATGTAAACTTTAATTTTCCCCTTAAGTAATCAATCAAAATAAGAAAGAAAAATGTTTAAATTTTAGGCAAAGATCAATGAATATTATCATTGTTTATTTGGAATATCACAAAAAAATGCTTTATATGCTTGAAAAGATAGCATATAAAACAAGGGAGTATTTTAAAATGTTTCACATTGGCTTCTATTTTATAAAACCAAGGTCCCAGTACTAGAAATGGCACTGAAAGTTGCACCCAGTGAGATAACATAAATATTACTAGTGAACAGGTCAAAATTACCTATTTGTTTAAAATAAAAAATAATAATAAAATTTATATATATATATATTTATATATATATATATATGTATATATAATATATCACATATATAGTTGTGAGCATGCGAGCTGTTACTAACGCTTGCGGACCTCGCAAAATTTACGTAGTTACGAAAGGAAAATACAAGACACGTTACGAACTCTGAAAAAAACGTCCTCATCCCGCGCACATGAAAACATGAAAAATACAATAAATACACACAACAAATACATAAAAAGCTTACCTACAGCAAGAGGGGGCATCCAGGACCTCGAAAACTGAACTTACACCTCAATTTAACTCAAAATAAAAAAGAGTTTAGACACTAAAAAATTCTCTAAGTGAGAGAAAAAATGGCCGCCGAAAAAAACGTAAGCGAGGCTACAGCAGTCTAAAGACGCAAAACACCACCAAAAACCTACGGAATTCCCGAAAAAAAGACATACGAGATTCAAAAACAAGGACGCAATCCGCGCGACCCCAAAAACATTAGAAACACAATAATTACACACAACAAACATATAAAAAGCTTACCCACAGCAAAGGGGGGCACCCAGGACCTCTGCAAGTGAAGTTACACCTCGATTTAAGTCCAAATTTCGGAGTTTAAACACCCGAAAATAACCTAAGCGAGAGAAAAAATGGCCGCCGAACAAAAAGAATACGAGGCTAAAGGACCCTAAACACGCAAAACACCACCAAACAGCTACGGATATTCCGAAAAAGTCGGGCGACATTCGAAACGAAGCACGCTAAATCAGCCACAGCCACATACCACACATTAGCCGCCATTTTAGAACAATAACTTATATAATCCGGAAGTACACAGCTACCCTAACGGTTTTGTCTCGCGCACGCACACTATTACACTGCACACATTCATGACGCTTACACAGCAGCTCCACACCACTAATGCTGCAGCAACATCAAAACAGATTGTCAGCTCTTCAACACAATGCTTCCTGCATATATTACTTCACAATAGGTAAAGTATATTACTTTATTATTCTATTATTTATTTTATTAGACACCAAACAGCATTAGCTCACTTACTGTTTCGTTACCATCATTTTTTGACGGGCAATTCGCTAGTATATATATATTAGCATGTTTTACTTTGTTTTCTTAATGCAAAAAAGATGTAATGCTTTTTAAATACACTGTACAAAATGTATTAATTGCAAGGGAATGTTACTCTTAAACGTATATGTCTGTATATGATATTACTGGTCTTGCCATCTACTGCTTCATGTTTGAGGAGACAGAGGGCCTTTTTAAATTCCAAGCCCGTAGTGGCACTAGTACACCTGCAAAGCCTGCGGGCTTGAAATTCGGCTGAGTTACAGAGCGATATCCAAACCCGTAAACCATTCTTGCGTACGTTGCATTTGCGGCCATGAACATGATCAATTAGTCAAACCTGTAGTTAGGGGTTTAGACGGAGTCAATAGTAAAAGAGATCGTCATAATTACGTCACTGAAAAATGGAGGTTAGACTTCAATCCCTTACAGGTTTGAAGTACGAGTAATGATCTGACCCGTGTTCCAGAAATAATGCAATATTAATAAATCAGTAAATATGATATTCTAGTCCATGAGAGTTCCATTATATGTATTAACACATTTATTGCCAGGATCGATATAACACGGAAATTCAAAATAAAAAAAAGTATTTTATATGGCAGATTTGCAGGCTTGAGAATGTTGTGCTATTAATTTTAATACCTAACATCACTTTTATTTTAATTAAAAATATAGTAGTGTGTATAGTTGCATACGGATAGGACCCCTTGCGGCTCCTCTCTAGTACCCGTAGGCATTTTGGCTCCATTTACGGGTGACGGGTTTGAACGCCAGTGGATTTGTAGCAATTTAATAGTGATTTGTGAACATAACATTTACGGGCTTGACAGATCAAAGGCTTAGAGGCAACGGAGTTCTTATTTCGACAGCCTGTAAAGCGCAGATCTTTTGTGGGTAGCTGTAAGAGGCCAATTTAATAGCCGTAAGTCTAGTGGGCTCCTTTACGGGCTACTAGTTTTACCGTTGGGGGAATTTAATAGGGTATGTATGTCGTTGTTATGTATGATGTTTTTGTAACTGACATATTAGAATGTTAATCCTATAATCTGACTGACTTTGGTCTTATAAATCTCCTTTTATTTCAGTTCCCTAAATCTATAAGTTTCATATTGTGGTTGTCGGTCATGTTATAATAGGAACAT
>CM050166.1:33340346-33355346 GCA_027410445.1 Discoglossus pictus | reverse complement strand
CGGCCTGTAGATAGGAAAAGCGGCGGGCTGGAAAAAACAGAGCCACGGCACAGGTATGGAACTCATTATGAACTGTGTTAGCCTGCCGGCGTATTATATAAAGTGTCCTTATATGTAGCGGTGATATATATTTTATGGAACCCCCTGATCCAGTTATAGGGGTTTGGCGCCTTTTGTACTGTAAATAATGAGGTGCTGGGGACTATTTGTGTGTCAGTGAGGCGCGGATGTATTTCTGCTTTCTCTTGTGTATATTATCCACATGTAACCACTTACACATTTCTATTGGTCTTGGCAGTACTTGTTTACTTGTAGTGCTGGGTCTCTTTTAACTTGTTGTTTTACTAGTATCATAACCGTGCTTCACAAACTTTTATTTAGAAAGATCACTTAAGAATTTCCTGAGGACTACTTGATAGTTATTGAGACCCTTTGTAGGTTACTTAATGGGCTCATTCCATCTAAAATAAAAGTTATTTATATTAATAATGTTCACTCCTAGAGAATATGAAAGAGATGTCACCTGAAAATGAAGTGCTTTTTCTAAAGTTATTCTTAAAGATTATGATTAACTAGCTATACATTGTACTAGCCATTTGATTCTTAAATGAGCAATTCATGAGATAATCAGCTTTTTCTGTTGTGTTATTATGCAGATGAACAGCTCTCAAATCCTAATGAGCACGTTTGATGTGCTAATTGGTGACAAAACAATCCCCCTAAGGTTGTCAAGCAGTTAGATGCTCTTGACCACCCTTATCACGCACTCTCATTTGCAAATTGGCATATTGAACCGCACTAGAGCGTGAGTTGCAAAAGCAAACCTGAATATCTCAAGAATGAGTTACCGAGAAACAACTAGTACAATAATTCTATAGGTTTAATGCATTTTAAGATTAAACTGTTGGATTCATAGTGCCTCTTTTTATATAAAGGTTATGAAACTAGTCACTTGCCATTTGTAAATACCACTCGGATCTATCCCTCTTCACCTTCGCATTTCTTCGGCAGCACTAACAGCTGTAGTTACAGGAGCCATCTGGCAGATGTCAAGTTTCGGGTGCCGTCATGTTTGATGGAAAGCAAAGAACTATTCTCCCCTCCGACGTGGCGCAACTAGACGGCGCTGAGTCAACAGCGAGGCCATCGCTATGTTCGTCTCAGGCACTCGGCTCCCCAGTGCCTCGGGCGCGCCTTTCATAGCTCAAGGCCTCTTCTGTCGGCACGCCTTATATGAAAATCGGCAGCACCATCTGTCGGTTGGCGGCGGGATTGCAGCGAGTACATTTTGTGAAGGTGAAGAGGGAAAGGACCTACCACTCTAATGCCCAACAAGGGGAGCTAGTTATTTTAATTATTGACTATAATTAAATCCCTATTTAACAATTTATAACAGCATTGGGATCTCTCTAGTTGTGTAAGCGCAGCACTGACAGCTGCAGTGCCATCAAGTAACCGCTAGATGTGCGGCACTGTCGGAAAATCGGCAGCGCCATCTAGCGGTTGGTGGTGGCACTGCAGCGTAAGGGATGAGGGAAAGGACCCAGCATTGTTCAGTGTCATGACTAAATTTGGGACTCCCTTGAACCCTTACAAGCAACCCTGTTATTTGGGACTCTAACACACTGGGTTGTTAATATCAAAATGGACATGAGAATGTTGTAAGTAGTGTTGTTTTAGGTTTCTATATGATGTTATAGCCATTGTAATAGTTATAGATAAAATAACATCATTACAGTGGCTATAACATGTTGTTTTACCTGTAACTAACAGATACACTTTCTGCAAGAATCTCGCTCTGACCTCAGGTAGTCATAAAGTCGAAGTTATTTTATTGTGCCTCTGGGGATGTAAATCAGACAAGATCTGGAAACTGTAGGAGGAGATTAAACAAGACTCTCTTGACCAAAAGGGTGGGCTAGAACTGGGCGTTGGTTTATTTTTAGGATTGTTAAATATCTGTGTCAGAGGAATAAATGCTGTCTAAGTGCTAAACCAAGGTTCATGTAGGATGTGAAATCCTAATTAAGGGATCACATTTTTCAGTTTTGATCTGTTTTGCTGGGTGCTGAGATGAATAAAGTGACAAACTGGAGATTGCTCCTGTAAGCTAAAGCAGGATATCTAAGCGTACGTGGACCCCTTGTCTCTGGGTTGTGACATTAAGTATTACAGTCATTTTAAAAAATTAGAGTGTGCGTCTCCAGCTCCGTGCTTGACTCTTTCCTGATAAGGCCATTTAGGGGTGTGGGGGCTAAAGGGCTTTAACAATACAATAATGAACTATAAATTAACTCTTTTAGAGCAAGTTATATTTAGGTAAAACTTCCCCTTTTTGTTTTTCATGGCAACAATGCATCGTATGCCTTTATACACATATACAGTGCCTTGCAAAAGTATTCATCCCCCTTGACTTTTTCCCTATTTTGTTACATTAAGTTCAATGTTTTGTTAATCTGAATTTTATGTGATGGATCAGAACACAAGTCTAAGTTGGTGAAGTGAGAAAAATATATACATAAAACTATTTTTTAGAAATAGGAAAGAGAAAATTGGCATGTGCGTAGGTATTCACCCCCTTTAGTTACGAAGCCCATAAAAAGCTCTGGTGCAACCAATTACCTTCAGAAGTCATATCATTAGTGAAATGATGTCCACCTGTGTGCAATCTAAATGTCACATGATCTGTCATTACCTATACACACCTTTTTTGAAAGGCCCCAGAGGCTCCAACACCTAAGCAAGAGGCACCACTAACCAAACACTGCCATGAAGACCAAGGAACTCTCCAAACAAGTAAGGGTCAATGTTGTTGAGAAGTACAAGTCAGGGTTAGGTTATAAAAAAAAAAAAAAAAAAAAAAAATATCCAAATCTTTGATGATCCCCAGTAGCAGCATTAAAATCTATCATAACCAAATGGAAACATAGCACAACAGCAAACCTGCCAAGAGAAGGCCGCCCACCAAAACTCACGGACCGGTCAAGGAGGGCATTAATCAGAGAGGCAGCACAGAGACCTAAGGTAACCCAGGAGGAGCTGCAGAGATCCACAGCAGAGACTGGAGTATCTGTACATAGGACGACAATAAGCCGTATGCTCCATAGAGTTGGGCTTTATGGCAAAGTGGCCAGAAGAAAGCCATTATTTTTAGCAAAAAAACAAAATGGCACGTTTTGAGTTTGCAAACAGGCCTGTGGGAGACTCCCAAAATGTATGGAGGAAGGTGCTCTGGTCTGATGAGACTAAAATGGAACTTTTGGGCCATCAAAGAAAAGTTATGTCTGGCGCAAACCCAACACATCACATCACATCACCAAAAGAACACCAACCTCACAGTGAAACATGTGGTGGCAGCATCATGCTGTGGGGATGTTTTTCAGCAGCCGGGACTGGGAAACTGGTCAGAGTTGAGGGAAAGATGGATGGTGCTAAATACAGGTGCAAAACCTGTACCACTCTGTGCGTGATTTGAAGCTAGGATGGAGGTTCCCCTTCCAGCAGGACAATGACCCCAAACACACTGCTAAAGCAACACTTGAGTGGTTTAATGGGAAACATGTAAATGTGTTCGAATGGCCTAGTCAAAGCCCAGACCTTAATCCAATAGAAAATCTGTGGTCAGACTTAAAGATTGCTGTTCACAAGCTCAAACCATCCAACTTGAAGGAGCTGGAGTAGTTTTGCAAGGAGGAATCGGCAAAAATCCCAGTGGTAAGATGTGGCAAGCTCATAGACTTATCCAAAGCGACTTGGAGCTGTGATTGCTGCAAAAGGTGGCTCTACAAAGTATTGACTTTAGGGGGGTGAATAGTTATGCACATTGACTTTTTCTGTTATTTTGTCCTATAAAAAAAAAAAAAAAAAAAAAAAAAAACCTTCAAAGTTTTGAGCATGTTCTGTAAAGTTAAATGATGCAAATTATTAAACAATCCATGTTAATTCCAGGTTGAGAGGGAACAAAAAACGAAAAATGCCAAGGGGGGGGGGGGTACTTTTATTTTACAAGGCGCGGGAAAAAATACACTGGTCTGTTTAAACTCTGTACTACTTTAATTATGTTTCAGACTCTTTTTTTTTTTGTAATGCCAGTAGTTCCTTTGAACTCTGATGTTCAATTGATCACTTCAGTGTGGCTCATGTACCATAGTTTGGGAACCTCTGAGCAGCAGTTCCTCTCCTCAAGACCCACCAGACAGGCCATGATTTCTCTAACACTGCTGAGAGATTTGGGACCTGCTGATATAGAGTAAAGAAATATGAGGTACAACATCCTTAATATGTCAGCTGAAAATGAATTCACATATAGGTAAATCCCCAGATGCTATCTCTGAGATCTATTTCTTGTTTCTCTGTCCTGACAAATTTTTACCAGGGGACAATGATCTTAGTTAATTACTGTCCCCTGAAAACAGGGATCGCCCTACATTTCAGTTTTAAACTGTATATTCGCACATTGTATGTAATTTAAAAAATGTATATATTTTATTGTAAATCAATAAAACATTAGCTTGCAAAAATCCATTGGTTAATCATTGAACAGCGGGAAGCAATTGTTCAACTTGCTGCCAAGACCCAGCCCAAAAGCTTTAAAGCCAATCAGAACACCGGTGGCTGTTGGTCGTAGTAGTGTAGTCTTCCAACTAATGGTCTTCCCACTGCGAAATAAGATATTGTGTAATCCAAGATAATAAAATGGTCAAGAAAACGAATTCTCTCAGTTTGTCACAATTTCATATATATAAAAACAAATCCAATTCAAAGTTAAAAAGCCCCAAACCAGCAAGTATAAAATCATATCCAAATTGCCTTCATGCCCTGAAACATCCTAAACTTGGGCAAGAATATACCATCTGGTGTATTTTGCTTGCTACAGAAATTTGCCAATAATGACCAAGCCACTACCAATTATCATAAATTACACAAAAAAAAAAAATATGTATATACACCATACAACTAAGGGTAACCTCTAATCAACTTGCACAGGCTAAGGGTATGTGGCTTAAATGTCAACAATTTTTATTTTATAAATATGTTACTACTAGTCGTTTGTCCGTCATAAAAGATGTGATTTAAAAAAAAAAAAAAAAATATATATATATATATATATATAATCTTTCCTCTGCTGTGTCTCTTTTCCCCCTCTCCTTCCCCTGCGTCTTTGTTTTCTTCTTTTTCTTTTCTTTCTCTTTTCCCACCCCTCTGTCTCTTTCCCCCTTTCCGCCCCTCTGCTGGCACTGCGGGATGTACGGAATTCCGTACAAATAGTTTGTAAAGTTTGCATGCGCTCCCCTGGAGCATTACGCACACTTTACAAACTATATTAGTAATATAATAATTATTTTTATTAAATAACATAAAATTCAAAACATACATTATGCAAGGTTTATGTGCATCCTGTTACATGTATGAACTGCTGGAACAGTTGATCTAGAGTCCATACCTTTGTGAGAGGTGTGAGCATGTTGCCTATCTTGAAGCTCAAATTGGAGAACTGGAGAGGAGAATTGCAACGCAGGAAGAAATCCAAAACTGGTTGCGTAAAATACATTTTAATAAAGCCCCAGGTCCTGATGGAATACATCCAAGGGTACTGAGGGAACTGGGTTCTGTAAACAAAACATTATTTCTAATTTTTCAAGATTCACTCAACCCGGGGTCTCTACCAGATGACTAGAGAAAAGCAGAGGTGATATCTATATTTAAGAAGGAAGCAAGAATAAATCCATAAAGTTACAGACATGTAAGCCTCACTACTGTAGTTGGAAAGCTTTTAGAAGGGTTAATAAGGGATAATATACAAGAATATGTCTATTTGAACAGGATTATAAGTAGGAGCCAACATGGATTTATGAAGGATAGGTCATGTCAAACAAACCTAATTAGTTTCTATGAAGAGTTTAGTAGGAACCTGGATCAAGGCAACTCAGTGGATGTAGTTTTTTTTGGATTTTGCAAAGGCTTTTGATACAGTGCCACATGGAAGACTATTGTGCAAACTAAGGGATACAGGAATTGCAGTAAATATCTGCTTATGGATTGATAGCTAAAAGACAGGAAGCAAAGGTTTGTGGTAAATGGAACATACTCAGATTGGACTAATGTAGTAAGTGGGGTTCCTCAGGGTTCAGTATTAGCTCCTCTCATTTTTAACATTTTTATTAATGACTTAGAAGCAGAATTGCAAAGTAGTGTCTCCATTTTTATTGATGACACGGAGTTGTTCAAGGTAATTAAATACAGTAATGATGTACTTTCCCTCCAAAGGGATTTACATAAATTGGAGAAATGGGCGACAATGGCAAATGAGATTTAATTCGAATAAATGTAAAGTTATGCATCTGGGAAGGAAGAATAGCCATGCAATTTAAATAAAAAGAACATTTTAGAGCTGGAAAAAGTACAGAGATGGACACCAAAACTAATAAGGGGAATGGAGGGGCTAGATTATGAAGAAAGACTAAGCACATTTCTCTAGAAAAAAAGGCACATAAGAGGGGATATGACTACCTTATGTAAATATATCCAAGGTGGATACAAGGCTTTGTCAAGTTAACTTTTTATGCAAAGAGGTTTGCAACTGACAAGACGACATCCTTTTGAGGTTAGAAGTAAAACCATTCCACCCTAAAGAAATAAAGGGTTCTTCACCGTAAGGGTAATCTGTGGAATTCTCTACCAAAGGAGGTGGTGACAGCGGATTCAATCGTTAACTAAAAGGGTTGGATATATTTTTGAGTAAAAAGGGCATTTAGGGTTATCCTGGATAATTAGAGACAGAGTATTGATCCAGGGAGGTATTCGATTGCCAGTATCTGGGGTCAGGATGGAATATTTTTTCCCTTTTCAGACAACTGGCAGAGTATCAGTGGGTTCCTCTGGATCAATCAACAATTAATCAGCATATTGCAGATCAGAGGAGGTCTAAAAGGTTGAACGTAATGGGCTAAGTATTTTTTCAACCTTCATTACTATGTAACTATAATAAAAGCTGTTTATAATTCATATACGATGATTATCAATAAACTATATATATATATATATATATATATATATATATATATATATATATATATATATATATATATATAAATTTTATTTTTTATCTTTTTATTAGACAGAAATCCTATTGAGATAGGTATAAAAACCCTAGGGTAATAAACACTAAATGCAAATTCAGTATCTTAGTCGTAATAATATCGACGTTATCTGTCCATCACAATGCATTTTCCAATTTCTGTCTTTAGATTGAAATGGTTCAAATGTGTTATGTAACAACAATAAAGTGATTATCTTCAATAAAGAAACTATAAACAGAAAAGGGATGGGGAATTGCGCACCTCTATTTGTCTTTAACACACAGTTTTGTTTGTTTGTTTGTTTTTTCTGAGTGTTTCTGACTTCATTGTAAAGAAACTATAAACATGATATTGTTTTGTCTTAACATAAGCAAGTCCATTTCAATCCAAATTTCTTGCTAAAACAATTCTAACAAAACAAAATTATACAATACAGGTCACATTTCAGTTCCAAATAATTTAGATAACTTGACTAACCGCATAAGGGGGGGGGGGGGCAGAGGAGGAGGATAAGGGGGGGAGGCGGAGGAGCATAAGGCGGATAAGGGGGGAGGAGGAGGATAAGAAGGGGAGGAGGAGGATAAGGCGGATAAGGGGGAGGAGGAGGCGGATAAGGAGGGGGAGTAGGAGGATAAGAAGGGGAGGGGGAGGAAGGAGGTGGAGGATAAGGTGGAGGGTAATCATTAAAGGTATGTGCAAGTGAGCTGGGTTATGAATGCATCTGATAGAGGATAATTAGTAGTGTATGAAACCATTTTTTTTATGAAAGCATCCCAAAATAAACATTAATTAGCTTGCCTTGTAGTTAGCAAAATTTCCTATGTTTTTGGGCATTTGCATTTTATGGTGTACACCCCTAGAAAACTTCACCTCAATTAGCATAGCATTCAAATTCAGAATCAAGCTAATACATTGTATTATTCTTCACCGCAGTGGCTTATGGCAGGTGCTCAGTACAATAACTGCAACAGTTACTTCCTGTGCTCTGTACCAGAAAGGACAAAATGTGTATCTTGCTGTATTTCCTGTGGGTACACTGCTCTACTTCCTGTGTGTACCCAGCTTACGTAAGCATCCTGTGGGTTTAAACAGTTGGAATTGACTTTTGTGCAAATAACTTTGTAAGTAAACTGAACTTTTCTATATAAAACATGTTTTCATACACTACTAATTATCCTCTATCAGATTCATTCATAACCCAGCTCCCTTGCATATACCTTTTTTAAGAGTTGTTTTTTTGAAAGCGTTCTTCATCCAATGTAATTTATCTACAATGACTCCTTTATTAGGTACACATATACATGTGTTTGTTAATGCAAATATCTAATCCTGTTATGGCCCATCTTCTTATAACTACTTCCAGCAGGATAATGCTCCATATCACAAAGCACGTCATCTCAAATTGGTTCCATAAACATGACAATAAGTTCGGTGTACTCCAGTTGTCTGCTTAATCCAATATCGCCTTTGGGATATGCTTGAATGAGAGATTTGCAGCTTGAATCTGCAACTGAAAAATCTGCAGCAACGGACTAATGTTATCATGTCAACATGAACATGTTATCAGCTCCTTGTTGAATCCATGGTGTTCTGGGGGCGAGGTGGGAACTACTCCCTTCTAGTAAGGTGTACCTAATAAAGTGCACACTGAGTGTATATGTACCATTATATGATATTGCAGAAATATTTAGTAAAATGAATACATATATTTTGCAGAGACAAGATGTCGAGTCGCACAGCTTCTTTAATCTCCTTCAACTTTATTGACAACTCCCTTTCATCAGTGAAGAACTGCAAAAACTACATTAGCACAGGCATGGACCTTGCATCTGAGGTGGCCATCGATCTACTGCAGAATGGATGTAAGTTTTGTTTTCTTATTTCCTAACACTTGATAGAAAATAAGAACTTGTTTTCCAGGAATGTGTCCAATTGTCATAGAAAGAAAATCTTGTCACACAAGGTAAACATAAATGTACTTAAATCTATTAAAGGGATATCGCAGTTACATATTTTCTATTTTTTTATAGCATGGTATTTTAAACATTCAATTTTCTTTGAAAAATTACGCTCTGTAGGGCAAGTGAGATGGGGATAGCATTTTTTACTCATCTTGTCCCTGTTTCTTGAAGGATAAAAAGGCATGGAGCCATTGAAATCTGTTTTATAGTCACAAGATTGTGTTTCATGTGTCTTAACTTTTCATTCAATAGAATAGTAATAACAGAGGTAAGGGACTTCCAACGGGGGCATTACTGAACTCAAGGAAATTGGGGAGGCAACCCACACTTGCTGCTTCTTATCTATCTTTGTGTTGCTTTAGTATTAGTTTCATTATCTTATCAAAACAAACCGCTGAATTCTCTAGATTAGATCCACTAGGTACTAGCTCATTGAAGTCAAAATAGTTTGTTAAACAGAGCATTACATTGTGTTCACATATATTCAATAATGTAGAGCAGTTTTTAGGAAAAAAATTAATGGATCTGAATCGTATTAGGATGAAATTAAATGTAGCTTAAAGGTATATGTTTTTATATTAAAATAAGCTACCTAAGTGTGTGTTTGATTATCTAAACATTATTTTATGAAAAAATACTTAAAAACTCACTTAATCATTCCAAATAGTCCCAACAAAGGCCTGCCCTCAGCAGCTCATGCACAAAGTGTCTCTGTAGTACTAGATGTACTAACCAATCACAGATTGTTGCTCAGCAGCGTGGTTTGAGAGACAATCTGTAAGTGGCTAGTATATATAGTGCAAATAGGAACTCTGGGTGCATGAGCTACTGGGGCAGACCTTTGTAGGGACTATTCATTGAGTAAAAAATTAACTTTTAAACACTATTACAATGTCACAACCACACTCTGTGCCTCATTCAATTAGAAGGCCGCATCTCGCGATATATAGGCCTTATGTCTACGGGCCTGCTGCAGGCTCGCAGTCTGCTACAATTACGGTGCTATTCAATTGTTCAAGCCCGCAAGATACGGGCCGAAAGCCGAAACCGTAAACCATTACGTCAGTAAAACATGAAGGTTACATGTCAATCAATTAGCGTTTAGAGGTCCGATATGCGGTCGAACTCTCAGAACCGAAAATACAAAATAATAAAAATGAATTCCGATACTATTCTAGTCCATGTGGGTGGCCTGACATGTATTAACTCATCGATTCCCGAGGTCGATCTAACCTTGAATTGAAAAATATATATATATTTATTTTTGATTGACAATTTGCGAGCTTGAGAATGTTGTGCAATTTAATTATAATGTCTGTCATCGCTTTCCTTGTATTTACAGTGCATTATGGATTTTCTTATTTGCATTTACAGTTCTACGGACATGTATTTAACCCCTTTGCGGGTCCCATCTGGTACTCGTAGGATGTTTTTCTGCATTTGCCGTTTACAGATGTGAAAACATTTGCAGGTTTTAGGGATTGTAGCAATTTAATAACGATTTGCGATTTTAGTAATCCTAACCCTTGCAGATGGGAAAAATCAAAGTCTTAGATGGGGCGTAAGTTACGGTTGTCACAACCGCAAGGATTTCCAGCCCTTAACCTGTAGACTGTTTGCGACTCACAAAAAGACGTCAATTGAATAGCAAATTGGCTTACGGGCGCCCGTAACTTACAATTGCTCATATTGAATGAGGCTCATAGTTTTCAATGCGACAACTTATTTTGTAGCAATATACATAAGTTAAGTTCAAGGCAAAAACAATACCAATATTACATACTAGATTCTCTTTTCTCTCTGTTTTTTTTTTAGTTTTTGATGGTCACTCTTCATTTCACAAGTTAAGAATAAAATCTTTGTTTAAGTAGGATTCTTCCTTTTTTATTTTTCAGTTAATTGTATTTTCAATTACCAGTGTTCTGATAATTATAATTATTTGCTTAGTTTGCATGTTAGGCTGTTTTTGTTGTTAGTTGCAAGTTAGTGTTGCCACGTTCCTGGGTGAAAGTGGTACGCGGCTGGTGGTGTTTTGCGCGGTCCAGGGTTGTGTAGCCTTGTTTTATTTTTTTTCTCGCTTAGCCGATTATTTTTTTTTTTTTTGTGACAAATGTTGGCAAAATCGACTTAAATTCGTCTGCCACCTCATTCCCAGATATCCTGGCTGTCCCGCCTGTGCTGTGTGTGATGTTTTAGTTATTTTTTATTTTTTTTGTATTATACGTGTTTTTTGCTTTGCGCTGTTCAGCCGTTAACTTCGTATTTTTCCCAAGTGCCGCGTTCATCAACTGCTTGCAGCCTCAGGCGATCCCGCATTTCCTAAGTGTGTGGCTCGCAGGAGCTCCTTTGATGCTCCTATCTGGCTAAGTCCTGCGCGTTTCATTGCCTCGACTGCTTGCCTCATTTTGCGAGGCTCTCAGGCAATGAGCGTCTTGAGCGCTCATCGCCTAAGTGCTGCGAGTTTTAGTGCCTTAACGGCTCGCCTCGCTAAGTCATACGCAAAGCGTGACGACGTCTCGCAGTTTGACAATTATATGTTTATATATTGAAGTTGAAAAAAGTAGAGGGCTAAGCAATGGTTTACAGGGTTGAAAATATTCTTATTGTGATTCTGATTTAAATATGGGTAGTTAAATATGGACACAAATAGCAGAAAGATATGCTTTATATATAACCAGCAAATAAACATTATTTATGTAATAGTTTGTTTATAAAAAAAATTGAAGCTTGGAAGAAATGGATGACTATGCTTGTAATAAGCTCCGATGGTTATATATCTGGGTTAAAAATCACCTGCTTTTTATCCTTTTCTATTCCTCGGCATTCAATCAACTCTTCTCAGCAAAAATTTTGTTTGCAATGGTTATTAATTGTTTGATTATATTTAACGTTATTATCCTATTGTGCCCAATGGCTTCAATCAAATCATGCAAATGTCTCAATAAATGTCATTTTTATCACACATGATATCCAATTTGTCTATCAGATCAGGTTATTGCTGTTGATCAATAATTTAACATAAAAAAAAACCCTGAAATGTTCTTATGTTTGTTTGTGTTTCTTCCCTTTTGTACTTCTGTTGTGGATCAACAAATTACTCCAGCAAAGGGGCCATGAGACCTAGAGAATGACAACACAAAAATACTTCCAAGTGTAGTATGATTAAAAAATATTTTATGTATTTATCATAAAGCAATTTACATTAAACTCACATTTTGTTGTGCATCTGTGTGCACACTATTAGAGCACACAATATGGTCCAGGCATTCACATAGCACAAGTTGTGCATCAAATATATCACAAGTTCTGAAAAAGTCTCTATCGACGAAACGCTTTGGAGTTTAATAATAGTTCTTTTTGTTGGACAATAACGTCGATGATAAAGCCTCACAAGTAGAAGACATCTGGACCGTATTGTGTGCTCAAATATTGTGCATACAGATGCAATTCACATCAAACTCATATGTGTTGTGTTTTGTTTGATAAATATATAATTCCTTGCCAACATAATATTAAATATTACTAAGTAGTCTCTCCGTTATCCAGAACTCTTAAGCAACCAAAAAAAAAATTAATACTGTACTTTAAATAAAAATGTAAATTTACAAGGCTCAACAAATGCCAGGAGCCAGGTTGTTATGCCATATTATGACATTACTATTTTTACTTCTAAAACTTTACTGATCGATTTGGAATCTTAAAAACATGATCAATCCTTGTGTAGGTTTCGTGTCTGAATAAGAATAATTGCTCAGGGTATAATAGCCTCCAAGAATCGTAGAGATTATACTTTAATATACTCTTCAAGAATGATTTAGATTTCCTTTTCATATTAGCGTCACACTCTGGATATTTAGAGGAATTTTTGTCTATTTCACAATTCATTATCATATTGAAATCCCCTCCAGTTATTGACGTCTCTTGTGCCCATTTATTTGAATGTGAAATGAGATTAAATTTCAGAATTATCCGTATTAATCTGTCAGAATTAAGACTCAGCTGCTGCTGGTATCCATCCACTATAATGTCAAATGGGGGGTGGTGACTTTGTCTAGCAGACAGCTGCTAAATTTTCAAGCACAATGTTTTCCAACACCATTCTCTCCATTGGATGGAGACTTCGGTTTTCTTTGATAACAAGCCTTTGCTGTTGGGGCAGTCTACAGATGATTATTTATTATATTTGATTGTTCTTAAAGCCCTTTTTTAGACCTGTCTCTCAGCCCAAACACCTCACACTTCCCTTTCGAGTATCTGCCTTCAGCCAAGTGTTTATCTTCTCCCTTTCCAAAACATTTGATGTTTCTTATTTTTGACTATATTAGTAAACACCGGAAGAGAAATGTCTTATTTTATGTGAAAATGTCCAAGGATACCTTTTTAAAACGTATCAGCAAAATTAATTTGTTATCTAACTAGTTTATACATTTTTTATTTCTTTTTCAAAACATTATGTCCTATTTGATCCTTTTTTTTTATTTTCAGTAATAATGTAATACAATTTTCTGGTTCTTGCAGTATGCACATTCCGTAGGTCTATTTGTGTTTTATGGATGTTCTCAAATTTAAAATTGGCAATAGAAAAATGCTTCTTTGTTTCCACTTTTGGCATAATATGTAGATGTTACTTTACATAAATATACTAGCGAAATATAAATTCTGCATATTTTGAGCCAATATCTAAAATCAAAATTGGCAGGACTACTTTTGCACAGGTTTTTTTTTTTTTGCATAATTTACAAAGATGAGCAGGCTAAGTATACTTGTAAATTATAAATGTAAGCTTATTATAGTGATGTGTTGGGCAACAGGTAGCCCATAACCTGTTCTCTAGAGCCAGGGCATGCCCCTTACCACCAGCACACAGTGCTTTTTATCTGTCCTCAACTAGAAAGCCTCTTTCTTGCTCTGCAATACACTTTCACTGTCTATACATTTGTTCCTCATTACAGGACCATTTACCTCACTGTAAGTACTTTTCATGGTGTGCGAGAGCACAAGATTGTATGGTAAAATTACCTTATTTTTTTTAATTGTACTAATGACATCTAAAAATCTAAAGTTTTAAGTCTATCCTGCTCACTCGCCCATGAGTTATACTAGATTGCATGTGCGTGCTGTGAGTCTGTATGTTGAAGGTTATGATTGATAGGCACAGAATCCTGTGGACTCGGTTTAGACTAACCTCTTTAGGGGGTTACAGCATTCAATGCCTGCACAGATAGATTTGGTAAAGGTTTTTTTTTTTTTTGTGTTCTTTTTAACTCTACACGGACAGCACCTGAGCCTGCAGAGTACTGGTCTGCATTGTTCAAATTCCAGAGAGGCAAGAGAGCAGAAACTTGAAGAAATTGCAAAAATGTGAAGGTCTGATCCCTTCAAACTGGAAATTTAAGCAGTAATACCATTGACTTGAAGGGAAAAAACACCCCTGCAACCTGATTGGCTGTATGTGAGCAGCCAATTACACATGTAAACACAGATATTTTTTTTTTGATTTCTCAGTGAAAAATGCATGTATTTCAAAAATTCAAATATTTCAACATGCTTTCAGAAGATATTTACGGTGATGTGGTCTAAATTGTGCTGAATTAAGTGGCCCTTTAATCTGCATTTATTTCTCTTTTACAACCTTAAAAGAGTTAAACATATTATAAAGCCATTTTAAGACCCAGACTGAAAAATAATTATTATAATGAAACCTTTACCACAAGCTCATGTTTTTATTTAATCCATATGTTTTTTTTGTAAGCACTACTTATGTTTTTTTGTTTGTGGCTTTTTTAAGTACTGCGAATGTGCAAGCTATTGTATGCAGACAAAATTCCACTTTGAATAATAGAAATCTCATTAATTTACAAAGGCACTAATTTGAGAAAGCGGATCAAACATGCATCTAAAAAAAGGCTGTGTATACATAAATATTAAAAAATAACCCCCACTGTATTGCCCCAATCCAC
>CM050166.1:33257846-33335346 GCA_027410445.1 Discoglossus pictus | reverse complement strand
GGAAGGAGGATGAGGATTGGGGGTTTGAGGATGAGGAGGGGGGTTGAGGATGAGGAGGGGGGTTGAGGATGGGGGGTTTGAGGAGGGAGGTTGAGGATTTTGCTTCAAAGTTCTTTATTTGAAAAAAAAAATTCCCTGAAATTCACTTCTTAAAATGAGGTGCGTGTTATACGCCGGTGCGTGTTATATGACGATAAATACAGTATTTATTTTTATGAATGGTAACTTTTTGAGGAAATGTAATTCATGTATTGGAAAAATAGTAGTCATATTGGGGCCTGCAGTTATTGATTAAATTAAAAGGCAAAAAGTCCCTGTGATTAGAGGCTGATCATTATGTTATATAAATAACTTAGTATATAGTGTTGCAATGAAGGAAAACTTGTGTGTTGCAACAGAAGCTTGTATAATTGATCTCCCCAACCGTTTTTGTTCTAGAAATTAATTAAGAATTTCATCCTATTCTGAATTCTGACTATTCACATTATCTGCTATATTCTTCTGACGAGAAATAAGTTGATCGCTCCTGAGCAGACTCTCAAGACGTGGCTCACTTATGCTGCAAGAAATGTCTATTTTCTTATGATGGCACATCTGTCTCACAATGGGCAGTCCAGATATGAAAAGTCAAGTAAATGCACTGCACATAGAAGAACCAGCAAACAAAAGATGCAAGATTCAGCAATAACTTTTTTTTCATTGGTGATGTAGACATAGTAAAGGGGTCCAAGTCTGGGTTGTTGTTGTTGTTGTTAATAACTAGACTTTCCGTGACCCTATTGACCCCAGCACATCAATCGCATATTGTGTCTGGTTATGCCAATCCATAGGGTTTCTTGGCAAATATACTAAAGTGGGTTGACAATTCCTTATCCAGTAGACCGTATTTTGTTTGACCTCTCAGATATAACCTGCCCATCTTGGGTGACCCTACATGTTTTAGCTCACAACTTCATTGAGGTACATAAGCCCCTTGACCAAGACAAGGTAGCGATCTAGAAGGGGAAAGTCTGGGTTGCCAAAACCTAAATGTCACGCAAGTCTTTTCTGCATGGGAGAACCACCAAACCTACCAGCTAAGAAAAGTTGTATATGACATTTCACTTGTGTTCTCTCTTGCAATATATTCTCATTTAAAAAAAACATTTTTGTTGCATTTTGTTTTTTTACAATTAGAACATGGAATTTCTCCCTAAAAGTAAAATCCCATATTGTTAGCGTTATTGTTCCATGGTAAGAAGCTGCATTAAGTTTATTAGGTAGAGCAGTGATAGTCCTATAATATTTTACAAAAATCACTGGTCCAGAAGTATCGAGAATTTGTTATTTATTTATTTATTTATTTATTTTTTTATTAAAAAGCGTCCAAGAAGTGATAACATATTTAAGGGGATATGTAAGTGAGCTGGATTACGAGTGCATCTGATAGAGAAGAATTAGTAGTGTATAAAAATCTTTAACACCTTCCAAACCCAGGCTAAATTTATATACAATTTGAAAATTTGTTTTGGCTAATCAGGAGGAAACATTTGTATCACAGTCTGGCAGCTGCAGGGTGGTAAATGCATTAAATCCTAATAACTGGACCACCAGGGAACCCCCTTAGATTTCTAAAACACTACAAACTAAAGACACTAGGTGGCGTTTTCCTAGGATTAGGGTTAGATTTAAGGGTTGGGGTTAGGATTAGATTTAGGGTTTGGATTTAGGGTTTGGGGTTAGATTTAGGGGTTGGAGTTATGGTTAGATTTAGGGTAGTGGCAGATGATAAGCCTTACACTAACAAGAAAGAAGAAATCTGCTCAGCGTACCACCTATTGGCTTCTGGCCGCTACTGCTGGCTGGCACTTAACAGAAAAGATTCAAAAACACTTCTGTTGTGTTTTATAACACCTCAAACCCTTTGTTATACTCGTTGGGAATTAATAGAAAGGGAACACATCATTTTACATAAAATTATTATTTGGACACAATTCACATTTTTTTTTTCTTCTGATGTCATGAGCTCTTGAAAGAACAACAAAACTGAAAGAAGAAAAAGTCTGCAAGATTAGGCTATAAGTTCAGCAAATAGTTTATGAGCGTCATGAGGATTGTTCTCCCTTTACACGTTGTTTGTGTATACAGTGTTTGGTGCATACATGAGGTGCAATAATAAAACTTGCACCTTGAGATTATTTAGTACACTAGAATATTGCCCGTTAAAAAATGACGGCAATGAAATTGTAAGTGAGCTAATGCTGTTTGGTGTATGTTAATCAAATAAATAATACATTACAAAATGAATATACTTTACCTATTTGGACGTAATATATGCAGAAAGCATTGTGTTGAAGAGCTGACAATCGGTTTTCATGTTGCCGCAGCTGTGGAGTGCTGTGGAGCTGCTGTGTAAGTGTCAGCAATGTGTGCAGTGTGTAGTGTAAATAGTGTGCGTGCGCGAGGAAAATCCGTTAGGGTAGCTGTGTACTTCTGCATTGTGTAAGTTCGCGTTGTAAAATGGCGCCTAATGTGTGTAATACGCGGCTGTGGCTGATTTTGCGTCCTTGTTCTTCTTGTACCTCGTACTGCTTTTTCAATAAATCCGTTTTGCGTGTTTAGGGTCCTTTAGCCTTGTTTTTGTTTTGTGATTTTAGTGTTTTAGCCGTTAATGTCGTATTTTTGCTAGGTCGTAATAAATTTTTTTTGTAAGTGGCGCGGCTCGTATTTGCGGATGCTAAACGAGGGTCCGCATTTGCGGCCTTAAAGTCTGCGGTTGCTGGCAAGGAGCACCTTTGGTGCTCCTTGCCAGCAACTGTGGCCCTCGCTTTGCTAGGGCCGCAGCGCTCGCAACAACTTTTGTCAACCTGCACTGTTGACAACTATATATGTGATGAGTTGGCTTTACTGTAAAATTCGTAGGTATGTAGACTAGGAAGTTATTTGTTTCCTTGTTTTTAAGATCAGCTGAATTTATTTGTATTTTCTTAAGAATACTATATTCTGTTTGTACAGTGCCTTGCCTATTCACCCCCTTGACTTTTTACCTATTTTGTTACATTACAGCCTTAAGATCAATGTTTTGTTAATTTGAACTTTATGTGATGGATCAGAACACAATAGTCTAAGTTGGTGAAGTGAAATGAGAAAAATATATACATAAAACATTTTTTAGAAATAGAAAACAGAAAATTGGCATGTGCGTATGTATTCACCCCCTTTGTTATGAAGCCCATAAAAAGCTCTGGTGCAACCAATTACCTTCAGAAGTCACATAATTAGTGAAATGATGTCCACCTGTGTGCAATCTAAGTGTCACATGATCTGTCATTACATATACACACCTTTTTTTAAATGCCCCAGAGGCTGCAACACCTAAGCAAAGAGGCACCGAAATTCATTTTTTTTTGTCCGCCTTTTTTTTCCTTGCTTATGCGATTTTCTTTTTTTTTTTTTGAATGCCGAAAACACAAAATATGGGTGTAATTGACTTGCCACCTCACTACCAGGTTTCCTGTGTCTCCACCTGTGCTGTGTGTGAATGTGTTTTATAATTTTCTGTACATGATTTTATTTTTATTTTTTTGGTGGGTTTTTAGAGTTATGAGCTTGAACAACTGTTTGCCACAATTCGCGAGGCACACCGTTGCGTGCCCGGCTCGCCCATTGTAGCCTAAGTACTGCGTCGCTGGCGTGCCTCGCTTTGCGTGACCAACATCGCAAACTTCACCATCATCACAATATGAATAACTATGTATGTGATATATAAATATATATATATATATATATCACATACATAGTTCAAAGTTCAAATTAACAAAACATTGATCTTAAGGCTGTAATGTAACAAAATAGGTAAAAAGTCAAGGGGGTGAATAGGCAAGGCACTGTACAAACAGAATATAGTATTCTTAAGAAAATACAAATAAATTCAGCTGATCTTAAAAACAAGGAAACAAATAACTTCCTAGTCTACATACCTACGAATTTTACAGTAAAGCCAACTCATCACATATACATATATAGTGCCTTGCAAAAGTATTCACCCCCTTGACTTTTTACCTTTTTTGTTACATTACAGCCTTAAATTCAATGTTTTGTTAATCTGAATTTTATGTGATGGGTCAGAACACAATAGTCTAAGTTGGTGAAGTGAAATGAGAAAAATATATACATAAAACTATTTTTTAGAAACAGAAAATTGGCATGTGCGTATGTATTCACCCCCTTTGTTATGAAGCCCATAAAAAGCTCTCGTGCAACCAATTACCTTCAGAAGTCACATAATTAGTGAAATTATGTCCACCTCTGTGCAATCTAAGTGTCACATGATCTGTCAATACATATACTGTACACACCTTTTTTGAAAGGCCCCAGAGGCTGCAACACTTAAGCAAGAGGCCCACTAACCAAACACTCATGAAGACCAAGGAACTCTCCAAACAAGTAAAGGACAATGTTGTTGAGAAGTACAAGTCAGGGTTAGGTTATAAAAAAATATCCAAATCTTTGATGATCCCCAGGAGCACCATCAAATCTATCCTAACCAAATGGAAAGAACATGGCACAACAGCAAACCTGCCAAGAGACGGCCGCTCACCAAAACTCACAGACCGGGCAAGGAGGTCATTAATCAGAGAT
The DNA here is from genome assembly GCA_027410445.1 of Discoglossus pictus. Taxonomy (NCBI): domain Eukaryota; kingdom Metazoa; phylum Chordata; class Amphibia; order Anura; family Alytidae; genus Discoglossus; species Discoglossus pictus. Next base: position 33,330,726 of record CM050166.1, on the reverse strand, counting down.
GCAGCACAGACACCTAAGATAACCCTGGAGGAGCTGCAGAGTTCCACAGCAGAGACTGGAGTATCTGTACATAGGACGACAATAAGCCGTACACTCCATAGAGTTGGGCTTTATGGCAGAGTGGCCTGAAGAAAACCATTACTTTCAGCAAAAAACAAAATGGCACATTTTGAGTTTGCGAAAAGGCATTTGGGAGACTTCCAAAATGTATGGAGGAAGGTGCTCTGGTCTGATGAGACTAAACTTGAACTGTTCGGCCATCAAAGAAAACGCTATGGCCCTCATTCAATTGCTACTTGGCCAATTGAATAGGGGTCTAAATAAGCACATAACATATATTTTTGAAAGAAGTTTTTAGTTAGAAAATATCTATCCAAAAGCAAGGTTTTCACTAACTAAAAACTTATTTTAAAAGAATATGCTATGTGCTTATTTAGAGCCCTATTCAATTGGTCAAATCGCAATTGAATGAGGCCCTATGTCTGGTGCAACCCAACACATCACATCACCCAAAGAACGCTATCATTTTTCATCAGCCAGGACAGGGAAACTGGTCAGAGTGGAGGGAAAGATGGATGGTGCTAAATACAGGGATATTCTTGAGCAAAACCTGTACCACTCTATGTGTGATTTGAGGCTTGGACAGAGGTTCACCTTCCAGCAGGACAATGACCCCAAACACATTGGTTTAAGGGGAAACATGTAAATGTGTTGGAATGGCCTAGTTAAAGCCCAGACCTCAATCCAATAGAAAATCTGTGGTCAGACTTAAAGATTGCTGTTCACAAGCGCAAACCATCCAACTTGAAGGAGCCGGAGCAGCTTTTCAAGGAGGAATGGGCAAAAATCCCAGTGGTAAGATGTGGCCATCTCATAGAGACTTATCCAAAGAGACTTGGAGTTGTGGGCATGTTTTGTAAATTAAATGATGCAAATCCTCAAACAATCCATGTTAATTCCAGGTTGTGAGGAAACAAAACATGGAAAATGCTAAGGGGGTGAATACTTTTCAGGCACTGTATATAGTGTTAAAGGAACATGACAAAATTTTTCACTTTGCTGCATATCATATGTGATAATGTACCACAGTTTTTTATAATGCCTTTCAAAGCAGAAACATTTTGATTAAAATGTTTAACTGAACTGGGTCTATTCCTTTCCAGCCATTGAGCAGTAAAATGTTGATGAATGACTCTTATGTGCCAAAGAGATCTATAAATTTACACATGCTGTGTGTATTTCCTGTACGTTTCAATGAAGTTTAAAGGACCAATTAATTCAGCACAATTTGGACCAGATGACAGTAAAGATCTCCTAAAAGCATGTTGAAGTACTTTTTTGAATTTTGAAGTAAGTGCAAAATCAAATAAAATCTGTGTTCATGTGTGCAATAGCCTGTCCATTTGGTTTTGCACTACTGAATAATGTTTAAGTTATGCTCTTTTAAATGCAAGAAAAATGTAATGTATGCCATTTACCTTTTTAAAAAAACACATTGTTCTAAATAATATAGATGTAATAGACATTGTGAGAGTTGCAAACTTTCTATGATGTAGACTAATATAGGTTTGCATAGAAACTGGCTAACTTCGGAGATAGCCATACTACTGAGGAGCCAGTAAAAATGGGTTAGGAGTCAGGGATTTGTGTATATGTGTGTTTTGTGTATGTATGTAGAATTGCACAAATAATTCGGAGCCTTGGCTTCATGGCTATCAGAATTTGTCAACTCAAGATCTAAATAGGAGTACGTTTCCATGTACTCACTATTCATTGCTTCCTATCTTTTCCAACTGGCTATGATATGAGGATATCCTTACTGTATAACAGCTGGCTCTCAAAACACCTGAGCCAGCGATGAGCATTGTGTTGTGTACATGCGTTGTTCAGTTGTGCCCCACTCTGTGACCTCATGGTCAGCAACACACCATGCTGATTCACTTGGTGTTCATGGGAGTGATACTGGAGTTGGTTGCCAATTACTTCGACAGTGGGCCATAGCATTCCATCAAATACTGACCAGGCCCAACATGGCTTTAGGGTGGTGTGAACTTGTGGTTCCCTGATTGTAATGGATCCCAGGTCACAGAGGCGAAAGCATCAAATCCTAACCAGTAGACCACCAGGGAACCCCTAGTGATATTCCCACATGCAGAGTTGTCTAGGAATGTGGCGGAGGACTATCTAAGCTTTATATAGTTATTTTAAAGGACAGCTGTAGTGCTCCTAAGGTTGTATTTATGTGTTATTTAATAATACATTTGAAGTTTAATGTTCTCTCCGCCCACTGCTTCTCTGCAACCTCTATTAGGTGTCCAAGGAATGGAGGAGTATCTGCCTATGGTGACTGTCCTGACTGTAACCTTTAACTATTGTCCAACTAACACTGTCTATTGTAGGCAAATTTACACTGGTCAGAAAAAGAATTAGAGACAACCTGGGCTGGACACCTAATCTCCAGCACATTGACCTTTTATGTAGATGTACACCTATGTGGGCATGCATAGGTTTGTATTATTAAACTGATGGTGGTGTGTATAGCTTTTTATTTTTATGCATACTAATAGGCAGTGATGAAAAATACCAGGAGCCTGGGTTCCTAAAATTGTACTTCTCGCTCTTAAATATTTCCCTATACTATTATTTGTCTACGTAAATAGACTGTCTAGGCCTAGAGATTATGGATTACATGACCACACCACGTTCTTTTAGCATACAGGAATTCCTTTTTAGATTGTGAATTTTGGAGGTTAACTCTCAGTTCCCAGCCTGCATAATACTACCCCCAGTGCTTAGGAGCTGAGTCCGTAATAATAATTCCAATGGTTAAAATTATTATATTCCCCAGAATGAAATGCACGTCAAATTATGTATGTTTAACTTACCCCAACATCTATTGATGATCCAGTATTTATCCACACTCCGTCCCAGCAAACAAATCTGAAATATTTAGCAATCACATGGACTGGGGTTACAAATAATAGAGTCCATGATTCAGGTACCAGGTTCCCTTCAAGGCCCACATTAGTCCAAAAAGTTCAGGTGGGCCCTTCTGGGCATGACACTGTCCCTCTCTGAACTCTAGAAATATCCTATCTGGCTCCTAAGCTTTATATATTTTTGTCTATCCCTGCTAATAGGGAAGTTGGTAGGAGAGCTTAAGTACTCCTATGGGAAGAACAGACATACCTACAGTAGGATCAGTAGGAAGGGCTCACATGTATGAATAGAGTAAGTACAGTGATAAATGTAAATATGTTTGAATAAATGTGCTTATAGAGACACAAATACGGACAAGGAAGTAAGGAGCTATACATAGATTCACTGACACAGACCAGCATAGATTTGCATAGGTTCACTGGTAAGACGTAGGTTTGAATACGTACATTAATAGAGAGATAAATAATGATAGGGAAATAAATAGGTTTACATAAATTCAAAGAAACAGATATGCATATGTTCTCCATGTCTAATAGTGGTGTGCGAAGGTTTGCATAGTACGGTATACTGTAGGTATTTCATAGGTTTATTGATAGGGGTGTGAATAGGTTTGTATAGGTTTCCTGAAATAAACTTGTTTGGTTACACTCCGCAATTAAATGAAAAACATGTAAAGTGTCCTGTGCATTGGACTTTTCCACACAAAATAGTCTATAATGTTGAAGTGAAAAAAAACTATATTGTTTCAAAATAATTGGAAATAAAAATAAAAAAAACTAACTAGTCTTGATTACTTAAATATAAACTTGCCATGGAAACTCTATTAAACTCTCTGGTGCAACTAACTGCCTTCAGAAATCACTTAAAGGTATATGCAAGTGAGGTGGGGTATGAATGCATCGGATAGAGGAGAACTAGTAGTATATGAAAAAAAATATTTGCTTGAAAAAATACCCAAATAAACCGTTAAGCTGCAAGTTTGAAGATTGATGAATTTCTTGCATGTGCAAACTGTTTTCTCTCAATATTGCCACCCCCTAAAAATCCCACCGAAAATTAACATTCAGAATACATTGTATCTTTTTGCTCTGTGAATTGATCTGCATCTTTCCTTCAGATTTCTGAAATAACCAGAACAAGGTCTGTGTCCCGTCATTCACTGATTGTTTCATGTACATAACATCCCAGGTGATACTTGCCCCAGTGAATTGCCCCTGTCATCTCTCTCAGCCCCAGTGAATTGCATGCACTCACATAGAGACACATGCACACAGACTATGAACGCAAGCTCTCTTCCTTTACAGTTCATTGCAGGACCATAAATCAAGTATAAATACTCATTTGCCTAAAAGACAAATTAGAATAGGAAGAAGCTGAAATGTTTGGTTTCAGTACAATTATGATTTGGGACCCAGTGTAGTAGTCACAGCATTGCTGATTGGCTGCTAAGCTGAGCATGCTCACATGAACAAGGTACACTTTTAGAAAACCGTACCCTGAGAAGCCGGGCTCAATCCTGGGGTGTTAACATCACCGGCAACAGTTCTTTTTTTAAATTTTTTATTCAAAGCTAAAAAAAACATAGTGCGTGCAAATAAATGTAATCATACACTACTAATTCCCCTCTATCAGATGCATTCATAACCCAGCTCACTTGCATATACCTTTAAGTAGTTAAATGGAGTGCACCTGTATGCAATTAACATGTCATGTTGAAACACTACCATGTGGAAAGGTGCTGCAAGACACTGTATAGTTCTTCTTGCTTATGATTTTGTCATTTGTTGTTTAGTTGTGAACTTATGGACCTCAGCACACCAGGCACATCTGTCAGCCACTGTTCCTTTACGCTCCATCAAGCTCATGTTCATTGCTTCAATGACTTCATCTATCCATCTTCTCCTCTGCTATCCCCTTCTTTGTGTGCCTTCAGTATTTCCCAGTATCCGAGTCTTTGTTGATTGTATAATATCTTTACTTTCTAATAGGTTCTCCATACTTGCCATAGCTTTCCTTCCCAGAAGCAAACATCATTTAATTTCAGACTACAGTCACCATCTGCAGAAAACTTAGAGCCCAGGAAAATAAAATCCTTCACTGCCTCCACTTCTTCCTCGTCTATTTTCCAGGAACTGAGATCACTGTTTGCCATGATCTTCGTTTTAACGTTGAGCAGTAGGCCAGCTTTTGCACTCTCTTCTTTCACCCTCATCAATAAGTCCTTTAGTTTCTCCTCACTTTCAGACATTACAGTAGTATCATCGGCGTATCTGAGGTTGTTGATATTCCATCCAGCAATATTGATTCCATATTTGGATTCTTCCAGTCCCGGCCTTACACATGATGTATTCCATATTCAATTTGAATGAATGAATAAGGTGACAATATACAACCTTGTTGCACATCTTTTCTGATATTGAACCCATTCTGTTGTCCCATGTTCAGTTATCTTTGTGGCTTCTTTGTCCACATACAGATTCTTCAGGAGGAGGATGATGATGAGATGATCTGGTACTCCCATCTCCTTAAGAACTTGCCATATTTGTTTGTGATCCACACAGTAAAAGGCTTTAGAATATGAAGCCGAAGTAAATATTTTTCTGGAACTTCCTTTCTTCTCTATTACCTGCAGGCATTGGTAATTTGAGATCTTGTACCACTGAATCTACAAAACCCGGCTTGTCATAGTAGCAACTACATTTTTTAAAGCATTGGTTTGAATAAAATTAATTTATATATATATATATATATGCTTAAACGGGCTTTCATTCTTGAAAATATTTCTTTCATTAGAATAGTGATAAGTAAAACTCTTAATTTGAGATGTTCGATAAAGACTTCAGGTTGCCATGTCAAATTTGCGTAGGTATATTGATATGGACGTTTATACCATAGGTATAGGAGTAATAAAGTGAATTTTGAAATGCATATACTGTAATTATTGCACACACACACACACAGATTCCTTATGAATAGTATGAAGGTTAATCATATATAAATTCACACAGTGTGGCATTAGTGGAAAACCCCTACTCTACCACAATATTTTGTATCGCATTTTGTTGTCTTTTAATTTTTTTTCAGGTTCTGTCTTGTTTTAAAGCTGTAGTTGCCAACAAAGCTGTCCTGAAGATTTATTAGGTTGCTTATTTTGGTAGATAGAATTGGCAGGCTAGATGGACCGTTTAAATTCTTAGCAGTGCAGCATGTTACTATTGATATTTAGATAATTGCTGACTTTGCAGTAATCTTCCTTAACTGGGTCATTACTTGGTTAAGACATATAAAGTAATTGGCTGTTTTTTACATCAGTGGAAATGGCCATTTTTTAGGGTTTAATAAAGAAAAATGTTTATTTAGTTTTCCTGTCTACCTAAGGTGCTTATTATCAGCGCCACTGATCTCCATATTTATATCATGTGTTCATCTATCTTGCTTAGGAGAGGAGCCAATGTTCCTGAAACCCTTTTGTTGGTATGGGGGAGGGCAGTTAGTTATGTATGTACATGCATATATTGCATTTAATACTTGATGGGGTATAACTCTGAGGAATTTGGAGGCCAGGGAAGTGCTTGGAAGGCTTCATCATGCTCCTCCAACCACTCCCGGATAATTCCGGCCGCATGACCTTTTGCATTGTCCTGCTGGAAGGTCCCATCCACTCCAGACAGTCAACATCTATGGGTGTACTTGATCTGCAAAGATGGATTCATAACCCAATCGGTTGAGAGGTCCTTCCAGAGGTATGAGTGGGCCCAGACAATGCCATGAAAACATTCCCCAGACCATAACGTTGCCGCCACCAGCTTATGTTCTTCCAACAATGGTTGCAGAGTGTTTGTTCTCAGAGGTTTTGCGCCTGACACTCCAACGTCCGTTCAGTTGATGGAGCAGAAAAAGGGACTCGTCAGAGAAGGCAACCCTTTGCCAATCAGAAAAGGTCCAATTTTGGTATTGTTGTGCAAATTTGAAGCTGTGTCTGCTGATGAACCCTCATCAGCATGGTTGCCGTGACCAGCTGTTTGCTTCAGAGCCCCATACACAACAGGGTTTGATGTATTGCCATTTTAGACACACATTTGGTAAGCCCCTGGTTCATTTGGACTGTGAATTGCTAAACTGTAGAGTGTCTTTTGACCCTCACACACCTTGGGAGCTGACGTTCACCTCTGACATCAATGGCATGTGGTGCACCACAGTTACCACACCGTTTATTCACAATGGTGCAGTTTGTTCAGTCACTGTACACTTTAAAGGTATATGCAAGGGAGCTGGATTATGAATGCATCTGATAGAGGAGAATTAGTAGTGTATGGGGAAAAAAAACATTTGCATGAAAAAATATCAAAATAAACATTTAAACCGTTACGCTAAAGTTTGCTGAATTTCTTGCATTTGCTTGCAACTATTTTCTATCAGTGTTGACATTCCCTGAAATTCCCAGTGAAAATTAGCATAGATAATACATTGCATCTTTTTTGGTCTGTGAATTGAGCTACATCTTCTTTCCTTTTAGATTTCTGTAATAGCCAGAAGAAGGTCTGCGTCTCTTCATTCACTGATTGTTTTATCTACATCTCAGGTGAAACTTCCCCCAGCCCCAGTGATTTGCAGCCATCGAATTGCCCCGTCACCTCCCCCAGGCCCAGTAAATTGCATGCACTCACACACAGATACAGACACTCACACAGAGACACATTCACAGAGACCATAAACGCAAGCTCTCTTTCTCAAACTTTGCAGGTCATTGCAGGACCATAATTCAAGCATAAATGCTCATTCGCCTAAAAGACAGATTAGAATAGGAAGAAGCATCTGAAATGTTTGGTTTCAGTACCAGTGAATTGCTCCATCACCAGCCTCAGTGATTTTCCCCGTCACCTCCCGCAGATCCAGGGAATTGCCCCTGTGATCTCTCCCAGCCCCAGTGAATTGTCCCATTAAAATTTGTCAGAACTTATCAAGGAGAGGGTATATGTCTAAAGAACAACTAAGAGCTTGATTTATGATCCTTTTAAGGATCTTTAGTTTAGCCACAGTGTAGCAGCCTCATCTAGCTGGCTGCATACAGCATTGCTGATTGGCTTCAAAGCTGGGCATGCTCACATAGAGAGGGTTAGTTTTTAAAAATACAAACCCTCAGGAGCCTAGCTCAATACTGGGGGTGTAAACATCACCCCCAACAATTGTTTTTAATTCAAAGCTAAAAAAATATAGTGCATGCAAATAAATGTAATCCTACACTACTAATTCCCCATTATATGTTGCATTCATAACCCAGCTCACTTGCAAATACCTTTAACTACAGCAGCACCCAAACAGTTCACAAACTGCTCTGTTTCAGAAATACTTCCACCCTTGGCCTGAAAGCCATTGATCACCCCATTTTCAGTCGGATAAATTGCATGTTTTATGTATGACAGCGATGGCTGATATGTTTGCAGAATGCCTACATGTCACCTTATATACCCACTCGCGACATGTGCCGTATTTCATTGGCTAAGCTGCTGATGTTAAAAGTAGGCCTGTATATGGAGGCAACTCAATGTAGTTATGTGGGGAAAGACTCCTACAGATTAGGTAAATTATAGGGATTTCTTTAAGTCGAAGGGAATGCTCTGAATGTGCCTTGACTAAAAAGCTGTTGGAAAGTATACTTGAAAAAATGACATTTGAGGTGAGCCTTGAAAGCGATGAAAGTATGGGCTTGTCTGATGGTATACGGCCATGCAATCCAGAGGCATGGAGCCATCCTTGAAAGGCATTAGCAGAGAAAGGGCTCTGAAAATGTATGGGATAGTGAAGGAGACATATTTAAAAGAGCATTTAATTCAGCACAATTTGGACCAAATCACCGTAAAGATCTACTAAAAGCACGTTGAAATACTTGTTGAATGTTTAAAATGTGTGCATTTCTTGCTGAGGATTCAAATAAAATCTGTGTTTACATGTGTGAAAGTCTGTTCACATACTTCTCTATGGCTGCTGCATTACTGCTAACAATCAGGTTTCAGGGGTGCCCCCCATTTTCAAGTCCATTGTAAGGGATTTGTCAGAATGCTTATATTTCTAGTTTGAAGGGAACAGACTCTATTTTTTTTCTTCCCGTCAGAAAAGTCAGGTTTCTGCTCTCTTGTCCTTGTGTAATTTGTGCAATGCTTAGTGATCTGTGCTCCGGTGCTTTCATCTCTGTGCAGGGATAAACAAAATGTAACCCTTAACAATTCTGTGCAGGCCAGGATTACTGGACTCACCTAAAACAGGACCGATATGGATTAACTGGTCATTGCAGAGTAACCTGAGTCCAAGTGGATGCTGTACCTTGTTCCATAGAGCCTCACACACGCTGCGCTCATCAATCTAAAAATTACTCATGCAACAGCAAGTGGGCAGGAAAGACTGTATGTTATCAAGAGATTTAAAACTTTAAATTTTGTAACTGTGATTAGTATAATTAAAAAAAAAATGATCATTTTAACATATCATCACATGTCAGTTAATTGGTCCTTTAAGTATAGCGAGGGATGAGATCCATATTATCTGGACGAGTTAAAAGCCTTGAATTCTAGGGAAGCGTTTTTTTATTCTTCTTCTTTATTCTTCTTATTCAGAAGTGAAGAAGCAAGGAATTTAAAAGTAAGGGAGATGATTAGAGTGAGCGGAGAAACCGGAAGATCAGGGTAATATGCTCTAGTCAAGGTTTTTTTTTTTTTTTCATTTTAATAAAGATCTTGATTTTTTATCGAATCCTATATTTATTTATTTTTTCTTCTTCAATTGGATCTTTCTTGTGATGGCCTTACCAGAGCTATATTTTAGGTTACATTTGAATTATACACTTCAGCTTTAGGTCTCAGACTCACATAGGTTTATTTATGCAGCAATCACAGCTCCAAGTCGCTTTGGATAAGTCTCTATGAGCTATCTGACCACCACCTGCTAACTTGCAACCTCACCTCATCTTCCGCTCACCACCCTTCTTCAAATCCTGCCACCAGAACATGCAGAAACCTACAAGCACTCAACCCACAATTTTCAAATGTACTAAAACCCCTTCTCAGCCCCCTCACCACCCTTGCTTGCCCTGACATCGCCACTTGACATTACAACGCTACTCTAACCTCCACCCTTGACTCTCTTGCCCCCATAATCACAAGCAAACACCCTCTCTCTCATCCACAACCATGGCACACTACACAAACACGCTATATACAGAGATGCTCACGCACTGCAGAACGACTATGGAGGAAATCTCGCACTTCAGTAGACTTTCTCCACTACAAGTTTACCTTGTGCTCCTACTTCTCTGGCCTCAATCTGGCCAAACAACACTTCTTCTTATCACTAATATCAAACCTGTCCTCCAACCCTAAACGCTTATTTGCTACATTCAACACCCTCCTTTGCCCACCCCCACCTCCTGCCCCTTCCTGTCTAACTGCTGATGACTTTGCCAGCCACTTTAAAAATAAAATTGAAACCATCCGAAATGAGCTGTCCTCCGAGCTTGGCCCTATGCCACCATCCATTCCACAAGCCGACAACACCCAACCCTTACCCTTCCCAATCCCTCCTCCACTATGGATTCCTTTGACCCTGTAACTGAGGATGAAGTATCTACGTTATTATTAATAGCTCACCTTACAACATGTCCACATGATCCAATTCCTTCACAGCTAATCCCTCCCCTATCCACCACACTTATCCCAGCTCTCACACATCTATTCAACCTCTCCCTAAACACTGGCAGGTTTCCATCCTCCTTAAAACACGCCATAATTACACCCATTCTCAAGAAGCCCTCATCTGACCCAGCTTCTGCCTCCAACTACCTCCCTATCTCACTACTTCCCCTGGTTTCTAAACTCCTTGAGCGGCTTGTTTACAATCGCCTCTCTCAATTTATTTTCTCCAACTCCCTTCTTGACCTCTTCCAATCTGGGTTTCGTGCCCAACACTCAACAGAAACAGCCCTCACAAAAGTCACCAATGACTTGCTAACCGCCAAATCAAAGGGTCACTTCTCCATTCTAATTCTCCTGGATCTCTCTGCTGCCTTCGACACAGTTGATCACCCTCTTCTAATCCAAACTCTCCGTTAATTTGGCATCCAGGACACAGCTCTTTCATGGTTCACATCCTATCTAAAAGATCGTATATTTAGCGTCTCCTTCGCTGGCACCTCTTCTTCACCTCTCCCTCTGTCTGTTGGCGTTCCCCAAGGTTCTGTCCTAGGCCCCCTCCTCTTCTCCATTTACACCTCCTCCCTTGGCACCCTCATAAAATCCTTTAGATTTCAGTATCATCTCTATGCAGATGATACTCAAATCTATTTCTCTGCACCCGATCTATCCCCCTTTCTTTTAGCTCAAGTTTCCAACTGCCTCTCTAGCATATCCTCCTGGATGTCTACCCGTCAACTCAAACTTAAGACTGAACTCCTAATCTTTCCACCCTCTACTACAGCTTCCACTCCTCAAATATCTCTCACTGTTGACAACACCATCATCACTCCCGACTCCCAGGCCAGTTGTCTTGGGGTTCTTCTGGATCCTGCCCTTTTTTTTATTCCTCACATCTAATCGATAACAAAATCTTGTCCGTGTCACCTAAAAAACATCTCCAAAATTCGTCATTATCTTACACAAGACACACCTCAAATTCTAATACACTCTCTCATCATATCTTGACTCGACTACTGCAATTCACTCCTTGCTGGCCTAGCCTTCTTTTGTCTGTCTCCCCTCCAATTCATAATGAACGCCTCCGCTAGACTCATCTTCAATACCAAACGATCAGTGTCTGCAGCTCCTCTCTGTCAATCACTCCACTGGCTTCCCATAGCTTCCCGAATCACATTTAAAATCATGACCCTTACATATAAAGCCCTCAACAACAATGCACCCCCTTATATCTCTGCTCTTGTTTCAAAATACTCTCCCAACTGCCCCCTTCATTCTGCTAATGACCTTCTTCTTTCCTCCTCTCTCATCACCTCCTCTCACTCCTATCTTCAAGACTTTTCTCGTGCTGCCCCTACTATTTAGAACTCCTTGCCTCGCTCCATTAGATTATCTTCCTGCCTTAAAACCTTAAAAAAAATACTAAAAACACACCTGTTTAAAAAATCTTATCACCTTCAGCCTTTATAATTACAACTGCAACCAGCTTAATAACTCACACCCACAATCTACAGTACAACACACAGACCCCTCCAATTGACTAAACAAATAGCATTCACGTTGCCATTTTGTATGTCACCCTCTTGTATCCCACCTAAACCCTTAGATTGTAAGTTTGCGAGTTTTCATTTGTTCGTGTCTTGGAAACAAGCACTATGTACATTTGATTCTAAGCTCAAAAACAGGGTACTCCATTCTTTATAAGGTGTTAAGTTTGTTTTTTGCCATGTATTAAACCCCTGTACAGCGACGGAATATGTTGGCACGATATAAATAAAGATAATAATATAAGCTTGACATATCTTACCATTGGGATTTTTGCCAATGTGCCCTTGCAAAACTGCTCCAGCTCCTTCAAGTTGGATGGTTTGCACTTGAGTCTGACCACAGATTTTCTATTGGATTGAGGTCTGGGCTTTGACTAGGCCATTCCAACACATTTACATGTTTCCCCTTTAAACCACTCAAGTGTTACTTTAGCAGTGTGTTTCTGGTCATTGTCCTGCTGGAAGGTGAACCTCCGTCCTAGCCTCACATCACGCACAGAGGGGTACAGTTTTGGCTCAAGAATATCCCTGTATTTAGCACCATCCAGCTTTCCCTCAACTCTGACCAGTTTCCCAGTCCCGGCTGCTGAAAATGGGATGGTGTTCTTTTTGTGATGTGATGTGTTGGGTTTGCACCAGACATAGCGTTTTCTTTGATGGCCGAAAAGTTCAATTTTAGTCTCAGACCAGAGCACCTTCATCCATACATTTTGGGAGTCTCCCACATGCCTTTTCGCAAACTCAAAACGTGCCATTTTGTTTTTTGCTGAAAGTAATGGCTTTCTTCTGGCCACTCTGCCATAAAGCCCAACTCTATGGAGTGTACGGCTTATTGTCGTCCTATGTACAGATACTCCAGTCTCTGCTGTGGAACTCTGCAGCTCCTCCAGGGTTACCTTAGGTCTCTGTGCAGCCTCTATGATTAATGCCTTCCTTGCCCGGTCAGTGAGTTTTGGTGGGCGGCCGTCTCCTGGCAGGTTTGCTGTTGTGCCATGTTCTTTCCATTTGGTTATGATAGATTTGATGGCGCTCCTGGGGATCATCAAAGATTTGGATATTTTTTTATAACCTAACCCTGATTTGTACTTCTCAACAACATTGTCCCTTACTTGTTTGGAGAGTTCCTTGGTCTTCATGTCAGGTGTGTATATGTAATGACAGATCATGTGACACTTAGATTGCACACAAGTGGACATCATTTCACTAATTATGTGACTTCTGAAGGTAATTGGTTGCACCAGAGCTTTTTATGGGCTTCATAACAAATGGGGTGAATACATACACACATGCCAATTTTGTGTTTTCTGTTTCTAAAAAATCGTTTTATGCATATATTTTCCTCATTTCAACTTAGGCTATTGTGTTCTGACCCATCACATAAAATTCAGATTAACAAAACATTGAACTTAAGGCTGTAATGTAACAGGTAAAAATTCAAGGGGGGTGAATAGTTTTGCAAGGCACTGTGTGTGTGGGTGTGTGTTTTGCAAGGCACTGCTCATTGTAGCCTAAGTGCTGCACCACTGGCGAGCCTCGCCTTAGTACTGCGCTGCTGGCTGCAATAAGCTCATTTGGCGCTCATTGCAGCCCAAGTACAGCGCCGCTGGCGAACCTATATGTGATTATATATATATATATATATATATATGTCAGGTTTCTGTGCTTGAAAATTCGTTTGTACACTTCTCCTGACTGATACCTTTTAACAATGAGATCCCTCTGATGCTTTGGAAGCTCTCTGTGGACCATGGCTTTTGCTGTGGGATGCGACTAAGAAAATTTCAGGAAAGACCAACTAGCGCAGCTGAACTTTATTTGGGGTTAATCAGAGGCACTTTAAATGATGGCAGGTGTATACTGACTCCTATTTAACATGATTTGGAATGTGATTGCTTAATTCTGAACACAACTACAATCCCCAGTTATAAGAGGGTGTGCAGACTTATGCAACCACATTATTTTTCTTTTTCTTCCCTCCACCTAAAAGATTTCAGTTTGTTTTTCAATTGAGTTGTACAGTTTATAGGTCACATTAAAGCTGGAAAAAGTTCTGAAATGATTTATCTTTGTCTCATTTTTTTAAGACACAGAAACCTTTCATTCCAACAGGGATGTGTAGACTTTTTATATCCACTGTGTGTGTGTATATATATATATATATATATATATATATATATATATATATATATATATATATATATATATATATATATATATAATCACATATAGGCTCACATATAGGCTCACCAGCGGCGCTGTACTTGGGCTGCAATGAGCGGCAAATGCGCTTATTGTAGCCAGCAGCACAGTACTTAGGCGAGGCTCGCCAGTGGGGCAGCACTTGGGCTACAATGAGCGAGCCGGACACACAACTGTGAGGCTCGCGAAGTGAGGCGAGCAGTTGTTGAAGCGCATAACTCTAAAAACCCACCAAAAAAATTAAAATTAAATAATGTACAGAAAATTATAACACATTAACACACAGCACAGGGGGAGACACAGGAAGCCTGGGAGTGAGGTGGCAAGCGAATTACACCCATATTTTGCGTTTTCAGCACTCGAAAATCGCCTAAGCAGGGAAAAAATGGCGGACAAAAAACATGAAATTTCAGAAACAGAATGAAAATGAGGCTCCGCAACGCCAGGCTCGCAAAACTTACAAAATACATGACGCTGAAGACAGTAACACATACATGAACAACGCCTTTGGAAATATAACCAACGGCAGTCAGCGCGCGCCATGCAAACAATCAGCAGACACACAGAGGAGAGAGACAGACCTGCAATGAGTGGCCCGTACAGTAGGCAGGAGGAAAGGCTGTCAATGAGTGCCGAAGTCGCTGATTGCGAACAACACGATGAGCGCCGAAGGGGCTTGCGTTTAGCGCCGCCAGTGCGCGGGGCTTGCAAAGCAGGGAAGTTGAAGTACACGGGTAGAGACTCGCGATGAGCGCTGAAGGTGCTCAGAGAAGCAAAAGCTGCACATTGTGTGGCAAACAGCATTGTACCTGTAGGGTCTGCCCTCTGTAGCTCATGCAGCTCACAAATACACAGACTGTTGGTGACCTCTCTCAAGTAGCACATTGCTGAATGTTTCCACTGATTGGCTACTATGAGACCGTACAACCCCTGCACTTAGAAGTACACTGTCTGCAGGAGCTGAATATCGGATATTCCCGTTAGGAACTATTTGTTAAATTGTAAGCAGATAAAACAGAGCTTTTACGCACTTCTTCAAAAACAAAGTACACAGAAGTAAATAGATGCATAGTTATATTATATTCCTAGTGACATCCAGAAACCTCCTATGTCCATTTAACACTGAGACTCATTTGCAGCTAGTATGGTGGTATGTTTTAACTGAATAAATAAAAATGTTTATTAAGGAATACGATGATGCCATGTTAAATGTTCTCATCTCCTTTCCAAAGAAACGGATACCAACTGTCCTTCACCTTCTTCCTTTGCTTATATATAGTAGTATTTCTGTGTCTATTTCAAGGCTTTCCATGTCTGACTGATGCTTCCTGTGGGGGCAGCTTCAAAATAATCTACATAAAATCAAATATAGCTGTACATTATATAAAAGTTGTTTCAAATTACAATTTAGTGCAATTTTAGTTTTTTCTGTAGATTTTTTTTTTCTTCTATTTTTAAATCTGTAAAATATTATTCATGTAAACATACCCATTTTAACTGAATACACAAATACCTCGCTAGTTTATTTAAATTTATTCAGCAGTTTATTTTGATTAAGAAACTTTTTTTTCTTAAGGTATATAGAACCTCCTGGATTTTGACTGCATATACTACGGATTCTCCTCTATTAGATGCAGATATGTTTTTGCATGAAAAAAAAACAGAAAATAAACATTAATAAACTTACCTTAAAGTTTGCAAATGTATTCAGTTTTCTGGCAGTTGGTTTTGAGAAGGGATGCTCTGGAAAATCCAAGCTAAATTAGCATAAAATTAATATATATTTTTTGTGGCCAATCAGGGGCAGCTACAACATTGTAGCAATGTCTGGAGATTCAGTCTCTGCAGCTATGTATCATGGGATGTGTAGTGTTTTGTTACCACCACAATGAAGCCAGTGGTGCTCTGGATCTCTTCACTGTGCTGCTGTTGGCTTGAAGGTTACTATAGGGTTAAAAAAGGCCCTTGAATGCAGAGTTTCTATTGGTTCATATCAGGTGCCTGTGTAGCCATGTGTGGAAACCATTTTGTAAATACATAAATCTGTGTGTGTGTGTATAGAATGACTCAATGTAATGTGTGTGTCTCTGATATAAGCAGACTATGCTCTCTACCTTGCCTGTTACTTTTAAAGGCATACCTTTTGCTGGATTATGAATGCATCCAGAATCAGTAGTGTATGCAAACATTTTTTGCATGAAAAAACACCAAAATAAATATTTAAACACTTGCCTTTAAGTAAGCAAAATATCTTGTACTTTCTGACAGTTGAAAATCAGGGTTAACACCCCTCCAGACCCAGGCTAAATTAGCATTAATTTCAAAAATTGTTTTGGCCAATCAAGAGGAAGCAGAGGCCGAAACATTTTCTGTCTGGGGGTTTGCTGTCTGTGCTGCAAAGCAGTCTGGGATATGTAGTCAGACCCTTATATGAAAATAAATAGTACTTTCTAACATGTGCCAATCTGTGCAGCACATTCACAGTAGATTACATCTCCAGTAGTCTGTGTCCTGCATCTCTGCTGCTGGTGTTTACATTTCCCACAAGGAGACAGGCAGAGAGAAATAATCTGTGACCCCAGCAACCATGAGACTGGCAGCCCATCCTCTGGAAGTCACAAACTGTACCAAGATGCTGTGCAACCTGTACCAATTGTAATGTAAGCTTCCTAGGGGTGTGCAATTCCAGCATATAAATATGTAAGTACATTCAACTTTTCAATATAATACATATTTTTATACTAATCAGTGGCTGTTTTTTAGTAAACACTTGAAACCCAAGCTTCTATATACATTTTTAATGAAGATTAAACCAATTTTATTTAATATTTTTCATGCAAAAAACAACTTTTGTAATATTAAAAAGGCACTTTTATATTACTTGAAGAAAACCATTGTAGCTCTATATCCCCTTAAAGTCATTGTTGGTAAATGTTATGATTCATGCTTAGAGCATTCTTCTTCTGCTACTCATCACAATAACTCACAATGCCTCTGTCTCCATTGATAATTAGTATTCATAAAATCTGCAGCCTGGGAAACTTGCACAGATGGTTAAGAAAAACCCTCTCATTAAAAGCACACCCAAGGATGACAAAATCTTCCTGAGTGTCTACCAAAACATCTGGGCAAATGCTTGGAGTCAGAGCCTCCCATTGTTTTAATTCTGTGTAATGAGAACCAGTCATTGTGATTAAAAACCAAGGTGACGAGAGGACACTATATTTAAGGAATTAAACTGTGTTTCATGCTTCAGAATCTGCTAACAAGAATCATGAAGTTTATCTCTTAATTAGTTTTTTGTTAATCTTATATATATTTCTCTGTGCATTTGTTTTTTGGGAGAAACCGGTGGGGAAAGGTTTTTAAAGAAACTGGAAGGTAGATTTTTTTTTTTTTCTGCGTCCTTTCTGACTTTCCATGTCCTCATGGACCGTAACATACCAGGACATCTTTATGTCCATGGTCATGCTGATCCACTTAGTATTCATGGCAGTGATACTGGAGTGGGTTGCCAGTCCCTTCTCCAGTGGGCCACAGCATACAGCTCCTGGTATTCCTAGGTGGTCTCCCATCAGACCTGGCCCAACCCTTCTCGGGTTTAGGGTGGCGTGACCTCTTGGATCCCTGACTTGGAATTGAACCCAGGTCGCAGAGGTTAAAGCACCTATTTCTAACCACTGGACCACCAGGGAACCCGGATAGAACCAGGTAGATATGTGGGTAGAAATAAGATTGATCCTTTAATTGGCAATGGAAACAGTTGCTAACTCTGTGTTATTCCCCAGTAAAACGCTTCCTCAGGCTGAGGTAACATTACCACACACTCAAAAAGCAGTTCACGAAGAGCTTTGTTAGTTTTTCGGCCATGTATTAAAAGAGGCATTGAATAGGTGTGTGTGTGTTGTTCAGTACTTTATTTGTGTCCGACTGTAGGTGACCATATGGATGCAGCACACCACTGGAGCCAGTTCCTTCTCCAGTAGTATGTGATTTGTCTGACCTCTGCTATGATCGGCCCATCTTGGGTGACCCTACATGGTATAGCTCACAGCTTCAGCGAGGTACACAGACCCCTTCACCAAGGTAGAGATCCAGAAAATGAAGAGCTTCATAGTGATGCATTATATTTGCATTATATTTTGGAAAAATATTTAGAAGCCAGAAGTACAAATTTTTCCTAATGTGTGTTGTTTTTTTTTTATTGAATCATAATGATAAAATTTCAGGTTACAAAGATTTAAAAAAAAAAAAATACTACCTCCAATTCACAATCAATTGCTTTTAACAGTTTTCCCCCCTCCTATTGACCTTTGTCTTCTATCTCTCGCTTCCCTTTGTTGTTTCCAAAACAAACTATTGCTTAAATTATAAATATCTTTAGCCATAATTCACCATACTATTTAAATGGAGTATACCAAACAAGAATGATAAAATACACCTTAATAGGAAACAGCTTCTTTTTTTATCTTTAAGTTCTCTTATTATTTCAACAGAAAAAGAGTAAACAAAAGATATGTTGTGTTTTGTATTCTTATTCGACGGCCTAGGGCTGCGCTGATTAAAGAAACCGCCCCCCCCCCCCCCCCCCTCAGGTACAATGATGAATTACAAAATGCTAAAACTATTTTATGCTCAGGGATTATCTAGCGGTTAATGTTTTACTCTATAATATACTTTTGCCACCAAACTACAGTAGTCTTTCACAGTGATTGAGTATTTAGTTATTCTTTTCTAATAAACAGATCTTATTCAGGAATAATTTTTTTCTTTTTTTGCATCACAAAGTGGGTATTTTATAACACTGTAGAGAAACAGCCAAAAGTCACCAATGACTTGCTAACCGCCAAATCAAAGGGTCACTTCTCCATTGTAATTCACCTGGATCTCTCTGATGCCTTCAACACAGTTGACCACCCTCTTCTAATCCAAACGCTCCGCTCTTTTGTCATCCAGGGCACAGCTCTTTCACGGTTCACATCCTATCTTAAAGATCGTACATTTAGCGTCTCCTTCGCTGGCACCTCTTCTTCACCTCTC
This sequence comes from Discoglossus pictus, assembly GCA_027410445.1. NCBI lineage: Eukaryota > Metazoa > Chordata > Amphibia > Anura > Alytidae > Discoglossus > Discoglossus pictus. The sequence goes on along the minus strand of CM050166.1, from coordinate 33,311,318 downwards.
CCTCTGTCTGTTGGCGTTCCCCAAGGTTCTGTCCTATGCCCCCTCCTCTTCTCCATCTACACCTCCTCCCTTGGCACCATCATAAAATCCTTTAGATTTCAGTATCATCTCTGTGCAGATGATACTCAAATCTATTTCTCTGCACCCGATCTATCCCCCTCTCTTTTAGCTCAAGTTTCCAACTGCCTCTCTAGCAAGACTGAACTCCTAATCTTTCCACCCTCTACTACAGCTTCTACTCCTCAAATATCTTACTGTTGACAACACCATCATCACTCCCACCTCCCAGGCCTGTTGTCTTGGAGTTCTACTGGATCCCGCCCTCTCTATTATTCCTCACAACCAACCAATCAATAACAAGATTTTGTCAGTTTCACCTAAAAAACATCTCCAAAATTCATCAATATCTTACCGAAGACACAGCTAAAATTCGAATACACTCTCTCATCATATCTCGACTCGACTACTGCAATTCCCTTCTTGCTGGCCTACCCATCTCTCGTCTGTCTTCCCTCCAATCCATAATGAACGCCTCCGCTAGACTCATCTTCCATACCAAACGCTCAGTTTCTGCAGCTTCTCTCTGTCAATCACTCCACTGGCTTCTCATAGCTTCCCGAATCACATTTAATATCATGACTCTTACATATAAAGCCCTCAACAACAATGCACCCCCTTATATCTCTGTCCTTGTTTCAAAATACTCTCCTAACTGCCCCTTCATTCTGCTAACGACCTTCTTCTTTCCTCCTCTCTCATCACCTCCTCTCACTCACGTCTTCAAGACTTTTCTCGTGCTGCCCCTACTATTTGGAACTCCTTGCCTCGCTCCATTAGATTATCTTCCTGCCTCAAAACCTTTAAAAAATTACTTAAAACACACCTGTTTAAAACAATCTTATCACCTTCAGACTTAATATGTACAACTGCACACTCCACAGCTTAATAACACTCACACCCACACTCTACAGTACAGCTCACAGACACCTCCAATTGACTAAACAAACTGCTTTCACGTTACCATCTTGCATTTGTCATCCTCTTTTATCACACCTGAATCCTTATATTGTAAGTTTGCGAGTTTTCAATTTTGTGTCCGTGCCTTGGAAACAAGCTCTGTGTACATTTTTGATTCTAAGCTCAAAAACAGGGCCCTCCATTCTTTAAGGTGCTAAGTTTGTTTTTTGCCATGTACTAAACCCCTGGACAGCGCTACGGAATATGTTGGCGCAATATAAATAAAAATAATAATAATGTGTCAAGATGTTTTCTTTTTTCCAGTGAAGGTGTCAGAGGTCTCAGATTTTTATCTGCTCTGCCCACCAAGTAAAGGATACTTGGTCTTATCCTCTTATGGTAGCGCAGCACAAAGCAGCAGCAGTGGCGGTGAGCATGCACTAGATGGCACTGCCGATATGCCGGTGCCATATCATAGAGTCAAGGCTTTGGTAAACGGTTGGGATTAGGGTTAGGGTTAGTTCAAGGGTAAGGCTAACATTATAAGCTTAGAACTTCTCTCACGTATAGGCAGCGCTGCAAAATATCGACAGCACCATCTAGCTGTTGGAGGCCGCACTGCAGCGTCGGACCTGTCCCGACACCATAACAGAATAGATCCGTACACTCCCTGCATTTCCTATTCGTTTGAATTAAGGTTAAACAGGTTTTGCTTAATATTTTTACATCCAAAGAGTCACTTTTGTATTGTTTTAAATATTTTCTTTTAAATCTTTGAATAAATAGTAAAATAGCAGGCTCTAATTGTCGTTGAGTTTGTGCAGCCCCTGTAAAATTTCTAAAAACATTTCACTCCCTATGAAGTCCGGTTCTTCATGAGAGCATACTATAACTGTGACACTCCATATGTCCTTTTGATATTTCACCTTTTCATTCACTTCTACTGGATAGTCTCAATTTAATATCATTTTATACGTTGTCATTTTTATTGGGCAAAGATGAAAGTAAAACATTTTAATCTTTTTTATGAATTGTAAAGCTTACCTTTTTTTAATAATGATGTTCTTTGTGACTCACTAAACAAGTTATACATATGGTTTTCCCACACCCTGTTTGATTGGCTGTTTTGTCATCTCAAATCCTACACATTATATAGTTTGCCCATTCAAGAAAAAGCGTATTTATTTTGCCTTCAATTTTAAATATATTTTATGTCAATTTTCATACAGCTTCAAGTTATCAACTTTGTATATTGAACTGAACTAAAGCTGCCAAAATCCAAATGTAAACTAACATAGCAGGAATATGTGGCATCCAATTTTATATATGATGTGCTGTATATTGGGTCAGATTAAGGTTTGCAGTGGCTGTCCTTGTCGTTGTCCGCAGAATCTTTTTGCGTTGTGTGTGACGTTCAGTCGTGTCCGACTCTACATGACCATAACACACCATGCAGATCCACTTGGTATTCATGGCAGAGATACTGGAGTGATTTGCCAGTTCCTTCTCCAGTGAGCTACAGCATACAGCTCCTGGTATTCCCATCCAAGTACTGACCAGGCAGAACCCTGCATGTCTACAGGGCAGTATGACATCTTGATTACCTGATTGGAATCAAACCCAGGTTGCAGAGGTGAAAGTATAAACCTAGCCACTGGACCACCGGGGAACCCCCTTTTGCGTTAGGGGACCATTAATGTTAGTTTCCCCTTCTGGATCTGTACTTTGTCGTGGTGAATATACCATGTAGGGTAGGTCATAGCTAAAGACAAATAATGGTCTACTGGAGAAGAAACAGGAAACCCACTGCGCCATCTTTGCCATGAAAACCACATGGATAAGCACAACATGTGCTATTGTCCATAGGGTCACAGAGAGTCGGCACAACTAAACAGCACCACCACAATTAGCAGGAAAATGCCATATAGCTAGTTTTATATTGGAGAAAAATGATTCTTATAGCTCTGGAGGGATCCATAATACATTGGCGGATGTTGTGTGTGAGGGGTGTTTACATTTCTGGAGATCTGCGGTTGAATTGAATGGGCCAGTGAGGGGAACGTGGCGTGGTGTCAATTTTAAGTTTAGCCAGTTCTCCTAACACACCCCTCCCTCTGATAACTACAAACACCTCCTCATAGTCCAGCATTGTAATACACACAAAATGGATTTCTATACACATAAACAGAATCTGCAAAAATTCCACATCCCCCCCCCCAATTTTTGTCTGCCCATGGCCGACACCGCTGCTAATATTGTTACAATGGTACGTACTTGACAAAACAAGTTAAACAAGTGTGTTTTTTCTTGCACTGCAGTGGCCCTTTAACGCGGTTTAGATTTCTAATGTGCCTATATAATGTATGGTAAAGATCATAATTTCTTCAGAATAAATATCTGAAAATAGCTCTCAATTGAGACTTTATAATGAATTCTGTTCCCATGTACTAGCACGCCCACCTGGTATCGGAAGTCGCACTGCGCTCCGCGCCCACTCACAGTTATACATAGACATACACTGACACAACGCTGCACACTCTTTTGTACTGTACATGCTTTCCTTTGTACTCAGACATGTAGTACTTACCCACACACTCTTTGAAGTTATATTCATTGAAGTTCGCTAATATAAAAAGCATAGAAATGTATTTAAAACCTAACTGAAGAAATATAATGCAAAAAAGCAGCGATATATCTTACAAAGCAGAAATGACTGTGTAGGCCGTCCTGACACAGAACCAACCTGTTACTATACAGTTAAAAGGATATGGAAGTTTCCTACATTATACTTGGAATATAATATATCTTTGTATCTACTTTTATGTACTTTGTTCTATTAAGAAGTGCTTAAAAGCTATGCCTAAAATCAAACTTTTTGGGTCTGCCCAATGCAGCGCATGAAGACATTGCTGTGTCTTATACTAACCAAAAAGTAATCCATCTCTCAGCAGCATGCTGCTGAGACATGGTCCCTGATAGGCTAGGACAGGGGTCACCAAACTTGGTCCTGGAGGGCCGACCCAGGCCTGGATTTGTGGATATCCTTGCTGCAAACAGGTGAGTCAATCAGGATGGCTGAAGAAACAAGATTCTCACCTGTTTGCAGCAAGGATATCCACAAATCCAGGCCTGGGTCGGCCCTCCAGGACCGAGTTTGGTGACCCCTGGGCTAGGACATTACACTGCACATCCAACCATACAAAGTCTGTGTGCATGCATACAGGGACTATATGTTTGATTTTAGGCAGTAAACAGGGCTTATAAGCACATCTTAATAAAACAAAGTACATAACCACAAATAGATACTCGGGTGTATAATTTACCTGGTAAAATTCGGGAATCTGCCTTTAATTCAATATGATATTCCTAATATTTCTGCAGTTCAGAAGGTGCTCTGTCATCTAAAAATAAAGTTACCTTTTAAAAACTGACTTTACATTGTAATAGCCATGCTTTTTTAATGCAACTCTTTCTTGAGAAATGCACTATGGTCTATACATTTTATTATGCTTAAAATCAGCTACCAATATGTGTCTTTGATGTATTCATTTATGACATTCTGTTTTGTTTCTGTGGGAGTAAAAGTAATCTATCCCAACTCTATCCCTCTGCACACTAGTCAATAATTGATCACTAATCTCACTAATGAACCACACTGATACACATTAGTATATGTAGCTGCTGCAGCAGTATCCCGGGAATGATTTACTATAGAGCACCATTGTTTGTACTATGTATAGTCCGTGGTTAATGCTTTTTAAGATGTATCCAATTTGTTGTTGAGCTGGCAGTCCGTGTTAAAGAACATTTTCTTGTTCATTTAAAGATATATGGAAGTTTCCCGGATTATGAATGCACCTGATTGATGAGAATCCGTAGTGTATGCAAACATTTATTTCTCATGAAAAAATCCCACAATAAACATTAATAATATATTAAATAATTAAGATGAAACCAAAATATTTGATACATACATGTTTGGGGGCACTGTTTGTTCTGATTCACACACCAATCTTATTCTGATTGGGGATTATTGCCAATAATTGCGAATTGTGTTCTGTAGTCTGGATATATAGTTATCAGTCTAAAGCCCAATAAAACTGAAAGGCCTAGCATTGCGCAGACCGCAAGGAGTATCTAGGCAGATTAGAGTAATTAGTTATGGGGCTGCACATGCTCAGTTTTAACCCCAGGATAATTATCAATTGATCAAACTTTGCTTGTGGGCGGATAAGAAGGGCTGATTACAAGATAAAGTTAGTAACATCCATGTAAGCAAATACATTTATTTTAATAAACTTCAATTGATAGAGTGCTTGTCATCACATATATATAGTTGTGAGCATTGCGGGTTGTTGCTAACGCTTGCAGGCTCGCATGAGTTAGGCAATGAATGCCGAAGGCGCTCACTGCACTGGTGGAGATGAGCTCCATAAGTGCTCATCCCTACTACCCGCGAGACTACAGATCAACAGAAATCTCAATTAGACAATTCGCAATGCGAGACCCGTAGCACTTTGAACCGAGCACATACAAAAACAACAAAAAGACAAATAAAATAAAAAGACATAAAAAAAAACATCCAACACACCACGGGGGACAGCCAGGACGTCTGGGAGTGAGGTTCTACTACAATTTAAACACAATTTGCCATGTTTCGGCACTCAAAAATCTGCGACAAAAAAAATGGCGAACAAAAACAAGGCTACACAACCCCTAACCACGCAAAACACAGCCAGGCATATAAGACTTTTACCCAGGAACGTACGAGGTACAAAATACACTATTCGGAAGGACAGAAAATGCTTGAGACCCGCGTAACACATACAGAATTGCAGCCATTTTACAACACTAACTTGCAACTAATAACATTACCATTCTAAAATGGCGCTTTACACAACAAAACAAAAGCTTTGCCCTCGTGCACGCAGCTTATTTATACTGCACACTTGCCATGTTGCAACAGTCCAAATGTACATTGTATCCTGCAGGAAAATCAAAACAGATTGTTAGCTCTTCAGGATATTGATATATGCTGGATATATTCATTACAAATAGGTAAAGTATATTAATTTATTATTTAATTAATGAATGAATTCTTATTAAAAAAATATTTATATTTAAAAAGATAAAGAGCAGGGTAGAGACTTGCAATTAGCGCGAAAGGCACTCAGCGTGGGGCTTACAATGAGTGCCTAGGGTGCTCAGAGAAGCAAAAGTACACCAGAGGAGAGGCTCGCAATGAACGTCGAAGGTCCTCCGTGCGTCACTCGCAATGAGCGCTGAAAGTACTCCGAGGAACAAAGGCCTTACATTGTGTGACAAATAGAATTACCTGCCTTACAATTTTATCACCGTCATTTTTTGACAGGCAATCCACTAGTTACCTTTAATTTATAGCATATAGCGCTCCCGCATATTACAGTGCTTATCTCTATATCATCCATTAAACTACCTTTTGCCTTACTCATAATATACTATCTTCTTCCTCTCTCTTTGTCTCCTCCCACTCCCATCTTCAGGAAATGTCTAATTTTGCCTCTACTCGTTGTAATTCACTACCTTGTGTGGTTCCCTCTCCGCTTTCAGAATGTCAAATACTCCCTAAAAGTATCTGATCAGAGAAGCCCATTTTATAAACAACCAAAAAAATTACAACATTTAAATGATTGCGACATTTGTCTCAAAAACCCAACCATCCATCTCCTTTAGAATATTGTTGTTGTTGACTCTGCATGAACTTCTGGACCGCAGCACGCCAGGCCTTATATCTATCAGCCATATCTATCCGCCATCAAAGTCATATTTGTTGCTTCAATGATCTCATCTTTCCATCTCTGCCTCCCCCTTCTTCGAGTGCCTTTAATCTTTCCCAACATCAGAGTCTTCTCTCGGGAATCCTGCCTTCTCATGATACGACCAAAATATCTGAACTTCATCCTCATGATCAAACCTTCCAGTGAACAATTTATCTTGATTTCCTAAAGTACTGATTTATTGGATCTTCTTTCAGGGACTCTTAAGTAGCTTTCACCAGCACCACCATTCAAAGGCGTTAGTTCTTTTGTGCTCAGCCTTCTTTATGGTCCAGCTCTCACATCCGTAGTATGTTACTACTGGGAATACCATAGTTCTAACTATGCGGACCTTTGTGGATAGTGTTAATAGCTTTACTTTTTACTAGCTTGTCCAAGCAGTAGAATACTGGCTGTTCATATAATTTATTTTCTCTATTTGCCAGTGGCCTTTGGAAACCTTATGGCGCTCACTAACACCAAGTAATAAAGTTTGGATGAGCAAGGGGATTTAAACATAATTTTTGGTAATTTTCAGGTGATGTTTAATTCATACTGCACTTTCCCTTGCATGACCTATATATATGCACAAAATAATGATGTAAAATTGCTCTTTCTACTGCACTTTTAAAGGATTGAATGACTCTTAATTGTTGTATCCATTCACCCATCCAAAACATATTCCAATAAATTACATTTTCTTTTTCTTGTGTAATTTTATTATTCTCATCATTTTGAGTTTAGTCCTCAAATTAGAAAAATAAAATATTTATCTCCTCTGTGCCATATTATTTTGAAACTATTTTCTAAGATATATGATTAGATTACTTCTGTCATTGTTCCTGTGCATCAACCATTAGCCAACATATATAGTGAAACAAATGAAAATCCACACACAGAAATACAAAAACAATCCTATGCAATAGGATAATAGACAATTTGGTGCAAACGAGTTGAGGTCACTATTCCAAGGTTAGGGTAACAGAAGCATAATAAATAAATATATATATATATATATATATATATATATATATATATATATATATATATATATATATATATATATATATATATATATTGAGGTACGCCAACAGTGTTGTAGTGGGGAAAAGAGATTCCAGAGTAGAAGATGCTAAATGTGACCTGCTAAAGACAGTGTGTAGAGTTTTGAGGAGAAGAGCATGGCCAACTGCATGGAAGGCAGCTGAGAGATCCAGGAAAAAATGGGCATGCAGTTAGCTAGTTAGCTCAAGTAGTTTTGAAGCTAGAGGTAGTAGAGAGACCATCCTTGGATGCAGAATCTGGATTAAGAAAAGTTGTTTTTTTTTTTTGTTTTTTTTCAGGATGTGGTAATTAGAACATGTTTTAGAGTTGATGGAAACTTGTAAGTGTTCATGGAGATATAGGGGAGATGTGGGACAATATGGATGAGTTTAGGAGAGAGGTATGGAATTGGTAGTGAAGGAAAATAATTAAATGGTCTGGTTATAAGGTGAGACACTGATTGAAGCACAAATACATCATCTTTAGTTACAGGATTAAACAAACACATTATAGATATGGGATTGGGGAGAGCCAAAGGCTGGGTCTTCATGCTTTGATGTGATGTGTGTGTTTTTAGTATTTTGAAAGATGCTCCTATTTGTATGTATTGACAAAGCGTAAGTATTACATCCAGATAACACAATAAGCAAATTCATTTTCTGATATAGATTTGATTGGAATTACGTGAGTGTCAAGGGAGAGTTGCATCAGTATATTTTGTAAGAATTGTCATATTAGAAAAAGGAAGCAAGTCTATTTCTATTGTGACATGAATCACTTAAACACTTTAGTGGTCTTACAAAAGGGGTCTCTAAAAATAGGTAAGGCTTGGTAAGAAGAAACCTTTTATTAAGGGACATGGGAAGAATTGTTTTCTTTGTTGCATCACAAAGACAGTATCTGAGAATGTGTCCTTGTCTCGGAGCACAAACACTTTAACTGCTCTTGGGGGTTGGTTCTCTGTCAGTCAGTGAGAGCTACAGATAAAGTATGCTATCTGCATTTCCTGTTAGCTTCCCTAACGTTTAAACAGGTTTTCTTTAATATTTTTTTTGCAAAATCAACATTTTGTAATGTTTAAAGGACGCTCTTTTCAATGTACACCAAAAAATTGTGTTCCAAGTCTCTTTGAACTTTCACTGTGCATTTACATAATTACTGTTTTTCAATGATCCCCCAGACCGTATAAATTCTGGATCTCTCCACCCCATGAATGAAATATTGTGGCTGAAGTGGACCAGCTCAAGGAGAAGTACCTTCCTGAAAACCATTCTATGAAACCCACATTAATAGCAGAGGGAACTGAACTGTTAGCCATATAAAAAAACACTTTTTATAATTACTACCAATATCCTGTTGCACTTGTTGCTAATTTAGACAGCCCTCCCCTGGGTGGCTCTACTCCAGACACAATACTTCTTGTTCAGTCAGGTGTTCTTGACAAGTTGATTAGCTAGCCACAAACACTTTCATTACACTCCCCCCCTCCTTGTAGCCGTTTAGTGTGGAAATAAAACTGTCACCCACATTCAGGTTTTGTTGTTTTTTTTTTTTTTTTTTATTATGTTATACCTAAACGCATAAAAAAACTATCTGTATATTAGCAATTTTCCCTGAAATAAACCAATCCTGAGATATTTAGCATTGTTTGAGCCACATTAATGTTCAAAAGAGTGGATCCACACTGATGTGCTAATTCACAGTCTGCACGTCTGGCTTTGTGTTGGCCAAAACAATGTCCCCAATATTAATATGCAGTTAGATACCCTCCCCCATCCTTATCACGCACTCTGGGCTGCAAATTAATATATTGAGGTGCGTAAACATAATGCTGAATATCAAAGGAATAGTTTACTGTTGAGGAAAAAATGTCTAATGCAATGTCTAGGCTGTTTTCAGAGACCTGATTCTAAGATTAGGATCGTAGTAATTATAAAATCCTAGTGATCGAGAAGCAGCCGAGACCCGGGCAGCAGATCTCAGGCAGGTACTAGAGTAGCAGAAAAGACTTCGTAGACCAACATTGAAGCTCAACAGCAGGATACTGTGCAGGAAAAGAACAGAACCAGGGTAGTAATGTAAAAAAGGCACTGTCAAACAGGTTCCCAGATAGGCAGACAAGCTCCCGGGAACCAGGCTCGAACAAGAATAACGAAACGGCCGCTCACAGGAAATCTGGGTTACTCAAAAACCTGCTAATCCACAACATTCCTGCTTGTTGTCTAAGAATGCATCTAAGTTTTACCATTTAGGTTTTATAAGCCATATTTAACATAATAAGTATGATTTTTATTTTCAAATAATAGAAGGTTTTAGTCGCCTCCTATTAAAACCTAGTACTGCTCTTCCCTTTCGAGCGTCTCAAGTCTCTCTGGCAGACTTTGATTATGCAGAGGCTGTCTGCCAAACTTCTGGTCTCATGGCCTCACATAACCATTGTTAGATTGCTGCAATATTGCAACATAATTCAGATCTTTCTAAAATAAAGGAGCTTATATAGCTTGCATAACTTTGGTTACAGTTGTGAAATGGACTACTCACATTTTTGCTTTATATGGTAAATTTACTTCACATTTACCTCCATCATTATGTTATTGGACCCACTGATTCTGCCGTCAATGATTAGCAGGATCCATGTGTCACAATACTAGACTCAGACACATTTGTCAACCTTACTAAAATGTTAAGTCATGATGAACCTATAAATACTTGTCATTTCTAAACCAGTCGTCTTAAAGTGACTGTACAGACCTTGTGTCTTTGCAGGGCATGCTTCTTTGGTTATTATGTTTGTAACTCAATGTATTAAACATTGAAACCAATTTGGTCCAAATGGAGATTATGGTCTACTGGTAGATTTCGAAGCAAAGATTGGTAGACCATGTGGGGACAGGGAGTACATCATGTTCAACCTGCAAAAAAGATCCATATCTCACCGTGCAATGAGAAACTCGTTCTCTCTTACATGTCAATCTTCCTTAACACGTTCTACATTAAGCAGCAAATGAGAAGTGGTGTCATGCATGTGTTGTGCAGCATGTCTATGTCTTTGGCTGATAAGCTAGAAGACTATGTTAAGATAGCTACTGTAAAAGTAGATCCCATGTCACTAATACTTGGGCATCCTATACTGAAACATGTAACCGTGTTCTTAAAAATTGAATTCTCGAAACAAAAATACACCTGTATGTCACAATACTTACATTTAAGAAAGAATTACAGAATCAGGGAAGTTTTCTGGTGCATTCCAACAGTGAACTTCATTTTTTGTGTGTGTTTTCCTTGTAAGCACATTGCTGCAGGTGTGACTGGGAAAATACTGCAATGACAGCCTTATAAATCATTCATGCAAATAAGTGCTGGATTATGAATGCATCTGATAGAGGAGAATTAGTAGTTTATTTTTGTATTTTTTTCATGCAAACAATTTTTTTCATAAACTTTTAAACTGTTACACTAAAGTTTGCGGAATTTCTTGCATTTGCAAAAACATTTCTATCAATGCTGTCACCCCTGAAAATCCCAGCTGAAATTGGCATACATAATGCATTGTATCCTTTTGGCCTTTGGATTGAGCTGCTTCTTTCCTTTAGATTTCTGTAATACCCAGAACAAGGTCTGTGTCACTTCATTCACTGATTGTTTTACCTACATCCCAGGTGAAACTTTCCCCAGCCCCAGTGATTTGCCCCTGTGATCTCTCCCAGCCCCAGTGAATTGCCCCATTACCTCTCCCAGCCCCAGTAAATTGCATGCACACAGACCAGAAACATTAGCTCTCTTCCTTTACAGGTCATTTCAGGACCATTAAACAAGCATAAATACTCATTTGCATAAAAGACAATTTAGAATAGTAAGAAGAAGCTGAAAAGTTTGGTTTCTGTACAATTATAGTTTGTCAGAATTTATCAAGGACAGGGTTTGTAACCGATCAAGCATTTTTACTTGAATGTCGATTTTATGGTCCTTTAAGGACCCGGTGTAATAGTCATCTATGCTGTCTGCATTCAGCATTGCTGATTGGCTGCATATCTGAGGATGCTCACATGGACAGGGCATACTTTTACAAAATCATACCCTGAGAAGCCTAGCTCAATCCGGAGGGTGAAAAACTTCACCTGCAACAGTTGTTTTTTATATTCAAAAATGGTTTGCATTTTTTCATGCAAACATTTTTGCTAGGTGGGTTATGATGCTCCTCTACAGGATGCATTCATAACCCACCTCACTTTAATATGCCTTTAAAAATAATTTTGTCAGCCACATTTACAGTCTGCCTGTGTATAGCAGAATACCATTATTGTTGTTGTGTAGGTTCTGCTCAGCCACATCTATTGCATCAAAGACCTACTTATTTCTGATAAGTTAACATTTTGAACACTGTAGAAAATATCCTGACTGCCCAGCTCTATCACAGGCTAATTGAAATATTAAATACACTACAGACTTAATATATTCCCTTGGTGCTTCACACCTGTTTTACATGAAGATAGGGAATACAACATAACCTTTTATTAATATCAAATTGATAATAAAATTCCAAGAACGATGCATAAAAGTATAACTTAGCAGCTAGTAGAACCCACTTAGGTTACTTTGAACTAAGAAAACCTATAATGACTAATGCTACTATGTATAGATGGCTTACTATGACCCACAAAGGGTTCCTCCTGTCTGGAAAGCAGCACTTATTGCAAGCTTAAAAACTAGCTCAGACCCTGAATCTGATAGATAGATATAATATAACGTGAATCATATAAACATCATGAATAAACTAAGCGGCACACAGTACATATCAATTAAGCAGACTGAAGATAGCCAATAAGTAATACAAATGATTGCACCTGATAAAAATCCCACAACACTTTAACCTTCTACCCAGGAAAACTTGCCGCATACAAAGGGCAAACAACCAACATATATTTTTCATCATTGATACAGACGTCTTCAAGGAACTGCTTAGTTTATTCATATTTTTTATATAGGAATTCAGGTCTGTGCTAGTATTGGAACTCACAATTAGTGTGGCCTTCCAGACAGGAGGAACCCTTTGTGCATCATACAAAGCCCTTTTATACATAGTAGCACCAGCCATTATAGGTTTTCTTCTTTCAGTATAACCTCAGTAGGTTCTACTAGCTGCTAAGGTATGCTTTTATGCGCCGCTTTTGGAATTTTATTGTCCACCTTTATTGATATCAATTTTAATTTTTTTTTATAATTTCTTATTTTGAGTTGCATAGTGTTCTTGAAATGTTACAGACAATGGTAAATTGTCTCGGTCAGTTCTTCTTAACATCTGGTCCTACTATAGTTAGTCATCTGCTGTCCTCAGAAACCGAGGGATGAGGAGAGTCTAGCACTTTAAAAATACCTTTTGCCATTAGTCATAGTTCTAGATAGATTGTTGACAAAGGTATATGTTAAAATATACTCTAATCAAGTTAATGCAAAATTAGAGAAGTAATTAGAGCATCACCCTGTCCAAAATTTTCCTACTCTAAAAAAGAGGTTCCCATTAGCATTTGGATGGTAGAAAGCTGGCCCATAGATCAAAAATGTTGAAACCATTGGTCAAGAATTTGATTTCGTGAATGACCTACAATGCACAGTCTCAAAAACTCCCTCTACTGATCAGTAGAGATCATCAGATAGCTGATTAATCCCTTTAATGACACACAATTGTTGTGTTTTGCTGTTCTTCAGTGCAAATATAAATCATAAAAAAAATATTTTTCCAGAAATGTGGATTTGTTCACCTCCTTCAAGAATCTCAAGAAATAAGAGAATTTTGGATTCACACAGAAATAATACTGTACAAATAACATCACCAAGTTTAGTACATTGGTATTACATCAATCACATTTTTTTAATATAAAGTGAAAAATTTTTTTTCTATGAAGTCATTAAGAGAAACAATTTACATAATGTGGTATAACTTGTTTATTTTGTTACTGATTAATAATAAAATCAGTGTTTGAAGAAAAAAATGCAATGTAGATATCTGCAATTGATATTTGAAATTTGCACTGTAGCTTTCAGCAGATGTGCTGCCCCCTGTCATGTATTCAGGGGCTGAGCGAAAATCAAGCAGGAAATCCTAGATTTTTCTGAACGTAGATTTTTCTGACTTGTATATTTGCCTGAATAGCCATGACGGGGAAAAAGGCAGATAAGCCATGTTTTAAAGAACAACCGGTAATGGCTCTGGGCGGATCCTCTCCCACCTACTAGACTTGTGATAGGGGTGGAGAGCAGCACTACACTTATTGATTTAGATTTTTGTATAGCTCACCATGATTGATTGTGTTTATTGAAATATAATTGATTTGCATTTATAATTTTATCTATTATTAATGATTGTGATAATAGACTTTATTTATATAAAAATATACATAGAGACACTTAACAGTAGTAGTCCTCAAATTCAAGATAAGTTGGGACAGCTAATTGTTATTACATGAAGTATTTTAACCGTCGTTTGTTTAATTTGTAATAAAAGTTATGTTTTAAGAATCTCTTACTTGGTCTGCATTATTTTCATAATTTAGTTCTCTTTAGGTGCATTTCCGTGGCATTTATGAGTGTCCTTTTTCTCTCTCTCTATGTATTTTATAGCTCCTTACATTCGCCAATTGGAGGGGGGTCCTTTAAGTTCAAATATAAATACATTTGGTATTTCTAGCACATACATTTTTTTTGATCACTCACCATAGAAACCAACAAAACTTTGTTCCTAAAGTGGAGAGCAGCACGTCTACTGCAATCTGCAACACTAAACGTCACATCCAAGGTTTTAAAGTTACAATGAAATGATTTTCTTCAAATACTGATTTAATTTGTAATCAGTAACTAAATAAACAAATAAACCAATTTTAATATGAGCACCACAATGGGATAGAAATGGTCACGGTTAGGCGACAATCCATAATTGCCACAAGCTTGTGCTTAGGTATAAGTGGTTGGTCTTTATTTGCTAGAGATTTGCTGTGTTAAGATATTTCCCTTGACAGTGAGGAACTTACCAACTCTGGCTGGGAGGCAGCCAATGAGAAGCATAAGTGATAGGCAACCTATTTCACTTGAAGGGTTGCAAGATGCATTTAACCCTGTTGTTTAATAATTGAATAGGATTTGTATTCATGTAATCATGTACAATGTGGGCATTACAGTAGCCATTGAAGCTCCTGGGTTACTGCTTCCTTATGCAGGTTTAAAGCTATAGAAGTTTCATGTATTCTGATTGTTTTTGATATAGGAGAATCAGTAGTGTATGCAAACATTTTTTTTTTGCATTAAAATATCCCAAAATAAACATTTATAAACTTACCCAAAAGTTGCAAAATTTCTTCAGTTTTCTAGCAGTTGATTTTGAGAAGGAATGCCTCTATAAATCCAAGCATAAAATTCATAATCCACTGTGGCCAATCAGAGGCAGCTATAACACTGTAGCAGTGTATGGGCTTTGTAATCTTTTGTTTCCACCACACACCTCTCTCCTGCCTGGAATTAGCTGCTCTGGATCTCTGCACTGGGCTGCTACTGGCTGGAAGGTTTAAAAACCATACTTGAATGCAGTGTTTCTATTGGTTAGTACGAGGTACCTATGTGAGCACCTCTGGGGGTGTGAAATTCAGTTTCTTTTAATAAGTATAGCATGACCCAATGTAATGTGTGTTTCTGATATTAGCAGCAGGTGTTGGATTAAAAGAGAAAAAAAACGGGAAACTCCCATATACCTTTTATGTAAAAATACCATCCAGGATTCCATTAAATCTGTTCTTAAAGGGGATGCTTTGTTCTTATAAGGTTATTTTCTTTAATGGTTTTGTGTATATAGTGGTATATAATTTTCTGCTATAGCGACCTTTATGTCAGAAGTTTAATGAAAAGGAAGTTTAAGACCAATGTGGGTTTGCGTGTGTAGAACTATGTTTTTTCTCGGTTTTCAGCACATATACAAGTGGGACTCATATGAAAGGTATGTGGTGTATGTGGCAATTCAGGTTATACTGTTAGACATGTGGGGAGTTTTTTGTGTATTAATATGTACGTTGGATTAAAGCAGAATGTGGTGACGATTATTTGCAAAGGTATAAAATTTGATAATGACTCATTCTGAATGCATCCTTTTTATTAGAACAAACTCTAATTTTAATTTTTTACCACTCTAATGCCCTCGCAAGAGGAACTAATTATTAATTGATATATAATTATTCATTGATTATTAATACAATTCCTATTTAATAATTTATAATAGAAACACGTCAGTCTTAAGCCAATGGAGATCATTGTGTTCATACACTTTGTGCCTTAACATTTATCAGCTGCCCGATACACAAAGCCACCTCCCCCATTGACCTTCTAGTGGGTGGATATCAGCAACAGTTAAGTCTAAGTATGAAAGTAAAGTGACTTGGAAGGCTTCTGGATTTCACTGGGAATATAATATACCAATATATCTCTTAATTTTATATGTTCGCCCCTAAGAAGTCTTCTTGAGCTGCAAAGTACAGGGGATGCAGTGCCTCATAGTAACCGATATTATTATTATTTCTTATTATCTTTATTTATATCGCGCCAACATATTCCGTAGCGCTGTACAGGGGTTTAGTACAAGGCAAAAACAAACTTAACACCTTATAAAGTACGGAGGGCCCTGTTTTTGAGCTTAAAATCAAACGTACATACAGTTTCCAAGGCGCTGACACACGACTGAAAACTTGCAAACTTACAATCTACAATCAGTGGCAACATGCTGCTTGAGACAGGTCACTGACAGGCCAATTTAAACCGAGGGCAGACCAAACAGTAACAAAATTCAAAATTTCATTTTAGGCAGAAAAATCTGCGTTTTTAAGCGCTAAAGATACATCAGATAAATGGTTATATAATATTCCTAGTGAAATCCATAAACCTTCCATGTCCCTTTAATGTTGAACATTCCTTTAATTCAATTTATGAATGTACGCACTCAATTATATAGTTATGATTCACAGGATGATGATGTGTTATCGCATTTCCGACATTTTAACCATTTTATATCTATTTCTGCGCCTAGTGATTGTAAATAAATTGAAAGTGTTTTGTTCTTTAGTCTGATTCATGCCTCCAAAGTACAGAGCACCCAGCAATATGTCTCCAGGGTAATAGAACAGACAACATGCTAACATGTATCTCCCTAAACATGCTAATGCTTTATATCATCATGCTAATATTACATGTCACATAAAGTTGCTCCACATTGGCTGCCTCCCAGCCAGAGTTGGTAAGTTCCTCACTGTCAAGAGAAATATCTTAACACAGCAAATCTCTAGCAAATGAAGACCATCCACTTATACCTAAGCATGTGTCTTCTTTGCTGTAGTTACTCTTTATGATTTGGTCTGTTTAATATGCCCCTTTTTCAAAATTGGGAAACAATTTACATGTTTGATTATTTGAATGTGCGTTTGTGTGTGCGTTCAGTTGTGTCTGACTCTCTGTGACCTCATGGACTGCAACACACCATGCTGATCCACTTGGTATTCATAGCAAAGATACTGAAGTTGGTTGTCGGCTCCTTCCCCAGTGGGCCACAGCATAAAGCTCCTGATATTCCTAGGTGGTTTTCCATCCAAGTACCGACCAGGTCCAACCGTGCTCACTTAAGGATGGTGTGACCTCTTGGTTCCCTGACTGGAATCGAACCCAGGTCGCGACGAATCCTAACCACTGGACCACCAGGCAACCCTGATCATTTTAATACATTAAGTCTATTCAGATGTTTTGTGTGTGACTTTTCCATGCGGTAACACATATAACTCATTGTCGCTCTTTCTTGCTCTCCATCTCTTTAGTTTCTCTCCAGAAAAATTATGTCTGCTAAGCATAGCCATTTTTTTCTTTCTTGTAACTCGCCAACAACCCCTGTATAGCGCTACAGAATATAAGTACAAGTCAAAATAACATATTTACACTTTGCAAAAGAATGGAGGGCGCTGCCTTTTGAGTTTAAAATCTAACATACTCAGTAATTTTTCACAAAGCATTTTACAAGATTGAAAACTCGCAAATTTATAATCTTAAGGACATTGGGTAAACATTGTAAGTGAAGAAAATAGATCACTACCGTCCTTTGTTTTGATAAGCAGTGCGCAGATAAACTTAAAAAAAGGGGAAAAAACCTGCTCCTCCATGTTCTCCCTCGCCGCTCTCCGACTTTTCTTCACACTCTTTTATTATGTTGCTTTCTGTCCTCTTTCCATCTCTCCGTTTTCTGTCTTCCTTCCTAAACGTTTGCGGGTTTGTTTTAAATCATTTTTTTATTTTTTAGGTAATTTTCTCCTGTATTTAGTAACCATTTCAACAACAACGCACAACCAGACACATTTTTATTATCCTTTTATCTGTTACGCACCAACATATTCCGTAGCGCTGTACAGGGGTTAAGTGCAAGTTAAAACAATATTAACACAATGTAAAAGAATGGATGGCCCTGTCTTTGATCTTAAAATCAAACGTGTATATAGTACTTTCCCCAAAGTACTAATCTAGAACTATTGTGTCTGGGTCACAAAGAGTCAGACATGACTAAACAACAATAATTTAGGTTCTCTGTTTATGAATCGTCCACTACTAGAAGTAATCCTCATCGGATTATACTGAAGTCACTAAATGTATTTTCTTGGTCCCATCCCTCTTGATATATCTGTTCAGCAGACTTTATTCAAGGAGCAAGGATTATGAAAAAAATCAAAGAATATAAATATAATGAGAAATAAAGTAAAATATATGAATTAATCTAATAGCTAATCCAGCACATAAAATCTAATATGGCACGTCCAGATTAATAAATTACATTTTTATTACGTATCATGTTTAGAAATATTTGCTGCAAATGTCCGGTATAAATGCATCTGGTATATGCTTCCAAAGTATTGGTACTTTATTAAAAAAACATTGCAGTTCCAGAAAAAAAAGATACCCGCTTGTCAAGTATGTACCAAACTAACAGTATTAGCAGATATGTAATCCATGGACATAAACGGTGTCTTCCAATAATTCATATTTACCCAAAATATGTTTTATGAGTACAGGAATCCATGTTGTGTTTGTTGCATCACATCCTGTAAGCTGGATGATGGGTGTGTGATTTTGTAGTTACCAGTAGGGGAGGAAAAGAAAGAAGTACTGAGCCTCTGTCTGATCAGATTGAAAAATTGTCACCCGACCCCCTTCCCCCTTTGCTGTCCCAGACGCAGACACCTTGCATCATGCAATGCAACCAAAGTTTTCCAGAAATGTAAATGCATCTCTCACACACAACTTCAACTAATGTAAAAAGGATGCTGCAGCATTTATTTAAATAAAAAATAATTATATGACTTTTAATTCTTAGTCATACTAGTTTTAAAACATGTATTTTTATTTCATTGTGTAGTTTAAGTAATAAATAATATTCTTTAAAATCCGAATTTCCAACGCGCCCCATAAAATCGCTGCATAATCTCATCAAGTTGCTATAAATCACAGCCTGCAGTTCCCGTGTCCTTGATTCACTTCTCTCTAATATCCTGTGGGATGACCCTGTGATTCGCTGACTCAGATCTCATTTTATAATGCAGCCATTTATAGGAAGGGCAATTACTTCTGGAAGGTGCTGTTCAGCAACAATCATTTGTTCACTTTTTTATTTTATTAAACATATCTTTCTCCTTGAGTCACCCTGTAAATGCGATTGCTTAATTAGTAGGCGCAAGTAAATTTAAAACAAACAGCTACAAATTCACGGAAGTCTGTTCCTGAGCAAGCTATTTGTTAAAGTTGCCTAATATAATGAATGACTTGCATTGCAGATAGTATAATATTTTAAGGAACTTGGAAAACACCTATCATTTAGATAGTGGGAGAATGAACTATGACTTAATTCACTAAAAGCACTTAGAAAGTATATAATCCCAGATCTCTCATCAGATCAGCCTACCGTATATTACCGTAGATTCTCATTAATTGCTTAAAGGATTAAATAAATTGAAAAAAATCCAAAATAAACATTAATAAACTTACCCTGAATTTTGCAAATTTCCTCTGTTTTCTGGGAATTGATTTTGAGATGGAAAATCCAAGCTAAATTAGTATAAAATTCAAAGTTTGTTATGGCCAACCATTGTTGTAATGTCTGGGGATTCAGTCTCTGCTTCAAAGCATCAAGGGATGTAAAGCCTTGGTTCCTACCCTAGGGAAGCAGCTCAGGAAGTGGTGCTCTGGATCTCTGCACTGTTCTGCTGTTGACTGTTAGGTTAGTATGGGTATTTTGAATGCAGTGTTTCTATTGGTTAGTACAAGGTGCACCTCTGGGGGTGTGGAAAGCAATTTTTTTTTTTTACTAAAATGTGGGTTTCTGATATAAGCAGTATGTGTTAGATTAGAAAAAAGTAAAAACAGGGAAATGTCCATATACCTTTAACTGTTCATTTTGTCTACCTGATTTTAGGAAGGGTAAAGAGCCATTTAAATAAAGACTAAAAGAGTGAATCTGCGAATAAGAGAAAATAAAGGTAATAAGCTAAAAGTAATATTAAAAAAGTTGATTGTAGAAAAAAAGCTTGGTCCTATCCTGTTATGGTTACGGCACCAGTCCTCTGCTGCAGTGCGGTGACCATCCGCTAGATGGCGCTGCTGATATTCCAGTGCCATGTCATAGAGTCAAGGCTTATGTAAACTGTTAGGGTTAGGGTGAGGGTTAGTTTAAGGGTTAGGCTACATTTCTAAACTTAGAACTTTTGTAACATATCAACAATGCTGCAAAATACCGGCAGCTCCATCTAGTGGTTGGTTGCCACACTGCAGCGGTGGACCTGTGCCGTAACTCTAGCAGGATAGATCCAAAAGCTTATAATAATTCCAGGAGATCTCATTTATCAAATAACTTGACCCAAAACTGTTTGCTGTATTGCTTTTAAAGAGGATTACATTGCCCACGCTGTGAAATATTTACTGGCCTCCACTGACTAGCATGTGTGAAGGTTTAAAGATACATTAAGAACTACAATAATTTTAATAAATAATGAATATCAAACCTGTACAGCAGCTCAGGGTAAAGGAAACTTGGATATACAACAACCTTTTGTATACGGCCCGCTTTACTTTATTGTGTATATCTTAAGAGATACCACAGGTAGTTTATCAAAGTTGGGTTTAAATTAATTCAGTGGATCTAGCAATGAACCCTTCTTCTGTATCCACTACCTTAATGTGGTGAAGGGGCTTGTGTGCTTCAATGAAGCTGTGAGCTATACTGTAGGGTCACCCAAGATGGGCAGGTCATAGTAAAGAGGTCTGTCAAATGGCAATCCACTGGAGGAAGAACTGGCAACCCACTCCAGTAGTTTTGCCAAGAAAACCTTATGGATAAGCACAACCAAACACAAAATATGCCCAGCGTGCTGATGTCCATAGGGCCACAGAGAGTCTGACACGACTGAACGGCTAAAGAACAACAAGCAGCAAAGAACCAGGAGCAAAGTATGTTTCAGTGGATTAAACATAGGTCTTCCTAAAATCATTCAATTTGTACCTGTTTTGGTCTGCCCTCTATAGCTCATGCAGCTCATGAATACACAAACTATGAAGTTCAGTGTTTCACATTAGCCGATCTGTCATGTTGCAGAATGTGGCCATTGATTGGTTACTATGAGAGTGTGATCACTTGGAAGTTCACTTCTTCATAAGCTCCAGAAGGGATAAACCAGTTAGGAACTATTTGTAAAATTGTAGGCAGAAAAATAAGAGCTTTTAGGCATAAAAGTAATACATTACATACATTATATTCCTGAAGAAATCCAGAAACTTTCCATGTCCAGTTGAAAAGGGCTGCACATTGGTATGTAAGTTTTTTTTTTTTGTTTGTTTGTTTGTTTTACAATTGGCAAAAAATCATTAGATTGCTGTGGGAGAGAGGAAGAGGTGGATTAAAATAATATATATAAATGATAAGGATTTTTTTTTGTTTGGAGTGTGGTTTCCTAGTTGTAAAGAGCAGCTTGGGGGTGCCGTTGGAAGTGTCTGGGAGCCACATGAGGCCCATGAGCTGCCTGTTGTCCACCACTGGTCTAGTCCATAAAGCAAAAAGATTAACCCTGACACGATGCATACTCAATACTAGGCACCTGGACCAAGTAATTACTCTACCACTTTTTAGAGAAGATCAGACCCACGAGGGTCCTGTTAGTTTTGTGTTACAATTGCCCAGTGTTGTGAGAGGCAGAGACGCTCGGTCAGAGGACATCTATCTCTGACATGTATTCTTCTTCTGTCCTTGCAGGTGACATGACTGATGTTAACAGCATGGAAACAGTGATGCTGGAATATGCTGCCATGGACAGAGATTTAAACCAGTATGCAAATGCAGTTGAAGAGACAGTGAATAGGGTGAGTATTGGAATAATAATAACAATGCACATATTTGAAACATGTTGACTGTTATATTGGATTTCAAACGCATATCTAAGTTTCCTGGATTACGAATGCATCTGACAGAGGAGAATCCGTAGTGTAAACATTAATAAACTCACCCGGATGTTTGCTAAATCTCTTGACTTTGCAACCAGTTGCTTTTCAGAGTTAATACCCATGGAAATCCAAGCAAGAATGCATAATTATTTTGGCCAATTACAGGCAGCTATGCAATGTTTCAATCTGTGATAGTAGACTGTGCCTATGTAAGCAGCTCTGGGGTGTGGAATCAATGTTTGTATATAAAATGAACCAATGTAATGTGTAATATACCTTTAATAGAAAATAGTTTTTCTTATCTTTGCTATGTATACACAAGAGCGCAACAGTGGGAGAGGCAGCGATCAGATGCAGTCATGTTTCAATGGAGCTCCACCCCGAGTTCCTCCAAACATTTATACAGGGCTTTTACATCACATGTGTATTTCCGATTTCCAATTTTTGTTTGCTACTATCCTACATGGTAGCCGACTTTTGGGCACACAAGACGTGCGCAACGTCTCGTGCGCGCTGACAAATGCGCGCACCTACACCAGCGTGCCAGTACAGCACTCTGCACTCACCTTCTCCTCCTTCTCCAGCTCAACCTCTGTCCCTCCGGTACTCACCCTCACTCTCCACTCTTCCTCCTTCCCTCAGTACTCTCCCCAGCTCTCTCTCTCTCCCCACTACTCACTCTGTATCTCCCCCTAGTACCCACCCTCTAACCCCAGGTCTCTCTCCCCCAGTACTCACCCTCTCTCCTCCAAAAGGCAGCGTGCCGTCCTACATACTATTAGCATTATGTGTATAGTTGTTATAGATTTAATTGTGAAGGCACTGTTCAGGCAAGTGTCAGTTTAATCTTTGCTGAATATGGGGCGTTTTCAGAAGCTTACAGGCTGTTAGTCTGTTGGCTTATTAAAAGTGAAGTGTATATTTTATAGAATAATTATATTACTCATAATATCAATGAACTTCAAACCCTCCTTTCCGCTCTCATTCTGCATTACAAACTGATTGGTTTGATCAGACAATATCTAACAACAGTTTATATTTTGTTCATTTTATTATTTTTAAAGCTATATGGAAGTTTCCATGTGTGTTACTTTATCTAATCTAACATATATTGCTTATATCCAATATGGATTCATTCTATTCACATACAGATTTATTTTCTTTAGAATAGTCTATGAAGCGGAGGTAAATCTTTTTCTAGAACTCTCCAGAAAATGTTAGTTTGATCTCTTGTACCTCTTCCTCTGTAAAAAGAAAACATTTGGTTCCCTACTTCAGCATTCCCATCTCCTATGATGATAGTAGCATCTTTTCTTGGTGTTATATCTATGACGTGTTGAATATCTTCGTAGAACTTGACAACTTCACCCTTTTCCGCATCCACGGTTGGAGCAAAGACTCGGATCATTATTATGCCAAATAGTTTGCTTTGAATTTTAATTGATATAATTCTGTTATTGCGTTGTGTCCGAGCTCTGTTTGGCCACCCTATGACAATGAGGGCTACTCCATTTCTTCTGTGGGATTCCTGACCACAGTAGAGGATCTGGTGGTTGTCTGATATGAAATGTCCTATTCCAGACCATTTGAGTTCACTAATTCCCAGGATATCAATGTGTGATCTTGTCATCTCATGTTTGACAAT
Organism: Discoglossus pictus; assembly: GCA_027410445.1. Taxonomy (NCBI): domain Eukaryota; kingdom Metazoa; phylum Chordata; class Amphibia; order Anura; family Alytidae; genus Discoglossus; species Discoglossus pictus. The sequence goes on along the minus strand of CM050166.1, from coordinate 33,287,384 downwards.
GTCCAGTTTGCCTTGGTTCAAAAACATGAAACTAAACTTTTGTTAATAAGATAAGTTCTTTTAAATACATGACAACACATTTTATGACTTTGTGTCTTAAAACAGTGTGATTCAACATTGGTAATAACCTTAGCTAAATCTCCAACTTCTGTGCATTGCAGAAAATGTAACTTGTACAGAAACCAATTACATCACATACGGCTCACATGCCTGCTTTGTGTTGGCTTCAGTTCTGCTTTTGTTTGTTGTCCAGTTAAAAGCTTAAATTCCCATAAACCATGAAGATTACTGTTGATATATTTTAACCTCTCCAGTCAGGCAGCTTCTAAACTAGAGTTATGCAGAACACTTTACCGTACATCTATAAAAGGAAGTAATTCGTGTAGCCTTTAGCCATCTTGTTCATGGCACCGCTGCCCTTTTGGTCACTAAACAGATTCATCTTAGAGTCCTATTCCAATTATTGTTAAAGTGGGGAGGTCTTGAATTTATTTTAATCCCCTATCACTATGTATTTAGGTGTAACAATAAAATATAAATTGTATTAGTGTATATAACAACTCTGCTATGTTACAAATGAAAACACTGAGAATATATATAAGGTAAGCCTTGATGTGGTGGTCCAGTTGTTAGGATTTGGTGCTTTCAACACTGCAACCTGGGCACAGTCAGGGAACCAAGAGATCACACCATCCTGAAGCCATGCAGGGTTGGGCCTGGTTGGTACTTGGGTGGGAGACCACATAGGAATACCAGGAGCTGTATGCTGTGGCCCACTAGAGAAGGAGCTGGTAACCCACTCCAGTATCTCTACCATGAATACCAGTCCATGAGGTCACGGAGCTTTGGAAACGTCTGAACAAAGATACATATATATATATATATATATATATATATATATAAATATATATATATATAAATATATATAAATATATATATATATAAATATATATATATATATATATATATATATATATATATATATATATATATAAATATATATATATATATATATATATATAATGACATCTACTAAATAGAAATCAGAGTGGAAATTTTCAAAGATGCAGCAAAAGATATATATATATAGCAAAAATTGCTTTATGTGTGCATATGATAATATAAAGCATTAATAATCTTTTGCATAGTTGTAACCAAAATGTAAATATTTTGTAGCAATAGGAGATTGCAAGTAATACATAATGAAACCAATAAGTTCAAGATGTTATTATAATAGCTATAACCTACTAGGAAATTGCCCGTTAAAAATGACGGGAAGAAAATTGTAAGGCTGGCAATGCTGTTTGCCACACAATGTGAGGGTTTTGCTCCTCTGAGCACCATGTTGGTTTTATTTTCAAAGTCCTGCGTGCCTGGCGTTGTTCATGTGAGTGTTACGGTCTTCGGCTTCATGTATTTTCAAAGTTCTGCGTGCCTAGCATTGGTGAGCCTCGTTTTCATCCTGTTTCATAATTTTTAATTTTTTCGGCGGCCATTTTTTTCCTCGCTTAGTCGATTTTCGAGCGGTGAAAACCTGAAAATATGGATCCAATTCGTGTGCAACTTCACTCCCAGGCTTCCTGGCTCTCCCCCTGTGCTGTGTGTGAGTGTTTTTTTGTTGTTGTTTTTTTTTTACATTATATTGGTTGTTTTTCAGTGTTTTCGAGTTGCGCTTTTGAACCAACTGCGTGCCTCGCGGTCATTGCAGCCTAAGTCCTGCGTGCTTCAACGGCTCGCCTCGCGGGGCTCGCAGTTGCATTCCTCGCTTTGCCGACATTGCAAACGTCACCAACATCGCAAGATCCACAACTATATATGTGATTGTTGGTTAATGCAATATAGTCGTGCCACCGAGTTTGCAACATACAGAGATTGTCCATGTGTTTCTGGTTAATGGATATGGAAAAACAACCTTGTGCCCCTTCATATGGAGTATAGTTTATAGGAGGATTTAATCTCAGTGATATTCCATGTTAAAAGTCGGACAAATTAAAAACACATTGATTTATAGTAAGTAGGTGGGTAAAATAAGTTAGTTCATCTTGGTGGAAAAAACTAGCCAACATTTTTTTGCAGCGTTATATACAAGTTGAAAATACATTAAATACAGACCGTATGTGACAGGTAGCAGTATAATAACACATGATGAATTCGTAGGAGTAGAGGTTAGTGCCCCGAGAACCTTCATTCTATAGGAGATGGTTGTGCAAGTGAATTGTGTGATGAGTAACCAATAGTAGGTTGGAGGTGAAGGCTGTGTGTTTCATGGTGAAGAATGAACTAGCAGGTCATTTGATATATGTACATTGTGCAGTTTGTAGATATGATGGCTATAGGTGATAGAGTTCTTTTAAAAGAGTAGATTTGTTTAAGACCATCTAAAGCTCTGAGAGCTAGGGGACAGTCCGACAGAGTGAGGTAAGAACAGGCCATAAGTGACCTGGATGTGGGTAGAAGAAAGGAGACTTCATATTGTTCTCAACGATTTGCTCGGAACTCAGCGCTTTCTAGGAACTCACTGCGTCTGTGCAACCTCACATCCTGTGTCTCAGGAAGTGGGATACTGTGACGTAGTGTAGTTAGTGCCTGCAGTAGCCCAAGAGCAGCCTGTGCCTATAAGAATCAAAGTGCCACCTGTGCCTATAAGAATCAAAGTGCTGCATGTGCCGATAAGAACCAAAGTTCCAAGCAATAACCTCTCTTCTCCTCCTCCACAGTCCAGTTGGGCCCTCAAGTCCTCTCAGTACAGTTAAAGTGAAGCTAAAATCTATGTTATTTGATCTAATTATTGTTTTTATTTATGTCTGTTTAGTTTTAAGGTTTTGTATCAAGAAGCAAAACCATCAGTTCAAAGTAAAATGTGAAATGTCTGCGGCTCAGAACAAATTATTTCAATTTACATTGATCCCTATGAGAAATGCTACCTTGAAACTCAACCTTTTATGAACTGTCCGGAACAGATTAAGGTTGAGAACCATATTACCACTGTATTTAAAATATTATATTTACAAGATATTTTTGTATAAAAATTGAGTGGTCTATAGTGTAGACAAATTACAATAAAGTAAGCTTGAAGCCATGATGATTTCCTCCTCCATTTCTCATATGTAAAAGCAAACCGAGGGTCATGAAGCCTTGGGATTCAAGGAAAAAATATGTTTTATCACCATTCTTCATGTTTGATCTGCCTTGAAACTTAAGAGGATGAGTAAACACAATTCCTTTCATTGATTTATTTATTTATTTAATATTAAACATTTCTCTTTGTTAGTACTTCATACTATTGTGATATTCATATTGAACAAACTACTGTCATTTGATTAATACATTAGTATGTGTGAAATATAGATGTTAGACTGTGCAATTAACTGTTAAAGCCTGTAATTAATATTGAGAAATATCAAACACTTTCGTGGTTGGCCAATTCTGTTGCAAGAGTAGCCTGTAAATATCAGTTGTCCTTGGAACAATCAGGTTAGCCATCACAAAGACATCTCCTGGCAAGAATACCATGTATTTGCGTAATAGAAAAATGCCGGTTAAAATATCATTGTGCACCGTAGATTCTGGGAAATCATGTCCCTCTAGCACACGGACACACCTTTCTCAGATGAACTTAAAGCACCTGCTCTGTTTGGGTATTACCAAGAATAGAAAGATTTGTTGGTATGCTTAAAAGGGACTTTCAAGGTATTTTATGAAGAAAAACCTTATTAAATGACAATTTACCTCACTTGAAGTGCTCTTCATGGTGTGAAAGATTATATGTTAAAATTATCTGTTTTGAATTTATACTGAAAACAGCTAAAAAAATCTAAAGTTTTAAGTCCATTTACTTACAAAGTGTATCCTGCCTACTGGCTGCTTGATGAGAAATAGCAGAGTGAGATATAGGGAAGACAGTGATTGATAGCAGTTTTTTTTCCTGGACTCAGGACTTCACTGACCAGTTAACCCATAACTGACCTGGTTAGGTGATTTCAGCATTCAGTGCCTGCACAGATAGATTTGTTAAGGGTTGATATATTTTTTTTTTCTTCTTCCTTCTGCTCACTACACAGAGATATAGCTGCAGCCCTGGGGCGGGGCAGTAATAATCCCCTTATCTGCTCTACATAGCTCAAATTCCAGAGAGGCAAGAGAGCAGAAACCTGATTTTCTTTGGGTAAGGAAAAAAAAAATGACAAGGTCTGTTACCTTCTTCCTGGAAATATAAGCAGTCTTACCATTGACTTGAATGGGACACACACCCCTGATTGGCTGCAGTAATGCAAAAGCAAGTGGGAAGTCTGTTACACATGTAAACACAGATTTATTTTGTTTCTACGTAAAAATGCAGATATTTCAAACATTCAAAATGTATTTGAATATGCTGTTAGGAGATTTTTTATAATCATTTGGTGAGATTTAAGCCCACCTGCATCGATAAGGGCACCTTGGCATACATGAAAATACATTCAAGAAGTAGGTAAACTAGGAATAACTGCTTTACATACTTCTCTAGCATTTAAAACTACAGGCTCTATATATTAACAAAGAATGTGTTGCACCAAAAAAGAATGCTGCAAAGGTTAACAATTTACTAGATATGCAGGTTTACAGCACTGTCAGGATCTCCCAAGCTGCAGCAAATCAGTATAGCAGTTGATTTCTCCATAGAGTTCCATAACTCTGGGCTTTCCCTCTCGTACCTAGTGTTGTTGCAGAGACCTTAAAGGGAATCTGTCACCCCAAAATAAAGTAGTTGATTGTTTATACTTTTAAAGAGCATGAAAAATTGGCTATATGTTGTGTTTATTTTTTTCTGAAGTGAATCAATCTTGGGAAAATCCAAGTTGTTGTTGCTGTATTTATATGCACATGAGTAGTCTATGCATATTAATTAGCTGTTCTGATGTGCTAATTAGGATTACAGTCTGCTTGTCTGTAGTGGCTCAAATAAAGACCTGCAATGTTATTTGACACTTCGACCCCTCTCCCACCCTTATCAAGTATTCTGCGATGCACATTAGCTACTGAGCCCATATTATATTGCATACAGGAGCCGCAAAATCAATTCTAAAGATTTGATAGAACATTTGCTGTCGAAAAACTGCTAGACAGACGGGGGTTGCAATGAGCGCCATAGGCCTCCTTCCCCCTTATCCTACTCCCCCTGCGCTGCTGGGGAGAGAAGCAGCAGGAGAAGGTCATTGCATGATAGTAAGAGGGGGAGGGAGGAGGATGGGAAGAAGGGAGGAGGATAAGAGTGGGGAAAAGAGACACAGGGGGGTTCAAGAGTGGGGAAAAGAGACAGGGGGGTTCAAGAGTGGGGAAAAGAGACACAGGGGTGTTGGAGAGTGGGGGAAAGAGACACAGGGGGGTTTGAGAGTGGGGGGAAAGAGACACAGGGGGGTTTGAGAGTGGGGGGAAAGAGACACAGGGGTGTTGGAGAGTGGGGGAAAGAGACACAGGGGTGTTGGAGAGTGGGGGGAAAGAGACACAGGGGGGTTTGAGAGTGGGGGGGAAAGAGACACAGGGGGGTTTGAGAGTGGGGGGGGGAAGAGACACACAGGGGGGTTTGAGAGTGGGGGGGGGGAAGAGACACACGGGGGTTTGAGAGTGGGGGGAAAGAGACACAGGGGGGTTGGAGAGTGGGGGGAAAGAGACACAGGGGAGTTGGAGAGTGGGGGGAAAGACACAGGGGGGTTGGAGAGTGGGGGGAAAGAGACACAGGGGGGTTGGAGAGTGGGGGGAAAGAGACACAGGGGGGTTGGAGAGTGGGGGGAAAGAGACACAGGGGGGTTGGAGAGTGGGGGGAAAGAGACACAGGGGGGTTGGAGAGTGGGGGGAAAGAGACACAGGGGGGTTGGAGAGTGGGGGGGAAAGAGACTCAGGGGGGTTGGAGAGTGGGGGGAAAGAGACACAGGGGGGTTGGAGAGTGGGGGGAAAGAGACACAGGGGGGTTGGAGAGTGGGGGGAAAGAGAACATTTGCTGTCGAAAAACTGCTAGTGCAATGTATACCGTATATACTCGAGTATAAGCCAACCCGAGTATAAGCCAAGGCATCTATTTTACCCCAAAATACTGTGGGAAATTAGTGACTCGAGTATAAGCCGAGGGTGGGAAATGTGCTGCCCCTTGTGGCCCTCTTGTGCCCCCCTCTTGTGTGCCATTTTCTTGTGTCCCCCCTCTCTCTCCCCTCTGTCTCTTCTCCCCTCTGTCTCTTCTCCCCTCTGTCTCTTCTCCCCTCTGTCTCTTCTCCCCTCTGTCTCTTCTCCCCTCTGTCTCTTCTCCCCTCTGTCTCTTCTCCCCTCTGTCTCTTCTCCCCTCTGTCTCTTCTCCCCTCTGTCTCTTCTCCCCTCTCTCTCTTCTCCCCTCTCTCTCTTCTCCCCTCTCTCTCTTCTCCCCTCTCTCTCTTCTCCCCTCTCTCTCCCCTGTGTCTCTTCTCCCCTGTGTCTCTTCTCCCCTCTCTCTCCCCTGTGTTTCTTCTCCCCTCTCCCTCCCCTGTGTCTCTTCACCCCTCTCCCTCCCCTGTGTCTCTTCCCCCCTCTCCCTCCCCTGTGTCTCTTCCCCCCTCTCCCTCCCCTGTGTCTCTTTCCCCCTCTCCCTCCCCTGTGTCTCCTCCCCCCTCTCCCTTCCCTGTGTCTCCTCCCCCCTCTCCCTCCCCGCATGTGACGTCACGTCACGTCATTAGCATATGCCGGGTCCCGACGCTGGAAGGAGCGTGGAGGAGCAGCTGCAGATGGAGGTAATGAGGGGAAAGGGAGTGGTATTTAGAGGGGTAAAGTGAGGAGGGGGGGGGTTAGGATGTGGAGGGGGGGAAGGAAAGAGACACACATGGGGGTTAGAGATACTCGAGTCACTCTCCCCCCCCCCCCCCCCCCCCGTGTCTCTCTAACCCTCCCCGTGTCTAAGCCGAGGGGGCCCTTTTTAGCCTTAAAAAAAGGGCTAAAAAAACTCGGCTTATACTCGAGTATATACAGTAAATACATGTGTGCATATTAGATGACATTGTGAGTGCCATGCCACTGTAAGCCATGGACTCTTAAATGCATGTCTGTTTTCCTTTTTTCCTTTTTTTTTTAACCTAGCACATACTGCTTTGTCAGAAACACACATTACATTGAGTAATTCTATACACATACAGATTTATTTTATTCAGAAGACAATGATTTCCACACCCCTAGAGGTGCCTACATAAGCACCCCATATTAACTAACCGAAAAACAGCATTCACGTACGTCAATACTAACCTTCAAGCCAACAGCAGCACAGTTCAGAGATCCACATAACAATGTCTGCACTCCTGCTGCAGAACTGACTTCCCAGATTTAAAACATTGTTATAGTTGCCTCTGATTGGCCACAATGACATGGGAATTTTATGCTAGTTTAGCTCGGATTTTGAATGCCATTCCTTCTCAAAAACTGGAGAAATTTCTAAACTGTTGGGTAAGTTTATTTAACGTTTATTTGGGATTTTTTTTAATGCAAAAAAATGTTTTCATACACTGCTGATTCTCCTCGATCAGATGCATACATAATCCATGAAACGTAATCATCCCTTTATTCACATTTTCCAAATTAAGGTCTAAGTTAAACAGTCTAATGAAAATCAGTGATGTCTTGGAACTGTTTGTTTGTCAGAAGGTTGGAATTCTCTTATATAGATCTAAATATTAATTAAAGTAAAGTAACTTCATAAGTTCCCTGGTTGTCCAGTGGTTAGGATTCAGTGCTTTCATTGCTGTGACCTGGGTTTGATTCAAAGTCAGGGAACCAAGAGGTCACACCACCCTGAGGCCATGCAGTGTTGGGTCCTGTCAGTACTTGGATGGGAGACCACCTAGGAATACCAGTAGCTGTATTCTGTGGCCTGCTGAAGACGGAACTGGCAACCCGCTCCAGTATCTCTGCCATGAATACCAAAAAGTGGATTAGCATGACCATGGGCATAAAGATCACGGAGAGAGTCTAAGAATCTTTATTATAGAAATACTGTGATTTTACAGCTAAGATGACATATTTTTTCCCCATCATATTATTCCTGTGTCAGTCACATTTTCCGGTATAATTTGGATGCGGTAGGAAGATATTTGCCTGAAAATGTGTGAAGATATAATTAGCTGTTCAATGGTTGTTGCGCACACCCACACGCCACACACCTTCTAAATATAGAAAAATGTGTTAATAACTTGCTAACTCTTTATAGCAACTCCACCTTTTCCTAAAGAAAAAACTGTTTCTAACTCCCGATAATTATTTTTGTTTATTTAAGGAAATGTGATTTAGTCATATAATTTTCTTACTTAACTTTAAAATATTATACAGTAGAGATTTGTTCTGTGGTTTTAGAAGTGTAAAAAATAATACAGCCTCTGATTTATTATTATTATTATTATTGCAGTTTTTTTTATAAAGCGCCAATATATTCCGTAGCGCTGTACAGAGGTTAAGTATACAGAAAAAAACTAAAATACAATATTGCTAAATATTAGGGGGCCCTGTTTTTGAGTTTAACATCTTATATATATATATATAATATATAATATATATATATATATATATATATATATTTGGTATATATTTATATATGGTGCTTTTTTCACCATACAAGATTGAAAACTCGCAAACTTGCAACTTCAACTTTCTGAAGTGGGAGGAGACTTTGAAAACAGAGGAAGTGTCTGCACAGTGCGGATGTGGCAGTTAAACTTTGTTCTCACCATGACTAAACAGCAGTTCGTTCGTTTAGAAGGATGCACCCACATAAAGTCTCACATCCAAGAACGGACCAGACCCAACCCTGCTCGATTTCAGGGTGGTGTGACCTCTTGGTTCCCTGACTGGAATCGACCCAGGTCACAGCGGTAAAAGCACCAAATCCTAACCACTGGACCACCAGGGAACCCACTAGACACAGCTAAATTTGTAATCCACTACGCCATCAAATAGTGGCTGCTGCACCTTGTTCCGTGCTGGCCTCCCCATCACTCATCTGTCTCCGCTTTTTTTTATCCGTTATACTTGATAATGGGCAAATTGATTTTAGAAAGTAAAATAAAAAGATACAACATTTACTTTAAGGGATATGGGATGGGAATTTACTAGTTATGTACTGTAATATACCTGTGAATCTATTTCATTTTATGGACTTTTATTTATTAAGAAGTGATTAGAAGGCTCTGTTGTTACTGACTAATATCAAACAAATAGTACCTATCCGCTCATGAAGACAGACTCAGATTTACTGATTTACAGTGTCTCAGTAATTATTATTATTATATAATATCACATATATAGATGTCCGTGTTCATAACGTTTGCGATGTTGGTAACGCAGGCGATACCAACACCCGACACAGACGGGGGTTGCAATGAGCGCCATAGGCCTCCTTCCCCCTTATCCTACTCCCCCTGCGCTGCTGGGGAGAGAAGCAGCAGGAGGAGGTCATTGCATGATAGTAAGAGGGGGAGGGAGGAGGATAAGAGGGTGAAGAGAGACACAGGGGGGTTCAAGAGTGGGGAAAAGAGACACAGGGCGGTTCAAGAGTGGGGAAAAGAGACACAGGGCGGTTCAAGAGTGGGGAAAAGAGACACAGGGGGGTTCAAGAGTGGGGAAAAGAGACACAGGGGGGTTCAAGAGTGGGGAAAAGAGACACAGGGGGGTTCAAGAGTGGGGAAAAGAGACACAGGGGGGTTCAAGAGTGGGGAAAAGAGACACAGGGGGGTTGGAGAGTGGGGGAAAGAGACACAGGGGTTTGGAGAGTGGGGGGAAAGAGACACAGGGGGGTTGGAGAGTGGGGGGAAAGAGACACAGGGGGGTTGGAGAGTGGGGGGAAAGAGACACAGGGGGGTTGGAGAGTGGCAGGAAAGAGACACAGGGGGGTTGGAGAGTGGGGGGGAAAGAGACACAGGGGGGTTGGAGAGTGGGGGGGAAAGAGACAGGGGGGTTGGAGAGTGGGGGGGAAAGAGACACAGGGGGGTTGGAGAGTGGGAGGAAAGAGACACAGGGGGGTTGGAGAGTGGGAGGAAAGAGACACGGGGGGTTGGAGAGTGGGGGGAAAGAGACACGGGGGGTTGGAGAGTGGGGGAAAAGAGACACGGGGGAATAGTGGAGGAAAGAGACACAGGGGGGTTGGAGAGTGGGGGGAAAGAGACACAGGGGGGTTGGAGAGTGGGGGGAAAGAGACACGGGGGGTTGGAGAGTGGGGGGAAAGAGACACGGGGGAGAGTGGGGGAAAAGAGACACGGGGGGATAGTGGAGGAAAGAGACACGGGGGAGAGTGGAGGAAAGAGACACGGGGGGGAGAGTGGAGGAAAGAGACACGGGGGGGAGAGTGGAGGAAAGAGACACGGGGGGGGGAGAGTGGAGGAAAGAGACACAGGGGGGGGGAGAGTGGAGGAGCGAGACACAGGGGGGGGGGGAGTGGAGGAGCGAGACACAGGGGGGGGGGGAGTGGAGGAGCGAGACACGGGGGGGAGAGTGGAGGAGCGAGACACGGGGGGTAGAGAGTGGAGGAGCGAGACACGGGGGGTAGAGAGTGGAGGAGCGAGACACGGGGGGTAGAGAGTGGAGGAGCGAGACACGGGGGGTAGAGAGTGGAGGAGCGAGACACGGGGGGTAGAGAGTGGAGGAGCGAGACACGGGGGGTAGAGAGTGGAGGAGCGAGACACGGGGGGTAGAGAGTGGAGGAGCGAGACACGGGGGGTAGAGAGTGGAGGAGCGAGACACGGGGGGTAGAGAGTGGAGGAACGAGACACGGGGGGTAGAGAGTGGAGGAACGAGACACGGGGGGTAGAGAGTGGAGGAACGAGACACGGGGGGTAGAGAGTGGAGGAACGAGACACGGGGTAGAGAGTGGAGGAACGAGACACGGGGTAGAGAGTGGAGGAACGAGACACGGGGTAGAGAGTGGAGGAACGAGACACGGGGTAGAGAGTGGAGGAACGAGACACGGGGTAGAGAGTGGAGGAACGAGACACGGGGTAGAGAGTGGAGGAACGAGACACGGGGTAGAGAGTGGAGGAACGAGACACGGGGTAGAGAGTGGAGGAACGAGACACGGGGTAGAGAGTGGAGGAACGAGACACGGGGTAGAGAGTGGAGGAACGAGATACGGGGGGGGAGAATGGAGGAACGAAACACGGGGGGGGGGAGAATGGAGGAACGAGATACAGGGGAGGGGCAAAGACACAGGGGGGAGTGGGGGGAAAGACCCAGGGGAGAGGGGGGAAAGGGACACGGTGGGCGAAGAGTTATGGGAGGGAGAGGGCTGAAAAGAGATCCATTTGGGAGAAGGTGGCAAACAGCATTGCCAGCCTTAAAATGTTATTCCCGTCATTTTTGACGGGCAAGTAGCTAGTTTATAATATTTGTAATGCACCAACATATTCCACAGCGCCATACATAGGATGAAACGGGAAAATAAAAACAATATAATACAGATTCAATTAAGAGAGCCCTGTTTTTGAGATTATAATCTTGCAAATATAGTACTTTTTCAAGCATCCGATACAATTACAAACTTTACAATCTAAGTAAACATTTACTTACTGCTGTGACATGATCACTGATTGGCTAGGATGAGACAATGCACAACCAGTTGATTAGGGGAAAAAAACATACTCCACATACCGCTTTTTACTCGGAACCCAGTCATGATAACAAAAAACAGAGTCCTCTGGTATTTTTCTGACTGGGCAGAAAATGTAAACAACATAGCTTTTATACTTGTTTACATAAGACAATGAGATAATCCATCCTCCCCATCTAGCAACATGGTACTACCCACTAAGAGCCAATGAAAGATTATTGATCTTATTATGGCTAATCAATAATCTGCATGTGCAAATCATGCAGTGAAGACATGCTACTAAATGCACATAACACACCCTTGAGCTATGCCTTGAGTGAAAAACATATATTGTTATGACTAAGAGCTTGTGTACTGTCTCTAACTGAAACAGTCATGCAGATTTAATAATTTCATAATCCATATCCTGAAAAATGGAAAATACTGGCTCACAGCTTACTTTCAAGCCAAATATCATACTTCCTGAAAGAAGTGCTAATTTTATATGTATATGCGAAAATGTAAGGATATATATATCTTTTCCCCAACACAGTACTTCAGAGTCTGTATCTTCATGAGCTGTAGAGGGTAGACTCACGCACGTACTATTTGTCTGTTTGATTTTAGTCTATAAAAATAGAGCTTAGAATTACTTATTAATAAAAAATAAAGTCCATAAAAGTAAATAGATACACAGATTTATTCTATACCAGGTAAACCTCCCATGTCCCTTTTAACTAATATATGCACATATTCTTTCATTTTTAGTCATTGCTTTTTTTGAGACTATTGGCTCAAAGGATTGTCATGTTTGAGTTTTAGCTGCTAAATGCTTTTGTCCATTTATTTTCACTTCTTGTACTCCTTATGCATGTTTGGTTCTTAAGATCAGTACTTTTATTTATGCATATACATCATTTCATTTAAGTTCTCTTGATCGGGTTGAACATTTTTCTTTTGTGAACATTTTAATGTGGATTATTATTGGTTCTGCCATGAGATTTGCAGTTAGCAAAGTAATTTTATGTTTATGGAATTGCACAGTTACAGTATTGTGCGTTTAGGAGATATTATATTGAACTAATAATATCTAACCTGGATCTGCATCTTCATTTAATGGATTGTTAGCCGATTTAAAGGGCCATTTACCTCACTGTAAGTGCACTTAAATTATTGTACGTTAAATTATATATATATATATTTTTTTTCTTTAAATTACACTAATGACAGATAAAAAAAAAAAAATCTGAAGTGTTCTGTTACCAAACAAGTTTATCCTGCCCACTAGTTGTTGCATGAGTAATAAAAGATTGCTGAGGGCCAGGCGTGGTGTGAAGCTTAATGGGACAAGACTATGATTGATAGGACAGCTTTTCCTGAACACTGCACTGACCGTTAATCCATAGCTTTCCTGTTTTGGTGAGTCCAGTGTTTCATGAGAGCAAAAACCTGAATTGTTTGCTGGTATGGGAAAATGGAATCTGTTCCCCTCAAACCGTAAAATATTTTTTCAAGTATATAAATGGGAAGAAGGCCAGGAAGGACGCTATAGGAACATTACAATGTGACACAGGCCGTCTGATAATTGGTGACCAGGAAAAGGCAGATGAGCTAAATAGGTTATTTTCTTCGGTATTCACAAGGGAGGTACCAGTGGTTGGGTCACTGCACCATAATGGGGCTACACTACCTTCACTAAATAATTGGTTAACGCAGGAAGAATTCCAAAAGAGATTGGAGAAAATAAATGTTAATAAAGCCCCGGGTCCTGATGTAATACATCCAGGGGTACTGAGGGGACTGGGTTCTGTAATAGCCAAACCATTATATTTAATTTTTCAAGATCCACTCAAGACAGGGTCGCTACCAGATGACTGGAGAAAAGCAGTGGTAATACCTATATTTAAGAAGGAGTAAAAGCAAATCCAGGGAATTGTAGACCAGTGAGCTTTACTTCGGTAGTGTGAAAGCTTTTAAAAGGGATATTAAGGGATAATCTGCAAGAATATGTCTATTTGAACAGGATTATAAATAGGAGTCAACATGGATTTATGAAGGATAGGTCATGTCAAACAAATCTAATTAGTTTCTATGAGGAGGTTAGCAGGAACCTGGATCAAGGCAACTCAGTGGATGTAGTTTTTTTTAAATATTTGCTTATGGAATGAGAGCTGGCTAAAAGACAGGAAACAAAGGGTTGTTGTAAATGGAACATACTCATATTGGACTAATGTGGTAAGTGGGGTTCCTCAGGGTTCAGTATTAGGTCCTCTCCTTTTTAACATATTTATTAATGACTTAGAGGTAGGATTGGAGTGTGGTGTCTCTATTTTCGCTGATGACACAAAGTTGTGCAAGGGTAATTAAATCAGATAATGATGTACTTTCCCTTTAAAGGGATTTACATAAATTAGAGGAATGGGCATCTAAATGGCAGATGAGATTTAATACGAATACATGTAAAGTTATGCATCTGGGAAGGAAAAATTGCCATACAATTTCTAATCTTAATGGAGCAAATCTAGGTGTATCAGATATTAAAAGGGATTTGGGAGTGCTTGTGGACAATCACCTAGGTAACAATTCTCAATGCCAAGCTGCAGCTGCAAAGGCAAATAAAATTTTAGCATGTATTAATAAGGGTGTAAAAGCAAGGGAAGCAAATATAATTCTGCCACTATACAAATCTCTATTACACCCTCATTTGGAATATGGAGTATAATTTTGGGCACCACTTCATAAAAAGGACATTTTAGAGCTGGAAAAGGTACAGAGAAGGGCAACAAAACTAATAAGGGGAATGGAGGGGCTAAGTTATGAAGAAATACTAATCAAATTAAGCTTATTTTCTCTGATTATCTTATATAAATACATCCAGGGTGATTATAAAGATTTGTCAAGTGAGCTTTTTGTGCAAAGAGGTTTTCAACTGACAAGAGGTTAGAAGTAAAAAGATTCCACCTTAAAGAAAAGAGTTCTTCTCAGTAAGGGTGGTTAATCTGTGGAATTCTCTACCAAAGGAGGTGGTGACAGCAGATTCGATAGGTAACTTTAAAAGGGGACTGGATTTATTTCTAATTTAAAAAGAGCACTCAGGGTTATCCTGGATAATTAGAGAGAGAGCATTGATCCCGGGAGGAATCTGATCGCCAGTATCTGGTGTCAGGAAGGAAGTTTTTTTTTATTTTTCCCCTTTGAGACGATTGGCTAAGTTTCACTTGGGTTTTTTTCTGTTTGCCTTCCTCTGGATCAATTAATTATTAATAAAAAAAAAAAAATAATTAACAACTAAATTAACACTTAATTAAGTAACAACTATTCTGCATATTGCAGATCAGAGGAGATCTTAAAAGGTTGAACTTGATCGTTTTTCAATCTCAATTACTATGTAACTTTGTAACTTGAAATATAAGCAGTCTGACAAACACCTTACAACTGACTTGAATGGGTGGGGGGATTGCAACCTGCACCCTAATTGTTGCAGTAATGCAGCCACATGTGCGCAGTCAGTTACACATGTAAACACAGATTTTATTTGATTTGAATCCTTGCTGAAAAATGCAGGTATTAATAGCCCTATAAGATTTGTCTTTCCATTAGTAATATGAAATATCCAGACTGCAAGAAAACTTTACAGAACATGCTGCATTAATACATCTCAATTAGGACTATGTATGCATGCAAAATTATAATTTAAAGAGCAAACATACTATTAATAACAACACTCTATCTTATGATAATTAATACAACAGAACATTCTGAACTTCCTCTAGCTATTTCCTTGATTTGATTGAAGTGTCTACAGTAAATTAATAGGCAGACACGTAGAAGCAAATGTACCTAATTTATCAAATTCTGCATTTAATAAAATTGCTTTAAAGCTCCTTAGTTTTGCTTGATTATATACATTTGTATGTGCACATCTGTATCTTTCTTTAATCGGTAACTCCATGGTGAGACTCTATGGCAGCGAAAGGGGAGGCATCCTGTTCTGAAATCGTATCTGAACCCACTAATCATTCAACAAATCAATACACATATTTTTTATGACTCTATGTAAATCGTTTACAATGTTTAAAAATATACAATTGGAAATATGCATCTACCATGGGTTGCAGTAGGGACTAAAATTCTGCCTTCCACGTCTAACTAGACAATAAATCAAAGGTTCTGTAAAAAAACACTATACACCGGTTCTATTATTATTATCATTATCATCAGCGTCATCCTTTAATTATAAAACGCCAACATATTTAATTAGCCTTTTTCTTTTCTCCAGGCATACTACATTATCTCTGCTCTCAGGGGAGGGAGAGGGGGGAAAGAGACACAGGGGAGGGAGAGGGGGGAAAGAGACACAAGGGAGTGAGAGGGGGAAAGAGACACAGGGGAGTGAGAGGGGGAAAGAGACACAGGGGAGGAAAAGGAGGGGGGAAGGAGATACAAGGGAGGGAGAGGAGGCGGGAAAGGAGACACAAGGGAGAAAGTAGACAGGGGTAGAGGCTTGCGATGAGCGCCGAACTTGCTTACATTGGTTGGCAAACAGCATTGCCAGCATTCAAATTCTATTTCCGTCATTTTTGACAGGCAAGTTGCTAGTGTGTATGTATGCATTTATGTATTTATGTGTGTGTGTTTATATATATATATATATATATATATATATATATATATATTTATTTATTAGTGCCTTGCAAAAGTTTTGTTGCCTCACAACCTGGAATTAACATGGAATTTTTGAGGATTTGCGTTATTTAATTTACAGAACATGCCCACAACTTTGAAGATGTTTTTATTTATTTTTTTATTGTGAAGCAAACAACAAGTAGGACAAAATAACATAAAAAGTCAATGTGCATAACTATTCACCCCCTAAAGTCAATACTTTGTAGAGCCACGTTTTGCGGCAATCGCAGCTCCAAGTCGCTTTGGATAAGTCTCTATGAGCTTGCCACGTCTTACCACTGGGATTTTTGCCCATTCCTTCTTGCAAAATTACTCCAGCTCCTTCAAGTTGGATGGTTTGAGCTTGTGAACAGCAATCTTTAAGTCTGACCACAGATTTTCTATTGGATTGTGGTCTGGGCTTTGACTAGGCCATTCCAACACATTTACATGTTTCCCCTTAAACCCCCCAAGTGTTGCTTTAGCAGTGTGTTTGGGGTCATTGTCCTGCTGGAAGGTGAACCTCCGTCCTAGCCTCAAATCACGCACAGAGTGATACAGGTTTTGCTCAAGAATATCCCTGTATTTAGCACCATCCATCTTTCCCTCAACTCTGACCAGTTTCCCAGTCCCGGCTGCTGAAAAACATCCCCACAGCCTGATGCTGCCACCACCATGTTTCACTGTGTGGTGTTCTTTGGGTGATGTGATGTGTTGGGTTTGCCCCAGACATAGCGTTTTCTTTGATGGCTGAAAAGTTCAATTTTTGTCTCATCAGACCAGAGCAGCTTCCTCCATACATTTTGGGAGTCTCCCACATGCCTTTTCGTAAATTCAAATCTTGCCATTTAGTTTTTTGCTGAAAGTAATGGCTTTCTTCTGGCCACTCTGCCATAAAGCCCAACTCTATGGAGCATACGGCTTATTGTTGCCCTATGTAGAGATACTCCAGTCTCTGCTGTGGAACTCTGCAGCTCCTCCAGGGTTACCTTAGGTCTGTGTGCTGCCTCTCTGCCTAATGCCCTCCTTGCCCGGTCCGTGAGTTTTGGTGGGCAGCCGTCTCTTGGCAGGTTTGCTGTTGTGCCATGTTCTTTCCATTTGGTTATGATAGATTTGATGGTGCTCCTGGGGATCATCAAAGAGTTGTATATTTTTTATAACCTAACCCTGACTTGTACTTCTCAACAACATTGTCCCTTACTTGTTTGGAGAGTTCCTTGGTCTTCATGGCAGTGTTTGGTTAGTGCAGCCTCTGAGTGGCCTTTCAAAAAAGTGGCCTTTCTGGGCTTCATAACAAAGGGGGTGAATACATACGCACATGCCAATTTTCTATTTCTAAAAGATAGTTTTATGTATATATTTTTCTCATTTCACTTCACCAACTTAGACTATTGTGTTCTGATCCATCACATAAAATTCAGATTAACAAAACATTGAATTTAAGGCTGTAATGTAACAAAATGGGTAAAAAGTCAAGGGGGGGGTGAATACTTTTGCAAGGCACTGATATATAAAATCATACATTCTCAATTATCTTCTGTTATAATGAGGTACTTCATTTTATTACATTCATGTTTACAAAATTATGTTATTTTCTATTACAATCCTCTTGTATGACCTTATCTGCAAGTTTGATAATGACTTTCAGACACAAAGGGAAGGTGATGGTAAAAACACTTACATTCTAACTTGGAAGGTGAATGCACTTTAAATGAAATATCAAGTATCCAGCCAAATAACAAAGTGACGCTTTAATTATTTTATTATTTCAATATAAGAATAAAAAGCAATTAAAATATAGATAGAAATCTGTGTTGGGGAGGATTAATTGTAGCACTATCAGTCTAGCTTTTTACTATCTTTATTGGTCACATTCATTGTGTAATACAATGTTTATTTGTTGGAATTCTTGATCTCATTTAGAAAACAATGAAATTATAATAGCAATCACTGTCTTAGTCACGTTATATAGTTTTGTTTTTCATTTTAATCTAAATAGCTGTATTGGATGTATGAAGTTTCCAGCAATGCTATTAGTAGTATGTTGTGATATTATTATTATTATTATTATTATTATTATTATTATTATTATTATCATCCTTTATTTGTAACACACTTACATATACATACAGGGGTTAAGTACAAAGAACAATATTAACACATTGCATTGTGTATGAGCTTAAAATCAAATGTACAAATGTGTATATATATTATATTCTGTATGTGTTGACTCCTTATTTATTTTTCTTTTGCCTTAAGAGTAAGCATACAAACAGACTGTAATCCTAATTAACCCATCAAAGTAGCTAATTAATATGCCTGATCTGCTCATTTGCATATACAAGCAACAACAACAACATGGAATTTTGATTGACTTTAGAATAAAATGGATAACACAACAAACAGACTGTTTTTCATGCTCTTTAAGAATAACCTAAAAAAAAGCAACAACTTGATTTGGGGTGACAGATCTTTTACCACTGTATTTACAACAATTTTAAGCAGTCCTTCTGACAAACCCCAAATACTTTGAATAGAGCCTTTGCTAGCTGAGTTACGAAGCTTTGTGGTGAAATAATTATAATAAACAAATTGGTGGAAGGCTCTCAAAACCTCCAAACCAGCATTTTTCAGAGGGAAGTGCTGCAAAGCTGGATTTCTTCTACTGTAAGTACAGTCCTTTGTTAGCAGTAAGGATGGCTCGAAGAAAGTCTTTCTTTGCACCATTGTGTTTTAAGCACATAGCAGGAGAGCGTGTCTTGGATCCCAGAATATAAGGCATTAGAAAAAAAGGCATTCTATATTTTCAAAGGTTTTAATTCATGATTACAATACTCAATGTCATTTATTATAGGTTAGACATATCACAATCCACTGGAGAAGGAACTGTCAACACACTCCAGTATGTTTCATAAGACAACCTTAACAGTAGATGTGCCTGAAGTGCTGCGCTCCATAAGGAATTCAGGATCATCCTGGGTAATTAGAGAATGAGAGTATTGTTCGCTGATCAATATTTGGGGTCAAGAAGGAATTACATTTTTTATCATTATGTTTCAGTGGAACTTGATGGACTAAAATTCTTTTTTCAAGCTCTATTTCTAGATACAGGGGGTATCGAATCAGATCTGGAGTGCAGACACTCTGTCTCTGATGTATGGTACCCTCCAGTGGGTATCCCCATTCACACCTAAGTGTCCACTGCCCCCTGGTGCCAGCTAGCCTTTTCCCTCCTGCCCTGGACCCCTACAACCAAACACCTCGTAACTGGTGACCTCTCTACCCAGGGACCTTTTTAATGCACTTTATTGAACTCTCTGGGAAAATGCAGCATTCCAATACCAAACATACCTGGGTTTCCTGCATACATCAATAAATGAACATACCACTACAATAATTCCTACCTGTTAAGGCCACTCTACCCTGTATAACACACACACACCTACCTCTGATTACCCCCATCCCACCGGGCACACAATAAGAATGTAGTCGTCACAGTTTAAGTTTTGAGGCAGGGAGGACAGTGTCAGTGGAGAGAAAGAAGAAAGAATAGCAAAAGTCCATGTTATCCATAGTCCAATAGTCCCGGTTGTCTCAGTGGGGGAGCAGGGGAAAGGGGATGGACTTATTAAATAATTGGTCTTTTAGAATTTAACACATACCACATTGCCCTGCACATGCCCAGAAGCAGGCAGTTTGCATCAATAATTGTGAGCCTTGCGCTTCAGGAATGTAAAAGGCCTTTTAACGCACGCACTTCACCAAAGTATCATAGATGGCACCAGGCCCAGCAGAATTTTTTTCCCTATTTCTATCCTAGCTTTATCACTTTTTCCCTGTTCTTAGACTCAACGTTTTTAAACATATATATTTCTCATTCTAAAGTGGTACTTCTAAAGTGGTCATTTTGCGTGTCATATGCAACGATTTAGTTCCACACATTCAAACATAACAATTTATCCTATTCATATGTTCATAATAGTCCCTCCAATTAGATGCCGTTAACAATTCCCCATTCACCACATTCCTAAAGTATCACTTCATCTGTATGTTTTATCAGCTGCATCCTTACTGTGCTCTACAATAAACATTGTTCTCCCCACCTCATTCCATTATACTTGGCTCGTGGAAATGGGGCATATCCATGAAACCTTGTTATGTTCTCTGAGCTGCTGTGATGCACAATATGGAGTTGGCTTTATTTACTTCTTAATCACGAAGAAAGGCCTCTGTTGCTGACCCTTTGGTATCTACATTAAAACAATATTACACACTTATTATTACTCTCATTTTCATTATACAGTTTATGATGCCAAATTACCCATTTTAATCTACTATTGTGAGTGTTTACTTGATTATCATCAACAATGTTTTTTTTTATTATTTTCATGGAAGTAATGCTGCTGCTGTTGTTCAGTTGGACAATCGTGTCGGACTCTCCGTGATCCTCTGGACTGAAGCACACCAGACCCATACACTAGTGATGTCTAATATTTATTACCCACTCATATCAGTCAAGTTGTGTCATGTACTGAAGTCAAAAAAACATGGAAATAATAAAATGTAATAAAAAATGTCACTGTTTTAATATATGTCAAGGAAGTACTGAATAATATTAATAATTAATTTATACCCATATAATAATTAATAATTAATTTATAACCATATTATAATACCCATACCAGTTCTCTTTATAGTGAGCCCCTTATTTTTTTTTATTTTTTTCTCTCAGCCAGTCACATTCCAGATAACGTTTTCCCATGACCCCTGTCATTTTCATTGACATAAACATACAATGTTCACTGTAAATGAGAATCTGCCTGGGGAAAGTGGATGAATCTATCCAGCTCTTCTCCATTGGACAGCTTAATCTGTATTGTTTATCATTTTAAATCCATTCCTTTGTGATGACCGGAGAATATGCGTTTCATTTTTCTATTTTCCCTATGCATTTAACTGCGCTTCAATTCTCCGTTTTGTAAACTAAGATCTAAAGCAACAATTCTAATTCCAAATGGAAGTTTTCAAAGCTATGTTGTTTTTTTTCTTTAAATACAGTGGTACCTCGGCACTTGTATACCTTAAAAGTCGTCGAAATTTGTATTCAACTCCTTTTTGACAAGGATAGAAATGCCTTAGCACTCGTTGTTTGCTTGGTTCTCACAGTTAAGCTCAATAAGAGTCAATTTACATTACTGCTTATGGGAACTTTGTTACTCATCATTTTTGCCAGTCGTCCTGCCTTCTAGAACCAATTAGGATTTAGTGCTTTAACCTTTGCCAATGGGGTTTAGTTCCAGTCAGGGAAGCAAGAGGTCACACCACCCTGGAGCCAAGCAAGGATGGACCTGGTCATTACTTGGATGGGAGACCACCTAGGAATGCCAGGAACTGTATGCTGTGGCCCACTGGAAAAGGAACTTGCAACCCCTCTCCAGTATCTCTACCATGAATACTAAGTGGATCAGTATAATGCGTTGTAGTCCATGAGGTCACAGAGAGTCTGACACGACTGAACAACGTAAACACGCACCAAGGTGCCACTGTACTTTGTTGATTGTGAGTCAACAAAAAAATGAATTAAAGCCTACTGTATAATTACTACAGTGGCCCATTAATACATCGCTTTTTCCTACTTTACAGTTGCCAGTTGGTTAAATGCAAAGCATGTAGTGATGTTTTAAAGATCTATCGATAATTATTTATATTACTAGCGAATTGCCCGTCAAAAAATGATGGCAATTAAATTGTAAGTGAGCTAAGGGTGTTTGGTGTGTATATAATGTGGCTGATGTAGCGTTGTACGTTTTCTATGTCGTGCAAGTTTTTCTGAATATTCGTTTTCTATGTCGTGTGAGTTTTTTTGAATATCCGTAGCTGTTTGGTCGTGTTTTGCGTGTTTATGGTAGTGTTTTGCGTGTTTAGGGACCTTTAGCCTCGTTTTCGTTTTGTTCGGCAGCCATTCTCTCGCTTAGGCGATTTTCGGGTCTCTAAACTCCGAAATTTGTGGTTAAATCAAGGTGTAACTTCACTTGCACAGGTCCTCGGTGCCACCCCGTGCTGTGAGTACCCTTTTATGTGTTTATTGTTTGTATTTGTTGTGTTTGTAATGTTTTTGGGGTTGCGCAGGTTGCGTCCTTGTTTTCTAATCTCGTAGTTGTTTTTCGGCAAATACGTAGGAGTTGGGTGGTGTTTTGCGTCTTTAGACTGCTGTAGCCTCCTGTTCGTTTTTTTCGGCGGCCATTTTTTCTCTTGGTTAGAGAATTTTTTTGTGTCTAAACTCTTTTAATTTGACTTAAATTGAGGTGTAACTTTAGTTTTCGAGGTCCTGGATGCTCCCTCTTCCTGTAAGTAAGTTTTTTAGGTATTTGTTGTGTGTATTTGTTGTATTTTTCATGTTTTGATGTTCGCGTGTTGCGGCCGATTTTTGCGAGGTCGTAACGTGTCTCATATTTTGTTTGCGTTACAACGTAAATTTTGCGAGGGTCGGCGCTCCTTGCCAGCAACTGCGACTCTCGCTTCGCGAGGGCCGCAGGCTCGCTGCTCGAGCCCGCAAGCGTGAGCAACGGCTCGTATGCTCACAACTATATATGTGATTATCCTTTATTTGTAACGCCAACATATTCCGTAGCGCTATACTAAGGCTAAGTACACGGCAAAAACAATATTAACACAAAATAACGGAAGGCCCTGTATTTGAGCTAAAATCAAACGTACATAGTGCTTGTTTCCAAAGCACAAGAATGAAAACAATCTAAAGAACTGCAATACTATCCTGAAATAATTAAAAGCACAGCTAATTTAGAATATACTTTATGGTCATCTTTCCTTAACAGTTAGAATTTCAGATGGTATGAAGTACAGTTTATTAATATTTATTATAGAGATAGCAATTATTTAAGACACAATGCAGTATTGAACCACACTGATTGTATATTTGTGTTTAATTGTACTTAATGGCGATGTCAAGAAATGTATAAAAGTGTGAGTACTTTCTCAGCGCTGCTCTGGCAGGGAAGCAGGAAACGTTTGTTTCCTCTGTAGGGTGATTGACGGGCGAGCCCTTACTTGTGTTATCATCACTATGCAGTGGGTGGTCACTTAGGTCACTCAGGACAGCGGCACAACGAGCCAGCTTTTATTCCTGACTACATGGGAAGGCCGGGCTTACTTTAAACCACTTGCTTTATATCCAGTTTCCAGAACCCATGTTTCTCATGAGCACTTCCTTCCCGCAAGTTCTTGGATTGTAGGAAAAAGTCTAAATACCAGGAAGGAGATAAATGATCTTATAAATGCAATATGTCCGCACAGTAGTTCTCAAGGTCTCCTTTTAAAGGGCAAATTCCTGTGCTTCCAAATATAAATATTAACAGAGAGTGGATGTAAAAAAAAAAAAAAAAAGCTGAATTAATCTTATTAAAAAATAGTGCTCAAGGCTGTCGCGGTTCAACCTATCCCCAGAATGGTAGATGTGTGTTAGCCTTATTTGTTTGTTCGACACAAAGCAAAATATTTGGTGCAAATCTGAAGGGTTATGTTTAGCCGTAAGTAGTCACTTGGATTCTGGTGTCAAAAGTTATAAAAAATGTAGCGAACTAAGGAAGAAAATGCATTTTGAGCACATACAGGTCTCAAGCAGGGCAGGAGAATATTTTTTGATCAGAATTACTACTGCAGCTAAGGATTCTGGGTGTTGACATGTAAATGAGGGGCAACATGTCACATGTCTTTGTTTTTATACACTTGAATTGAATCATTTAGGCTATGTATACTGCTATGTAATGTTACCCTTTTACCATTTTCCTATATAATACTAATATGCAGCATATTTACTAAAGCAGTTAAAGGTATATGTAAATTGTCCTGTTTTTGCCTTTTTCTAACCTAACATACATCATACTGCTTACATCAGAAACACACGTTACATTGATTAATTTTATACACATACATGTTTATTTTATTTATAAAACATGGTAGTCACCTCATACTGACCAATAGAAACACCACATAACCCTATATTATCATTCCAGCAAGTACTAGCACAGTGCAGAGATCCAGAGCAATTGCATCATTCAAGAAAGGAGAGAGAGGGAACAACAAACTACAGATCCCATGATATGTTGTTATAGGGACTTAATTCCCATACAGCTACAGTCATATCCCTGCCTCTGATTGGCTACAATGAATTATAAATTTTATGCAAATTTTGCTTGAATTTTCAGGCGCATTCTTTCTGCCAGGAAAGTAAAGAAATTATGCAAACTCTAGGGATAATTTTTTTATAAAGGTGTATATATACGGTACCTTTATGGTTTGTGTTAAAGGATTAGTCATAGTCCTTCCCAACATGTGGCAAGATAAATAATTTGGGTTTGCAAAATCGTCCCCTAAATTTTTTTGAAAAATAGATTTATTTCAATAGGATTGCAAATATGAGGGTTGCTATATTATGGTTAGCATGGTTGGACGTGGTCTGTACTTGAATGAGAGACCACCTAGGAATACCAGGAGCTGTATACTGTGACCCACTGGAAAAGGAACTCGCAACACACTCCAGTATCTCTTCCATAAATACCAAGTGGATCAGCATGAGACCACAGGGAGTCGGACACGACTGAACAACGCAAACACACAGACAGGCATTGCAGATTGAGTTTTTATGGCAACTGTTTACATTTGTGTTCGGGGATGTGTAAGGAAATGGAAGAAAGGTATACATGCTATTTGTTTGGGGACGATGAAAAGTGGTTTATGTGGTACTAGGGGCAGCGGGATACAAGATGGTGTCTATTCAGATATATTAAAAGAATAGGTAGTGGGAGAAGCAGCAGTCGCTTAAATGGCCCCGTCTACCGTTTAGTATGAATAGAGGGAGAATATAGGAATAACTTGTGTTTTGTTTCACTTTATAGTTGAAGGATATTGTGTGATCTATGAAAGATTGTAACTTCTTGAGTAAGGGGCAGGTTGCAATCATAAAATCACACCCAATGGAAAGGTAAGACGTGTATGGATAGGTGTTTTGGGAAGATTCATATATATAAATGTGCAATAAAAGCATTATGGGTACAGTGTTTAAGGTGATGCACTGTTATATTAGTGCATGGCGAGGCTCTGTATACTATGTGGTAGAGCTTTATTCGTGTTCTCAGCATTTACGTTATATTGTGATTGACATGGCAAGCTAAAGCTATAGGTTCTCAGCTTCCTCTAAGGATTTTCTCAGACCACATAATGTATTTTATTTGTCTGTTACTTGTCAGCTGGATTGCATCTGCAAAATTGGAGTATAATATAGATCCTTACAACAGCCTTTACAATAGATATAGGATTTTGGACCCTTGCAGGTGCTTGCAAATCCTTGCAAGCGATATCCATTTCCTTGCTGGGGCATGTAATAGTAATATAAGATGTTTTGCAAATAGAGTAGAGAGCATGTCACACTTAGCAAGCCCTCGCAAAGTGTTTCATGTTGGGGTTATTACGTGTAGAGTTTAATAGCAGCGTTGGCCCATAAATCTAAGTTGAAAAAAAAGAAAAGGAATAAGTTTGTATCTTTGTCACTACCTTCGACTCACGTTTACTTCATAATCTTACAAACCACAACCAACGGTGTTAAAGGGATAATTAAGTGTCATGGATTATGAATGCATCTGATAGAGAAGCATCAGTACTGTATGCAAACATTTTTTTGCTTGAAAAAAATCCCCAAATAAACATTAATAAACTTACCCTAAAGTTTGCAAATGTATTGCTTTTTCTGGGACTTGCCCATGAAAAACCTTATCTAAATTATCATAAAATTCATAATTTGTTGTGGCCAATCACAGGCAGCTATAACAATATTTCAAGTCTGCAAAGTCTGTTCTGCATCAAAGCATTGACATTCACTAGATTGTAAGTTTGTGAGTTTTCAATCTTGTAAGGTGCTTTAGCGCACACTAGATTCTAACTCAGACAGAGCTCTCCACTCTTTCAATGTGTCAGTTTTGTTTTACCTTGTAATTATCCCTTGTACAGAGCTACAGAATATGTCAGCGTGTTACAAACAAAGATAATAATAATAATAATGTGATGAGTAGTCCCCACCACAAGGAAACAAGGAGGAGCTCAGACATTGCTATGTGAATGTACCGTGCTGCGGTTGACTTAAAGATTAGTATAGAATAAAAATGTACGCAAATGCAGTGTTTCTATTGATTAGTACCAGGTCTGTATGTTAAATAAACCTGTATGTGTATAGAATGACTCAATGTAATGTGTGTCTTGGATATAAGCAGCGAGTGTGAGATTAAGGTGCTGAAGGAACAGAATGGATTTATACCACTCGGATGGAGCTTCACTTTCCCTCTTTCTGTGCCTGCATAATAAAATGTATAAAGTACTGCAGCCATCTTTAAAATTGCCATCCCTGGATGTTGCACAAAACACTCAGGGTGGTCAAAAGCCAGTCCTGGAGGGCAAATAAGCAAGCCATATTTTAAAAGAAATGTTCCCTATTTTTATTATTAAAATAATCTACTGTTTTTTTTTTCCGTATCTCAACATAACTGTATTAACAAGTGCTTAAAGGCTCTGTTTTTATTTGCTTTAACCTTCCAAATAGCCCCTACAAAGGTCCACCCCTGTAGCTGATGCATACATTGTCTCTGTAGTACCAGATGTACTAGCCAATCACAGATGGTCTCTCAGCTGCATTTCACCAACATTCTGTTGAGAGACAGTGGGTGATTGGCTACTACATTTATTACCAATAGAAACACTCTATCTATGAGCTATATGGGTCAGGAATTTGTAGTCACTATTTGGGCAGTTTTTGTGAGTAATTTTAAGCACTTGTGAATACAATTATGTGTATATATGTAACTGAACACTTAGTAGATTATTTTAATATTAAAAACAGGGAACCTTCCATGTCCCTTTTAAAGCAAACCGCACTAACCACTGACATGAGCCACAAAAAGGAGAGCCAACAAGTTTTTAAAGCGACAGTGTAGTCTGATTTTTTTATTTTTTTATTATGCTGTTGTAAGGAATTAGTATTGATTACAGACAAAAAAATATTTAGTAAGATAAAATAAAAATACCCTTTACGTTTATCGCCTATTCATGCAACTGGTTGCAGCTCTCGTCACCCCCATTGTGGTTTTATTATGCCTTCCACATCTCAGGTGGCAAGTTCGGGCCTGGAGAGCGCCACACAGGCCAAGATTTGAGGATATCCCTGCTGCATACAGGTGGGACAATCGCTTCTTCAGTCATCCTGATTGACGTAACAGTGCACAGAAAGGATATCCTCAAATACAGGCCTGTGTGGGCTCTCCAGGACCTGCCCTATCTGTGAGTAAAAGCTTATTGTAAAGTAGGTGGGATAGCTGAACGCTGATGTTATGTCACTGACACTCTGTGAATTGCTATTTGCACTTTTATACTACAGACCAGTGCTGTCCAACTGGCGGCTGGATTTACCCCCCCCCCCCCCCCCCCCGACATCTGATTTCTGTGGACCACTGATAGCCACGAAGAATGTCCTCACAGACCTAATAATAAAAGATACATTTTTGACAGTTTAAAGACTTGAGTTATTATGTATAATTCCCCAAACAATTAGTCATTTCATATAAAATCTATAAATATATTCATTTTTCATGTTTAAATACAATTTGTTTCAATTATTATTTTAAACTGGCCCAACAATTCAGGAGCTAGTATAAATCTGGCCCTCCAGCTCACTGGCTAATGAAAATCCGGCCCTCCCCACTAAAGAAGTTGGGCAGCACGGCTATTGGCTCTGAGTTCGGGGCCTATGTGAGTTTTACCAAGTATTAGGTGCTGGCTACCCAGTAGATATCTTTATTGTAGTAATAATAATGATTATTATTATTATTGTTAAACTCATTTCATTTCCAATGCTTGTCAATTAACTAAAAGCCAAGATATATTTAATGAATTACAACCCCCTTAAATGGCACCCACCACTAGACCAGTTCCCAATGTCCTAGGTCGATGAGGTGCATGCGTAATTTGTGCTGTGTTTGTTGTTTTGTTTGGGATGATAAATCATTGTAATGTAAGCAGTGAATTTGGGAACATTGAGAACCAATTTCTGAGTACGTTCTTTCTAGATTCCCAATCTGTACTATTGTACTTGAAGGCAATTCCTTTCTAGGGAACGTTCGGTGGTTATGCTTGGATGGCGCCATTGATGTTCCCGTTCTGCGTGTGCACGGTGACAGATGATTGTTTATTGAGCTGGCTCTTTTCCTTCCTCTGTGAGATAAAAGGAAGTTGATTGAACTACATGGACATAATATCCTTCTTATTTCAACTTCCTGTACAGGGCAGTGTGGGAAATTGAATTTGTATTATTCTTATGATTTCATAGAACAGACCTAGTCAAAGAGGTGCTGGCTGTTATACAGAGAGGACAGAGAGATGTATTTTTCTCTGCCACATAGCATTAAAAACTTGATTTTACAGATTGGTCCTGAATCTATAGACAATTTACACTGCAGATTCCCTAAATTTAAAAAGAAATAGCATTTGGGGAATAAAAAAAATGTTCACAATTATTTCACCTTTCTAAAGCCAGATGTTGGCCAATTTTTCTGACCCAGAAACATTTTCAACTTTTTTTGCCATGTTTCTGTATAGACCTCATTATTATTTAATATACATCTGAAAAACAATATATTGGTTTTTTTTCTTCACTTTTAGATGGTTTGTGAGTGTGTGTGTATATGTATGTATATATATATATATATATATATATATATATATATATATCACATATTATAATTGTCAAACTGCGATTCGTCGTCACGCTTGCGACGAATCGCAGTTTGACAATGATCCGATCGCAAAAGCAGCAGTAGCCGCGCTTGCGCAGAGCGCGGCGTGAGCCGCGCATGCGCACAGCGCGTCACGAGTTGCGCATGGGCACAGCTCGGCTTGAGCAGCGTATGCTCAATGCGCGCCGTGAGAAGATGTACAGAGGGAGAGGGGGAAAAGACAGAGGGAGAGGTGGAAGAGGGAGAGGGGGGAAGAGACACAGAGGGTGGGAGGGAAGAGACAGAGAGGGGGAAGAGGCACAGAGGGAGGGGGGAGAGGCACAGAGGGAGGGGGGAGAGACACAGAGGGAGGGGGGAGAGACACAGAGGGAGGGGGGAGAGACACAGAGGGAGGGGGGAAATAGACATGGGGGAAACAGACACAGGGGAGGTGGAAAGAGACATGGGAGGGAGAGGTGGGAAAGAGACGCAGGGGAGGAGGAAAGGGACATAGGAAGGAGAGGTGGGAAAGAGACACAGGGG